>JACVVK020000591.1:300000-331361 GCA_018292915.2 Batillaria attramentaria
TTTGCGCCATACCTCTTAAACGCCCATGCAATAATCGAGAGTTTATTTTTGAAATCTTCAGATCACTTGAGACCACTATTATGCAATGTGCAGCGGTCTGGCGCCTAGCGGGGAAGGCCCACGCCTCGCGTGATAGTGGTTTGAAGTGGCTCCTACTGGTGTGCAGTGGTTTGTTCTTTTCACTATCACACAGCGGGCAGGGGGTGATCGGGCTCGTGCTGTTAAGAGTGAAGATGAACTCGCATGGACTGGACACCGGTACCTTACAGAGAGGACACGGGATCGTTAGAAGTCATTCATAAAACATTGATTGTGATGACCAGACCTCCTGACCAGCAGTACATGAAAAGTGGACCCGCCAGCCAGCTAACAGAAGTGTCCAGGCTATTTCCATTCAGCCATTTCCAAGGCAAACACAAAAACCCGGGGCTAGAAGGAAGCCCGTATTAACACAAAGTGCAGGCTTCATTCATGGCCAGTGTACACAGTATGAATAGGGACCGAGCGGCAGAATGCTGAAGTTAGTAGTTGGCAGGTTATTGTCACTAATGCTGTATACATGTAGGTGAGTGAGTTTTTAGGGCTTAAAGCCGCGCAAGCCACAAAGACTAATTCGCGGCTGAGTATACATGTAGGTAGGGAGGTTGGTGTGTTTGGCACTGTCTCTAGAGTCAGTCAGGCTGGGTGGAAGAGCAGAAGGAATGGATGTTTTGATGTGATATAATGAGCTTTCCGAAGAAAGCCGGTCAGGCAGTGATTTACAAAGTGTGTGTGTGTGTGGGCGGGGGGGGGGGGGGGGGGGATATCTGCAAAATCACCAAAAACGCTTCCTTTTCTTCTCCTTTCCTTCTTAGTATTGTATTGTGACAAACTCAGACCGCTGTAGACCACACCGTGCTTTCGCTTGAAGGATGAAATTGTCACTCTCCCCTCCCCCTGAAACAAACAAACCCCAAACAGCAAGAACAACAGAACAACAAGGGACAACAAAACCGAACCAAAAACAATCAAACAAAAACAAGCAAATATCAAAAACAGAAACAACAACAGCAACAACAAAAAACAACGAACAGAAAACAAAACCAAACAAACCAACAAAATCAAATACACACACACACACATACATACATACACACACACACACACACACACACACACACACACACACACACACACACACACACACACACACACGCGCGCGCGCGCGCGCGCACGCACGCACGCACGCACACACACCGTTTTTTCCACCAATGATGGACTTGACAATCTTGTTCCTGTGTTACAGAGGTGCTTCGTGTGGTCGGCCTTCTCTCCTCCTGGTTCAGTCTGGCCGGGGCTGTGGTGGGATGGTACAAGTCTCGCCTGGAGGACGCTGGGAAGGAAGTGGGGCTCAAATCCCAAATCATCTACATCCTGTGGAGGTTAGCCGAGACCGGAGGCCGCGTCCTCTGCATCGCCTACTTCGCTTCCGTCTTCGGACTCTGGGTTCTCCTCGTGTTGGTCGTCCATTGGGTCGTCCTGCTCCTCTGGTACTTGATATTCTTCAAGAACGGTACCAACGACGGCACCCTGGTTTTTTTCGGTTCCAGCGCCATATACACGTACTCCCTGATGTTCTGCTACCTGCACCACCAGGAGGGACCGAGCCGGTATCGGTACATCGTCTTCTACATCATCTTCTACCTGGAGAACTTCGTCATGCTGGTCGTGGCTTCAAGCGCCACGGAGGGACCCTGGATCCTGGTTCCACACCGCCATTGTGGCTAGCGTGCCTGTCTTGTTCGTCACGCACATCTGCATGCAGCTCATGTTTTACGGTTGCTGTCACCCTACTCAAGACCAGATCCACCTGTGTCTGCCTTGTGACAGGCACACTGTTCAGGAGTCGTTGCTGGGCGGGACGCAGAGATACTCGTTCACCGCGTCTTACACAGACAATGAAATCACGTACGCAAACCCACTCGTTCTGGCAAATCTTGGTTCCAAGTCGTCTCCGACCCAAAGTTACGACGAGCCTTTGAATGACGAGAGTTCTATTTAACGACGTGGATATTTAGACTCGCGGTGAACCTGAAAGTGGGGGGGAGGTAGACTTGAGTTCCCGTGCTGCCAAAGTGTTGATCAGTGCTAGTGGTAGACTGGACAGTGACAATACTGTGATAGTCGAGTCTGATTGGTACGAGGAATTTGTCTCAGCAGCAATGTCGCCACACGATACCCACTAGTCTGACTGATACGTGCATTTAATCTCAGTAGTAATGTTGACACGATATACGCATTTGGTGGTTCTGTCCCCTTCGTCTTTCTCAGGGGGAGCAACCGTCTTCTTCAGTTGTCTCCCATGGCAGGCCAGTCCGAGTCTGATGATCTCTATTCGCTTTCGCACAGCGATTGGCTGAATTCAGACAGGGTCATTATCATGCTGACACTAATTAAAGAGTGGAGAGGACACTTGCATAAAATTACGGCCTTTGTAGTCGACGTTCTGTCTCCCACGTTGGTGAGGGGCAGAGAATCGGGCTAGTCCTTCAAGTGTACGTGTGGATATGGTTGTGTGTCAGTATTTGAACATTAGCAAAGGGAGGTTTGTGTAGACATGACCAAAGCACATGATTGACCCAATAGTCATTTTCACAAGCGTGGATATATGGTTGTGTGTCAGTATTTGAACATTAGCAAAGAGAGGTTTATGTAATTGTAGACATGACCAGACTACATGTCCGCTTCACTAGTCGTTTCCAAGTGCGTGAGTACGGTTGTGTGTCAGAATTTGAACTCGGACACAAGCAAAGGGATGTTTACGTCATTGTATGTAGACTTATATGTGACTAGAGTATATCAAATGACGTATGGACTTGCATTTATCAAAGTCAAGGAACTAACGAGTGCACCCCAATGTTTGTCTTCTGTTTCTGTGATTACGGTTGTGCAATGTAGTGACGTTATGATAATGGGGGGGGGGGGGGGGGGGGGGGGTCACATGACTGGTATCTGAGCGTATCTGGTTGAAATATGTTTAAACTGAGGTGCAAGTGTGATGCGGGTTTCCGTTGTACAGTAGGGCGTTATTATGGTCCAGATACGGACACAGGCGTTTGGAATAAAAGGAATTTTTTTTTTTTGGGTAAAATCTGTCTCACGGGAAAACAGTTTCTTTATCCGTCTCTGAGGTCCTTTGACAGTAGACGAGGGGCATACAGCACATGAGAAATGGAACGGTTTTTAATGCCGTTCAAAGACCATTAATCTCATTCAGGTTCAGTCCAATCAGTTCACTCCAAGGTGACGTGAAAATGCCCTTACAGTTACACATATCCCTCCTACGCGTCGTTTCTAAACTGTTTTCATGTTGGGCTGGTTTACAAAAGCCTAGTCACGCCTCCCCTCCACACCCCCCTCCCCCACCAAGCCGTCCCCCTCCCCGTCATTTTTGACCTCTTGCAATACAATGACATAACCCGGGCTTTATTTGGCGTCATATCACAAGAACATGCACAGTGTTAGGCTAAGGTAATTTAAACGAAACCAGGCTAAGAAATGATTTATTGCCATGTGCTCTAACTGTATTAAACAATAAAACTTCAGATGTATCAAATATATGTGTTGTGAAGTCGGCTACACGCAGCCTCTCTCACTTACACTCGAACATAACTATAAGAATGAAGGCCCACAGGGCCTCATCAAGCCTCATAAATAAAACAATGTTAGAAGTCAAGACACATACGATGTCAGTTTTTATTTTCTATTGGTTTAGGAAGATCGGGATAGTTTAGGTTCCATAGCGTTGGACTGTCAATGAGAGGTTGTAGGTTTGAATCCCGACAGAGTGAAAGGAAAAGAAAAACACAATTTTTTTTTTCATATTTTCCCCCTCTGAAATCTTTACATACCATAATTGTGGCGGACAGAAGACGTTAATTCTCATTTCTTACACACACACACACACACACACACACACACACACACCACACACACACACACACACACACACACACACACACACACACACACACACCCTCGCAGAGGCCTGAATCCCGCTGTACTTTAAAAAAAAATCAAACAACATATAACTTTCTTGTCGCTCAAGGGTCCTTTGATTTTTACGACCACTTCGAACGCGACACCTCTCAGCCAAAGCAATATATTTTGCAATCTTGTATCTAAGCTCAAGCAGAGAGAGCTGTCTACTGCTTGTTCTATACACTGCCTCTGAGCACTCTCCAACCAACTCCATTCATTTCAAAGTGAAGTGAAGGAAAGGTGACTTTGATCCTTTCATTCATAGAGTCTAGTGATAGGGGGGGGGGGGGGGGGGGGAACTGGCAGAGAACCAACCTGCGTTTTTGTGATAGTCATGATAGTCATGTAAGCAGCGGATGTCGTGTGTAGGAGCGCCTAGTCATTGTGAATGTACAACGAACAACGAACTAAGATGTACCAGCAGTAGTGGTAAACATTAGAAGCGCAGACGGATTTCGTATCGGTTTTCAATACGTTTCGGTTTTGTTGCTGAAAGTGTCATCATTGTTTGCGGTCTTCGAACGAACGACTTGTGCTATCACTACTACTACTTATTTATTATTATTATTATTTTACTACCTCTGCTAACCTCAAACACACACACACACACACACACACACACACACACACACACACACACACACACACTCGCTCACTCACTATTACCACTGCTAGTTCTTCCTGTCGACTTGAAAGCCGCAAGTAGTGATGATATTTTTCACCAGAACCAATTGAAACGAAAACCAAACCGCTCGTTCTTCTAAACCTCACCATACTGTTTACCTGTGTTTGTATATGTATCAGCATGACAGCACGACTTCACAAAGCAGTGCCGGCGAAAGCACTCCGTGAACTGAACGTCAATATTATCGGCTCCCTTGGCCGGGCCCATATGGGAGACGGTCAATCAACCCTGACTAAACAACTTTCACGGGTGGATGATTTTGTGACATGGTGTGCGGACCGCCTCTATGGTTTTGGTAATGTAATACTCTGTGACGCATGACCGAATGTATTGAGTAAACATACCCGGTGCAGATTGTAATGTCAAAATAGTAAGGATAAGAGTACTGTGCCGGCAGTGTTGTTTCGAAGCTTTTAGTGTATCGTAAGCAGAATCACTGAATAGTCCATGGACACTTTTGGATTGGATAGCAGAGGGTGTGTGTGTGTGTGTGTGTGTGTGTGTGTGTGTGTGTGTGTGTCAGAGCCGCCGTAGCACAGCTCCTAAAAGTGCTCCGGTCATACAGAATAAATAAAAAGGTACGGATCAGTAATACGTCACAGCCGGCCCTTACGCAGTTTGCCTTGAGAGTTATAGTCTTCTCAATGTCAGTCAGTGACAAATTTTCGATTAACGCTGCCGATATGCGATCAAAGTCAAGCCCCCTCCTTCCTCCTAACACACCGCTGAAACTCATGAAGACGAGTTTGTCTGTTTTGCTTTTTGCCCAAAAGTGGTCCGGCCATGGCCGGAGTGGCCAGTAGGGCTGCTACTACGGCCCTCTGTGTGTGTGTGTGTGTGTGTGTGTGTGTGTGTGCTCTGAAAGTGACCAACATGTACCTTGGTTTGAGATACACGCCGCAGTGTTTTGAATTGTTGTAATGCTGCGGTTTTTTGTCCCCCCTCACAAAACTACACAGTGCTCTGCACGTCGCATTTGACACGTAGAACGTTTTTGAAAGATAACACTTTGTAATGGCATTGCCGTTGTGTCACGGCATTGTTTTCAAACATGGCATATACAGGCTAGGCTTGTACACAGCCGTGTGACACAGCGTTCAACATGCCGTTACTGTGAAATGTTTATTTATTGTGACATTTATGTATGTATAATGTTGTCTTTCAACAATGCTGGATCTTGTACAAACGTGGCATTGCTTTCGAGTATGGGTTGGTAGTTGTTTGCTCGGCTTGCATGTAATAACTGTATTGTGTAGTCGCTTTAGACAATTTCTTGACGTCAGTGGCTCAAAGCGCTGCGAACTGAACCCAGCACGCACGCTCACGTGAATCATACGCATTCTCGCGCATACTGGACGTGAGCACATTTACAGTCACGCGTTGTGAAGAGTCAGCTCTTCAATTTACGTTTCGGAATGTAGAACTGCGCTTATTTTCAAACTTTGCGGGTTGAACATTTCCATAACAGAGGGAGAGGAAGCCGGAGTACCCGGAGAGAACCCCTGACGATCGGCCCGAATGCACGGTGCAACAGAGAGAAAAATTCTTGGCCTCTGCTCTAGTGACCTGATCTCTCGCATTGGTGACGAAGTCTTAACTTAACCACTAGACCATCGATCGCCCGATGCTTTGTGTTGTAGACAGTGTTCTTTAGTGTCTGTAATTGTAAACTGACGTGGCTTTGCGTGTAAATAACTATGAGGTGGGAAAGGACGTTAAACTCCCAAACACCCACCCCACCCCACATTTTGCGTGTAAATACAGCATTGCTATTTCTAGAACAGAAGCAAGGCCAAAATAACTTAATAAGGCTTTTTTTTTGCTGATTGTAGCTCAAGTTGCGCTTTGCTGCTTCGAAATTATCACGAGGGGTGAACCAAAGTGGACGTGGCGTTTTTCCGGTGCTGTGTCAGGTGCACCAAATCATTGCCCCCGGCAATCAGCGTGTTCCCACGCAATAGCAACACGTTTTTCCAAACACAGCACCGGAAAAACGCTTTGGTATTTCAGTTGTCGGTAAGAACGATTGAAAGGGGGCCGTTTACCAGCCAGAAACCGATTTGTACTGATACGTTACCACAATCTAAAAATGTGTGTAATTATGTTCTTAAAATAACGGCTTTAGATGCGAGAGTGTCGTGGTGGGCACTTTTGAAGCGCATAGGAACGAAACAAGATGGTCACCAGTCCAATATGTTGTTTCCATTTACTCGCCTGCTGTCCTCACGGTCGTTCTTTTGTAATGCCATGTATTCGGGAGGAGGACGCACACACACACACACACACACACACACACACACACACACACACACACACTCACTCACTCACTCACTCACTCACTCTCTCTGTGAATGGAAACAACTGATCTGGCTTGTCAGACAAATCGACAAATCTTGTTTTTGGAAGAGAGATGTAAAGTTTTTTGTTTTTTTTTCTTCTTTGAAATCTGTGACGTTTTTCCTCACTGGAATGACGCATAATACATTCGACGTAATCACTTTGATGCAATTCTTGCAATGAAAGCAGCCGCATGCACTTTCGAAGCGGCATAGGAACGGAAAAAGGTCGCCCATTTTGAGTACCCAACGTGATTATTCCAGTGTATGTATTGCATACACAGTAAGCAAACTAGATGTCTATAGATTCGTACAGTTGTACGTTTTGCGAAATAGGCCTTTATGTATTTCTGCTACGCCGCGAAAGAAACCTCTGTGTCTGTCTCTTCTGTCTGTAGCTGTGTCTGTCTGTCGGTGGGGAGCCGGGGTGGCCGAATGGTAGAGCGTTGGACTTCTAATGCTCGGGTCGTGAGTTCGTATCCCGGCTGGAGCCAAATATTTGTGCTTTTTCATCGTTGCCCCGTCTTTGATATCACCCGTACGTGGTGGAAAAGGACGTTAAACCCCCAAACACTCACCCACCCCCTGTCTGTCTGTCTGTCTCGTTACTTTGCCGCCAACGGTATAATTGTATAATTATATAATGAGAAAACATTGTTATGCATTTCAAATTGCAACTCACGGTCTTTAACTCGTTCGCACAACAATGTCAAAATGCGAGACTGAGAATACTCACATTGCGTTTACGATATCCCTAATCCATTATGCCCAGGGTAATCCCTTGTAAGATATCCCCGCTGGGACCAAATCCCGGTTTAGATATCCTTGACGGGACATAGTGTCTCATCTCTGACCACCCTCTCGGCTCTGAGACAAGGGAGTCACGATAGCTCAGCGGGCTGAGGCTTGGACTTCATATGATGTTGGATAGTGTTTTGAGTGGGAGAGCCAAAAGAACAGTCACGATTATCCAGTTTGCCGGCTTCTTGTAACCCTCTCTATGCCGAGAGTTTTTTTTTTTTCCCAGTAGCATACTAACAGATGATTACTTCCCTTTGACTTGTAGAAACCCGTTTTACTAGTGCTGTGGTTTAGTTCTGTGCTTTGTTCTGTGCTATGTTCTATGTTTGTGTGTATCACATATCACTGACTGAGACTAAAAATAGAAAGTTGGCGATCGCATAAATCGGACCTCAGTTTCGGGAAATTCGGGCTGCTTCCCCGAGGGAAGCACGTCGCCGCGGTGCAGCGCCACCCAATACCTATCCTATATATTGTTGTTGTTGTTCCTAATGTGTTTTGTGTCATCTCTTTTATTCAGCTTGGTACAGCCGCAGAGAGAGTCAGCATGGTAAAAACAGTCGAGACTTTTTGGGTTAAACTCAGCTGTTTTCGCCTGTCGTTTACGCCTGTTTATGTGTATTACATATCACTGATTTTTCCAGTGTGCTGTTCCTTGTTAACACTTTAACTCTTTGACGACGGAGCGCAATTTCTGAAATTGCGCTCCGTCGTCAGAGTTAATTGCCCGCCACTCATGTTTTTAGCGTGACCGTATCAGCATCAAGTCATATCATGAATCGTGGAGCTGGAGGCGAATTTAACCCTCGTGAACCACATCTAAAGGGCTTCGTTGTTCTGTCAGTGAAGGTACATGTAGTTTGATCATTGGGATGCGGCTAGGAATAAGGGTAACCGATTCGTGAGAAGTGCGACAGTTTTTGTCATGATCTCAGTGATGCGAACTTGGTGGTGAATGTGTTTATCACCTTTGCGCAACACCCAGTGCACACACCCACTGGAGTTAGTTCACCAGGTTGGTAGCTCTAGGAGTTTGGCAGTGGTTATGGCATGATTATGTCAAGAATGCGAAGTTGGCACTGACAGTGTTAATCATTTTGGCGCAACACCAAAACACACATCCTTTGGCGTTAGATATACTAAGGGGGTTGGTGATATGGGGGGTGGGGGCGGGTGGGGTGGCGGGGGGTAGGGGAGGTTGGATGTAGGATCAGCAGCAGTTTGACAGTTGTTAATGGCCTGATGTTCTCAAGAACACGGAGCTGATGTTGAAATCGCTTAAAACACACATCCATCCTCCCTACTTAATGTTTGCCCGGTGACTTAATTTCGCTCATGTTCTTTGATACTTCACGCAAATGTCTTCTGCATCTCCAGATTTCAGCCGTTTCTTCCTGGAAGTTTGGCCAAAGTGGCGACACTTTGTGTCTTTCTGGGTTTTCTGTGTCATCGATTTCGGTTGGAATTCTGACAACTCTTGCCTCTGTCAGTTTGATTGAGACCCTTCTAAACACAGTTTAACTTTGCCTGTCGGTACATCTTGCAAAACTGACGCGGAGTTAGGAATCCATATGTACTGAATGAAACCAAATCCGACGTAATGAGCCTTAACCACAAGATGCGGTTGCACTAGCGTGTGTCGTCAGGGAGCCGGGGTGGCCGAATGGTAGAGCGTTGGACTTCTAATGCTCGGGTCGTGAGGTCGTATCCCGGCTGGGGCCAAATATTTGTGCTGGCTTTTTCATCGTTGCCCCGTCTTTGATATCACCCGTATGTGATGGAAAAGGATGTTAAACTCCCAAACACTCACCCCCTAACGCGTGTCGGCGGTAATTTTGCTGAATAATGCTCAGTGCTTTGTCTCAGTTTTCCAGTTCATATTTTGTACAAACTTTTAACATGATGGCACCTTGACTTTTCGGGAGCAAACCATGGCCCACTGTCACGAGTTTAGAGGTTATTCGGACAAACCGTTACTGATTTGAAAGAGTTGTAATAATGTAGTTATCTCCCTTTGTGATGTTACTTTCCCTTATCACATAAGATGTGTAAGTGGTGAAACAGATCTTTGTACTTGCCAATGGGTTATGACATATTTCGACAACAGAGTTGTTATTAAGCCTTTTTGAGGTGACGTAATTTGTTCTTTCTAAGCCCTGATTGGTTGACCCTGTGTGACGTAACATTTAAAAACAAACGCACAGTTATTGCACCTTTTTTTACGCAGTACATACATCAGGTGACACTAAACATTGAGTTATTTCCAGTCTGTGATCATTTGAATCCCGTTTGACGTCACACCAGAACAACAAACTCACACTTACTGACTGCAGTTTTCACTTCAATACGTAAGGTTGTATGAAATAATGTGTTATTCATGTGATTATTTGACCCCCAATGTGACGTCACATTTCGGGAAAAGAAAACCCGCACAGTTATTGCATTTTCGTACGTTAACACATGTACCCACGGGAGTAGTGAAACATCCCTCAAAGCCTGAAGTGTTCATCATGGTGTAGTATCTCCAACAGTGTGGTCTGGCTGCGTCACAAAAATGCTCACCATACAAAATCCTTTCAGCTTAGAACTTCGGATTTTTGCCTACATACGCACCAAATGTCGTTTTAACCAGAAGGTTTATTAATATTGGATGAAGCGAAAGGTTTTTGAGGAAAATGTGAGCAGTGTCATTCACAGTCGACGCGCCCTCGTAAGATTGGGGGAGAGTGGACAGGAGAGGAACATGCAAGATACAAGTTAAGGGGGTGTTATGTTTGTCTGTATAATCAGGTCAAGTGAATGGACACACACACACACACACACACACACACACACACACACACACACACACACACACACACACACACACACACACACAGAGAAGACCAGAGCTCTTGAAAGAGGAAAAGCCGACAGACCACAAATTACAACCTACAGAAATATTGCCATTGAAAATAAAACAACAACAACCACAAGAAAACAATCCAAAACAACGACAGCGACAACAAAAGAAACTCCATACGGATACTGATGTAGCTGCTATTGTAAGAGTTTTTGTTTTGATGTCTTGTATGTGTGTGTGTGAGTGTACGTTTTACTTGCTGATAAGGATCTGATTTCACATGCTCGTGAATGACGTATGGGTTACTGCCGACCTAGTCTGACCTGTGACGCAGGCATTCGATACACGTACTATGTATTGCTGTTCACTGAAAATAAAACTGAAATTAAAAAAAAAACTTTGTTGGTGTATTAGCGGTGTATGTGTGTGTGTGTGTGTGTGTGTGTGTGTGCCGTGTGTGTGTGTCTCTCTCTCTCTGGTGGCGTGTGTGTGTGTGTGTGTGTGTGTGTGTGTGTGTGTGTGTGTGGTGCAATCAATTGCAGATGCAGAATTGTTTAAGGGTTTGGGCGTGGGGGGGGGGGGGGGGGGGGGGGGGGGGTGGGGGTGGGGGTAGTGCGTATGAGACCCACCGACCGCTGTTACTAGCATGTGCCTGACGTTGTCAATGAATCAATGACAGACAGCGTCTATCTGGCTATCCCCCCCCCCTCCTCCTTCCCCCGCACACTATTCTCTCATTTACTGCTGGATTCACTGAGGCTGCCGAGACGCCCCACAGGCTGTACTGATGAAAAAGAAACAAAACACAAACTGAATGGTGATCGTACAACTTGTACATTGATCGTTATCAAAATCATCTCGTTGTGGAATTAGTCATCGAACGCCAAGACAACGTTCAGACCTCTCGATGGAAAACCACAAGTGATACAATTCTTCCGCTACATTTCACTGGTACACAGACCTTACTGAGAAGAAGTGAAAGAATGTTTGCAGGCTACACAGCACAGATGCGGATTTCAAAGAAAACACCATATATTCCCATTAAACATAGGACTGCGAACAATACCATAGAAATGTTTTAAAAATCCCCCCCCCCCCCCCAAAAAAAAAAAAAAATAAATAAATAAAATAAAAAAATCACAAAAATCCAGCAGCCAAAGACTGATGTGTAGGGTAAAATTAAACAAATTCCAATATTCCATTTTTTGGGGGGGCAATGTTAGCAACGACCATATACCCCCTCGTTCCTCTGTCGTCTGCTAGCTCTTGTGTCAGCCGCGGATGAATACAAATAGTCCACATACCAGGCAAATTTTTCACTGTTTTCACTATGACCTGGCATGAAACTTATTTACAAAGCCAACAAACAGCCCCTGATTGCCATGTTTGAATTAAAAAAAAAAAATCTGCACACAACTTTAACTTCACTGAAAACTTGAAAAGGGCGAAAATTCTGTAGGGGAATTACTACATGCCCCGGACGCTGTTAGTGACGTATGACCTGCAGTGGGCACTGAGCTTACCACGCTAAGTGTGATGGCTCTGACAAAAAGGAAGACTCGTACGGTATGTCTAACAATTGACCGATTCCAGATCAGTTTTGCTGCTTACTAGAATATTGACTATGATGAACAGTGTCGGCGTCCGAGTGGGAATTACGAGACAACGAAAGGGGACTGTACTCAGGAGTCTAGGTGCACTTGTGTACCTTTCCCGGTACACGCGAAACCCAAACCAAATGACGTCGTGTAAACAGCCGTGATAGAACAGCAGGGGTGGCGCGTAAGGGACGCAACAGTGCCAAGTCTTCAAGACCGATAATGGTTCCATTTGGATTGCCTCCCTTCCACCAATACTTGATACATACTCAGGTCAATAAATTCCAACCCATCCCCCATACCACCCCCTCCGAAACCCCTTTTCCAGCTCCGCCCCACCCACTCGAGTCCCGTGCATGAGCAATATTTTTTTCTTTCTTTTATAATAGTAGACTCTCTCCGACAGTGGATAATTTACAACTGCCTTCTCAGTTGTTACTGGTCAGTGTTCGATTTCAGCTGAAGACTGACTCAGGGATGGGGGAGCCGGGGTGGCCGAATGGTAGAGCGTTGGACTCTCAATGCTCGGGTCGTGAGTTCGAATCCCGCCGGCTGGGGCCAAATATTTCTGCTGGCCTTTTTTCTCGTTGTCCCGTCTTTGATATCACCCTCATGTGGTGGAAAAGGACGTTAAACCCCCAAACCCCCACCCCTACCCTAACTCAGTGATGCATGAAGAAGCCATCACGTCTTTTCAAACACGAACCGAAATTCCTTACCTCAAAATACGCTTAGTAGATAGCTGTAGATAGCTGTTGGCCCCAGTTTAGCCTCTCGGTTTTCTGATCGAAAGACGTGTCAAGCGTTGTGCAGGCCGGGCTTCCTCAACTAATCTTGTTCAGTTTCAGTCGAGCGCCGTTGCTCGGTTTGCAGTATGCAGTCACGAACTTGCCCTTGAGGTCCAAGAAAGCGGAACTTCTGAACAAATACTAAGGGAATTTAATTTCGCGGGCTCATGTTAAGGCGGCGAAACGACTCGGCTTACTTTCGTGTCAGTGTGTGTGTGTGTGTGTGTGTGTGTGTGTGTGTGTCGGTCAGTGTGTGTGTGCACAAGCCAAGCCAGCACGATCGCACTAAAATGCTATTACCAAGGTAGCAGTTTGGAAACTACTCAAGCGAAGAATGGCAAATTGTGACGTGACAGATGAAAAGGGAGAGAAATGAGAAAAGACGAGCGTTGCATGGGGGCGAAATAGGATGAGCGCCCTTTAACGGCGGCCATCTTGACATAAGAATCCAATAAAAGTCACGTCGTGTGCACGAACACGGAAGAAATGAGTCTGAGGTCCCAAGGTTTTTGCCTTTTCAATGCGGATCCGATTTTCTGCTTCCAAAGCCTTGTTGCGAATGATCCTCCAGTGAACCTGCTCACTGACACACACACACACACACACACACACACACTCTGACACACACACACACACACACCGTGGCACACACACACCGTGGCACACACACACACACACACACACACACACACACACACACACACACACCGTGGCACACACACACACACACACACACACACACTAAAACACAGACATACACTGGCACAAACACACTGACAGCACCGCGGGTACAGTCACACAAACACTGACACACCTGACACACATCACTGCAGTATACCTCACACACACACCGTCCAGAGAGAGAGAGAGAGAGAGAGAGAGAGACACACACACACACACACACACACACACACACACACACACACACACACACACACACACACAGAGGTCGAAAGACACAAATAGACAGGGCCTTAAAATGCCTATATATTCCCTATTAGCCTCAGGCATCATAGTCACCCTTATTGCTTCAATCTAGAAACAATTACTAGCATGAACAGACCATTCAAAGGCACGCACCTGACGGGGGTTTAAAAAAATGGAATGTCTCCTTTCCGCTCAGGCCCCACTGGAGTAATGCACGTCTACTTTCTGCTTAGGCCATAGAGGAAGTTCACACAAATCCGCTTGCTTCACTTGTGTCCGACCTCTGTGCAAAAAGCCCCAGCTTCACTTGTCAGCTCGCCTCTTTTTGTGACAGTTTGGCATGCACCTTGACTTACATAACACAAAAATCACGAAAATCACGCTTTTTCATGACGACAAAAATCACTACAGACTAGCAAACTTGCCAAACAGGGAACAGGCCTCAAATAAACACCAAACATGACTCCGCGGTCAGTTTGTGCCCTTACTGGCGACACACACACACACACACACACACACACACACACACACACACACACAAGCGACACTCCCACGTGAATCACGCATTCGACATTCTTTCGACACTCACACAACCATTCCCTATCAGCGCCCTTTCAGTCAGCCGAAAAGTTAATTCTGTTCCTCCGAAACTGGAGACGTAAACCGGAAATCCATCCACTGCGCATGACCTTTGCGCAGCTTTCGGCCGAGATTACTGCCCTTTGCCTAGAAGGGACCCTGATTGGGTTAAAGTAGTCAAGGAAATCCGGTAAACGTCAAGTCAGTCTTGTAACGAAGCCGCACAGTGTAGTATAGTGAGGGGTATGAGACGAAAAGTCCGTAAGTAAAAATCTGTAAGTCAAAGTCTGTAAGTCAAAGTCAAAAGTCAAAAACGTTTATTCCTGTAGCCCCTTCTGGGTGTCGTGTGGAGGAAATATAGATAATCAGAGCCGGTTGGTAGGTAAGCTGGGGTTTATCGTCCACGCCACAACGAGGTGATTGCAGACGGCCCTAGGGGGCAGGTTATGGGGGGGGGGGGGGGAATAGCTACCCTAACTGTACAGTCCAGCTGAACACTTATTCAATCCAGTCAGACTGCCAGGTCGGCCACATTTCTGTAATCAGAGCCGGCGAACAGAAATGCTCTGAATATAGGAAACTGCAACTGTACGAAGTACAAGAGAAAAACACATCAAGAGTACAGGAACACTGAGAAAAGGGCACAAATTCAGGCGTTAACAACGCTCTAGAGAGACAATGACTATTTGCGAAATATACACGTCTTATATCACTTTACTGTTTTTGATAAACTTGGTTAGGTTTAGCATTGCTTTCTTTGACATTTCCATGGACATCAATCGGCAAAAGTTAAAACCTGACACCGGTGTTCGGCATGTGATAGGTATAAACCTTTGCCCTTGTGCATTATACTTAGTCTTAGGGCATTCCAAATCACTTCAGTCTGCAGCGTTTGTTTCCATGGGGACCGTGATTGTAGGAGGAGGTGTTGTTGTTGTTGTTGTTGGTGGTGGTGGTGGTGGTGTGTGTGTGTGTGTGTGTGTGTGTGTGTGTGTGTGTGTGTGTGTGTGTGTGTGTGTGTGTGTGTGTGTGTGTGAGAGAGAGAGAGAGAGAGAGAGAGAGAGAGAGAATGGAATGGAATGCGCGAAACACACATGTGCACATCACAGTCGTTGCGCTCGGTGTGTCTACTAACTACAAAACTGAACACAGCTGTGCTCGGTGACAAACCGATTGAAGATGCATGTTTGGGCGCCGAGTGACGTAGTACAGCCAATCAGAATCTGTTGTGGAAACCACAGTCACAGTTGTGGCTATTTGAAATCCAGGTTGCTGTGATGACGCCACAGCGGCGGAAACCTCCCCAAATCCTAACTGTGTCACGACTGTGGACAGCACTGTGGCGCTCCGCTATTTGAAATCCAGGTTGCTGTGATGACGCCATAGCGGCGGAAACCTCCCAAAATCATAACTGTGTCATAACTGTGGACAGCACTGTGACGCTCCGCAGAGCCCAGTTAAGGGCCGGCTTTAGATTGTATAACGTGTTAGTACAAGTCGATTTCTGAGTGATAAACGAGACCTTTCAATCGTTCTCACCGACAACTGAAAATCCAAAGCGTTTATCTGGTGCTACGACGTTTTCATTTTGGAAAAACGCGGTGCTATGTCGTGGGAACCCGCTGGTGGACGATGCAATGATTTGGAGCGGTATAGCACTGGAAAAACGCCCCGCCATTATGTTTTCACCCCCCGTGATTCACGTGCATCGAATGCAAGCCACGACGGTGACGGTGAGTTCTGCATCATTGGGGTCGAGAAATCATCACCCAGTCACCAGGACGACAATTTGCTGTCTAACCCTTCAATAGGCCACTGATTTAAATGCTCCACAGTCCGTCTCGGTTGGAGTAGGATGGAGGGCAGACGCTAATCAGGATTAATTCAGGCCAGGGGAACTCCCGCCCACTTCGCCCGTGCTTGTATTCTGGTTGTTACGGCCGTGACAAAGCCACAAACGGGTCAGGGGGTGGGTGGGGGGGGGGGTTGACACAGATTAGGGGGCGTGAGAAATCAGGGAACGAGGTGAGGCACAAATTTCCATTTCGTTACCACTCGTAACTCACATACGTGGTCGTTCTCTCTCTCTCTCTCTCTCTCTTTCTCGGGGAGCCGGCCGGGATAGCCGAATGGTAGACCGTTGGACTTTCAGTGCTCGGGTCGTGAGTTCGAATCCCGGCTGGGGCCAAATATTTGTGCTGGCCTTTCTCTTGTTTCCCCGTCTTTGATATCACTCATACGTGGTGGTAAAAGACGTTAAACCCCCAAGCAGCCACCCTCTCTCTCTCTCTCTCTCTCTCTCACACACACACACACACACACAATCAAGAAGGAGGGGGGGGGGGGGTTGAAGGTTTTGAAATGGGATTATGTTAGAGCCACGGTCGTACTACTCTGATCCGATGTTCTAACATGGAATGAGATGGTCACATTTCAGAAGTGGGAGAGGGTGGCCACTGGGGGCTGGTGTTGGGGGTGGGTGGCCGGTGGGGGTGGGGGCTGCAGCCAATGTAATGATGGGGACAGGGCACTTTTCACACCCACTGGGGCTAGAAAGTGCAAGATCAACACGGCAGAAGGGGAGTTAATCTTGGTGGATTATGCAGGACACGTCTCCGGGGGTCGAGTTGTGGGTCCTGGGTCCTCAGTCTGGCATGAGTGGCGCAAAGAGAGAGAGAGAGAGAGAGAGAGAGAGAGAGAGAACGAACCAACGAATCTTTATTTTACAACGGTAAAAAAAAGTGTTGGTCGTCAGACCAATTTTCAACCTTGCCATTGCTAAAACTACACAAGAAATGTGTGTGTGTGTGTGTGTGTGTGTGTGTGTGTGTGTGTGTGTGTGTGTGTGTGTGTGTGTGAGAGAGAGAGAGAGAGAGAGAGAGAGTGCGTCTCAATGTTTCATGCGTAGGCATTTTGCCCATCCACAATAACATCAGAAAGCAAAATCAACCACAGCTGTAGAATACAATCCAGGACAAGCGGTTTCATACTGAAGTCCTTGAAAACTGTGGTCAAAGCTTACAAATACACGAGGCTTCAGAATGCCTCTATAGTCCCAGCAAGCCTCAGTCATCATAGTCACCCCTAAAAATGCTTCGACCTAGAAACAAAAACTACCATGCACAGACCATTCAAGGGAACATACCCGACAGGAGTTTTAAATAAATTTGAATGTCTCCTTTTCCGTTCAGGCCTCACTGGAGTACTGCTAGTCTACTTTCTGTTGAGGCCAGAAACCCACTTCACCCAAATCCACTTTCGTCAAATTTGCCCCTGTGGTGCGCAAAAAGTCCCGGCTTTGCTGGCAGCTTGCCTCCTCTTGTAGCCCCCCCCCCCCCCCCCTGGCACGCACCTTGCCCTACAAAGTACGAAAATCACGAAAATCACGCTCTTTCGTGACAACAAAACTGCTGTATTTTTCTCCTGCTATGTCGCTCTCTCGGTGCACTCGCAGAGAAGACACGGGATACAACAGGATATAACTCCAATACTTTATTAACAGAAGATGTGTGGAGAACAAACTCATGAAAGAAGAAGAACCCAGAACGCTGTGCAGGGCTGCTGATACTAAACAGGTCAGATCTAGAACATTCCTCAACTTACTGGCAAGTACGGAATCTTTCCAAAGTTACGTAATCTACTGACGTTACTGCATCTGCATTAGCATGTTCTGGGATGGTCTAGAAATTTCCATCAAAATGCAGTCGTTTTTCGCGATCTCTACTACTGGGTGTTCCAGTAACGTAGAATACACCACGTACCCAGCCGTAGGGCACCGGCCTTGCAAACGTGGGTTGCAAACAAACAATAACCAGGCTTTAGGTCACGACGACCCACGTGGCAATGTCTGTCGCCCTCGTTCGCAAACAGGCCCACTGTAACATTCACAACAGAGCCAAGAGGCTCCGTACAGTTAGTAAAACAATACGTCCACTGGGATAAAATTGAGACACTGACAGAAAAAAAACAGCGGCCTGGTTCTATTGAGTAAGCACACAACCCGCTAGCTTGGCAAAACAGACTGGCTGGTCCCTGAGGATCTCAACGAAAACACGTCTACTCGGCGAGACAAAACGATCCAATCAGTCAAGCCAACCACCGGATGTTACGTCGTGCAGGTCTCGCGAGACTTGGACAGCGGCGAAACTTTGCGAGAGAGAGATCGACTGCGGGCAACTGACATGCGCAGTGCGACCAAAGATGGCGTACAGATTTTGTTTATCGCTCTCGAGAGACTGAGGGTGAAGATAAAACGGAGAATGGGCTAGGACATGAAAAATAGCATGACGCAATATCGTGTTGTCCACAGGGAAAGATGAAAGCAAATGCTGATGAAAACAACTGTCTGTGGTTTGTCCGTGGAACATTATTCACGAAGCGTTTCCAGTTCAGTTCCATGGAGACTACGGCATCTTGCTTTGATGTTTAGAGAGAAAAACTCATACTGCACCGCTTATGCCCAGCGTAACCCTTCACTTCACGAACAAAGGGCAGATCTCTGGGAGTTGAAGTGCAGTCGTTATTTTCGGAAGTAGAAAAGAAAAATGACCAGTCGAACTTGCCAGGGAAAGTTTGCTGCGACTCATCCGAAGTTCGGTTTCAGCATGTTCGACACACGCGTATTCGACGCAAAAAAGAAAGGGAAAAAACCCCCAACAACAACAAAAAAACAACCAATCACCCCCAGGTGGAATGTTTGTGTATGTTGTGAGTGATTTTTTTTTTCTTTCTCTCTCTCTCTTTTTTATTTTTTTTATTATTTTATTTTATCTTATTTTTTTATTTTTTTTTTATATTTTTTTTAATTGTTACTAGTGGTGTTACTAATTTGGATTGCTACTTGGATCTCTGTATGTGTGTGTGTGTGTATGTATGTGTGTAATTTGTTGTATATGTTTGTTTTGCAAGATATTTTCTAGAGTAACTTGATATTCTAGAGTAACTTGATATGTCCATCTATGTAAGGTCTGTTGTCTGTAAATGTCTGTGGCATGTATATATGTATATGTCCTAAAAACAGAAATAAAAAAAAACAAAAAAACAACCAATCAACAATTAAAAAAACCCCACAAACAAACAAACACCCAACGGTTTTCGGTGTAATGAGCAACAGCTACACGTAACAGTCAACATGGAAATTAATGTTAGTCCACAGCAATTGAAATAAATTCTAAATTCTGAAAAAGTCTAAATTCCAAAACTGAAATTGCTGAGCTGACAAAAATGAATATGTGTACCAGCCGCCACCAGCAAACAGTACAGTCCCCGTTCGGATTTCCCACACCTATCATTTCAGTCTTTGCGGACCTGTCGGGATACTGACACAGAAAACGTACAGCGACTTCGTTCGGGATTTCTAACGGTTGCAGTGTCACGGTAGGATCTTATAGTTGTCACACCTTTGATTCCAACCCAAATTGCCACCCAACCGACACATAGTCATGATCCCCTTAGCCCAACAGTGGGGGAGCCGGGATGGCCGAATGGTAGAGCGTTGGACTCTCAATGCTCGGGTCGTGAGTTCGAATCCCGCCGGCTGGGGCCAAATATTTGTGCTGGCCTTTATTTCCTCGTTGCCCCGTCATTGATATCACCCTTATGTGGTGGAAAAGGACGTTAAACTCCCAAAACACCCACCCACCCACCCACCCTTAGCCCAACAGTGCTCAAAACAGTCTTTGTGAATGTAGAAATCGGACCGAGTCAGATGAATCGGACTACTATTATCCCCCGACACCCTCTCCAACCCGAATCTCTCCTGAACTAATTTGTTCAGGACCAGGACAAAGACAAAGCGCACAAAGATTTGCTGCAGGCGTAAGGAAACAAATTGACCGCGGGGTCATAGCTGGTGTTTATTTGGAGTGCCCTGTTTGGCGAGTGTGCTAGTTTGTAGGGATTTTTGTTGTCATGAAAAAGCGTGATTTTCGTGATTTTTGTGTTATGGAGGTCAAGATGCATGCCAGTCGGCCGCAACAAGAGGCAAGCTGCCAGTGAAGCTGGGACGTTTTGCACAGAGGTCGAGCACAAGTGACGCAAGCGGATTTATGTGAACTGGCTCTCTGGCCTCAAGAGAAAGTAGTCGTGCATTACTCCAGTGAGGCTTGAGCGGAAAGGAAACTTTCATTAAAAAAAAAAAAAAACCCTCCTGTCAGGTGTGTGCCCTTGAATGGTTCATGCATGCTAATTTTTCTTGGTAGATTGAAGCATTTTTAGGGGTGACTGTGATGCCTGAGGCTAATAGGGAATATATAGGCAGTTTGAGACCTCGTGCAATTGTGTTCTTTGGCCTGCAGAATTTATACACAAAAACCCGAACAGCGTCTGTCTGTCTGTGTATTTGTCATAAAACCTAATTTAGAGTTTTCCCGTCTCGATCAAAATTGTTGGCTGTTCTCAGAGGGATTCCGGGAAGATTGTGGCGGGGAAAAACCCTCAGAACATCGTCCAGCTGATGTTATTATCCACCTTTTCCACTTATTTTAAAAGCACTTACTGAAATCCCACGAGTTACTGGTCCAAGGGAAGTAACCCCTTTGTTCAGTTCGGCTACTTCGCACCGCACAGTCTTATTACCTCCCATGGCGCGATGTCCCGGCAAAGCCGGGCACATCTGCTGGTACTTCATATTGGCAGACTTTGGGGCGGAGACTTTGGGGCGGGCAGCGACATTCCTTCCACCTCCTGGAATACAGGAATGTACACTTCCAATATCATTTAATTCTGTCTTGTTTGCCTGTCTCTGTATGTGTGTGTGTGTGTGTGTGTGTGTGTGTGTGTGTGTGTGTGTGTGGTGTGTGTGTGTGTGTGTGTGTGTGTGTGTGTGTGTGTGGTGTGTGTGTGTGTGTGTGTGTGTGTGTGTGTGTGTGAGAGAGAGAGAGAGAGAGAGAGAGAGAGAGAGAATGATCAAACGAATCTGTATTTTCCAAGGGTAAAAATGATGTTGGTCGACATACCAATTTTCAACTTTGCCGTTGCCAGCAGTACATATGTAAGATGAAACAAAAGTCAACAGAGAGAGAGAGAGAGAGAGAGAGAGAGAGAGAGAGAGAGAGATCTACTCTTGCCCCCAGCCCCCTCTCGTCACCTCCACACCAAAGAGTCCTTCGCAGAGTTTGATGTATGGGCCAGCCAGGTCCCTCGTCCTCACTTAGTCTCGGCGCACCAATTCCCTAATGGCTAATGGTTGCGGACCGCATCACGCCTCCTGACTCTCTCCATCAAGGAGAAGTAGTGCCGCGGAAGAAAATGGAAGCCAAGCGAATGAATGGCCTTCGACATTACGTCCCGGGGTGAGAAACTTCCCACAAAAGTTCCATTACGGATCCTGGTACTGTGGGGATGAACGTAGCACAGAGAGAGAGAGAGAGAGAGAGAGAGAGAGAGAGAGAGTAAAATCACCGACGTAAGAGTTGGCAATCGAGTTTTGCACTGATGTAGGTCTGGCATGGTTTTTCAGGGGCCCTCTCAGTTTTCAGTGGAAGCAGCCCGAAGTTCCAGACAGGGACAATAAGAGGACATTAAAGTAGTTTTTAATAAAAGGAAACAAAGCAAATCCCCCCAATAAACAACAACCCCCCTCCCCCCCCCCCAAAAAAAAACCCCAAACAAACAAAAAACAAAAAAAACAAACAAACAAACAAACAAAAACTCCCGAAAAACAAAACCAAAATAGAGTCGCAAAAAAAAAAAAAAAAAAAAATGAAACAACAACATCAGCAGCAACAGAAAGTTGCTTCAGATGAAACCTGACAATCTTAACATCGGCACATTTCAAATTTAGTTCAAATTAAAATGAAAAAAATACTTGATTGTTCATCAAATAACAGGCCGGGAATAAAATGAAAAATCGTCTTTGGACTCACGGCTCGAAACAAACACACAAACGAAATTATGCATGGAACAACTAACCAGTTGAAAGTTATTGCAACCTCCATCACCACCACCACCCCCACCCCTCCCCCCCCAGCCCCCCCCCCCCCTAGCCCCCACCCTACTACCATCACCACCCACCCGCCTGATTAGAGCTAAACGAGAAAAGCCCACTGTCAAGCCTTCTGCCCCGGCTGGGCAGTGGCGCTGAAGACAGGAAACTGGCACCTGACATGGGAGGCCACTCTAAATGATGCCCGTCACGCAGGGGAGGTAATCTCGACTGGCTCCAACAGGCAGGAAACGTGTACACGCCAGTTCGTCTCCCGACTGAGAGGTGAATTCTGGGCAGAATTAAAGACTTGTGGAGGGGGGGGGGGGGGCACTGAGATGGGTGAAGCCTGGTCGCTCAATGGATTCTCAGTGTCACGTGGGTGTGTCAAACCTCGGCTCGGTATATTGAAGTCGTGGGTGGAGGGGGGGGGGGGGGGGGGGGGCAAGTCCGTATACCGCCGGGGTAAGTCCGCTAATATGTTAGGTTAGGCGCATTATGTTCAGCCCACAAAATTCAAAATAAATGTAATTTTAAATTCCGAAACTTAAACTGCTGAGCTGACCCTTCCTACGACGTGACTGTGTGTGAGAGAATGCGTGTGATTCACGTGAGCGTGCGTGTTGGGTTCAGGTTCGCGGCGCCTTGAGCCAATTCAGGAAACTGGGTACAGCGCCAACACAATACAAAGTTATTATCATTAGTAGTAGTAGTATTGGCAGTCACGGCAGTGGTAGCAGTAGTAGCAGTAGCAGTATTAGTAACAGCAGCAGCAGCAGTTGTAGTAGTAGTTGTAGTAGTAATAGTAGTGGTGGTGGTGGTGGTGGTGGTGGTGGTGGTGGTAGTAGTAGTAGTTTTATTCCACTGTGACGTTTGCACGACGTATACAGAAGTTTGCTTGGACATATTCCAGAACAGTTCCAAAGAAAGGAAGAGGCAGAAGGAAGCCGGAGTACCCGGAAAGAATTAACCGCCTGACGACGGACTTGAACGAACTGTGCCACATCCAAGAAGTGAAAACCCGGATGTTTCAGCGTTACTCTCTGTTTGACCAAGCAGCCTAGCCGGATCCGCTGCGCCATCGAGCCACTAACTTGACCTCACGTGTCATTCATATACGATGACAAAAGTCAAGTTTGCAGGCAAACATTGCCAAAAAAAAAAAGCTACGCCTTTCTCGTCCAGAGCCGTGTTTGACAAAGTGGCGGCTTCACAGTGTCTTCAGCTGGGTAAGAAAACTTCCACAGTCTCTCCCGGTGTTTGTGTGAAGGGGGTGAGTGAATGGTGCAGCTTTCGCCCGAACACGAGTGATCTCTCTTGAGACAGATCGAGTTATCGTTCTTGGCCCGTGGTGACAGTTTCATTTCCGGTTCCGCTGGTAACAGAAGGTCCTGTCTGAGGGGAGAGGCCGCATCCCGTTCCTCAAGAACCTTGACACAGGATTGGGAGAGAGAGAGAGAGAGAGAGAGGTGGTGGGTGTTTGGGGGTTTAACGTCCTTTTCCACTACTTAGGGTGATATCAAAGACGGGGCAACGATGAAAATGCCAGCACAAATATTTGGCCCCAGCCGGGATCGAACTCACAGAGAGAGAGAAAGAGAGAGAGAGAGAGCGGTAAAGGTTACTGGCATGTTCACACCAACTTAAAAACTTAAAACTTGCCGTTGCTAAACTACATGGATTAAATCTACTATCAACAAAAGAAGAGAGACAGAGAAAGAGACCTATTGTAGGCCTACTTCAATGTTTGTTTTGGGGGGACACACACACACACACACACACACACACACACACACACACACACACACACACACACACACACACACACACACACACACACACTGATCAGTTTAATTTCCACCACGATTCTCAATTCCTTGAAGAACGCACCATGCTTCCCCACAATTTGAGAAACTTTCATGCTGGTTATGAAAAATGGTTTAGACGCACGCAAAGACATCTCTCTCTCTCTCTCAGCCAAATAATTTTGCTGACCTTTTCTCGTGGCCCTGTCTTGATATCACCCATACGTGGTGGAAAAGGACGTTACCCCCCCCCCCCCCTCTCTCTCTCTCTCTCTCTCTGTGTGTGTGTGTGTGTGTGTGTGTGTGTGTGTGTGTGTGTGTGTGTGTGTGACAGCAAGACGCCTGAAGCTTCCTATTAACGAAGGCAGATATGCATGCCCTCATATCCCAGGACGCGTACATCATCATCAAGGCAATCTCGGCATGCTTGAACGATGTAAGAAGACTTCAAGATCTTCTTCTGGTTTTGACACCGCCTGAAGTGTTCCCCAGATCCATGGACGCGGGCAAGTTAGGGATTGGGGATGGGTCGGACTTCTCAAAGACACTGAGCTGATTTGGGTACTGTATGTGTACGGAATATATCCAAGGTTTACTGAATCAGCGAATGCAGCCAAAGATGTACCGACTGTTGCTAAAGGTGATGGAGTGTAGCCAACTTCATGAAATGTAGCCAAAGTTTACCGAATGTTGCTAAAGATTATGGAGTGTAGCCAAATTAATGAAATTTAGGCACAGTTTACCGACGGTTGCTAAAGATTATGGAGTGTAGCCAACTTCATGAAATGTAGCCAAAGTTTACGGAATGTTGCTAAAGATTACGTGGTGTAGTCAGCTTCATGAAATGTAGCCAAAGTTTACGAAATGTTGCTAAAGATTATGGAGTGTAGTCAACTTCATGAAATGCAGCCAGAGTTTACGGAATGTTGCTAAAGATTACGGAGTGTAGCCAAGTTAGTGAAATGTGGCCAAAGTTTACGGAATGTGTGCAAAGTTTACCGAATGTAGCCAAAGTTTACGGTTTGACCCACTTCTTTATGCGGGGAAGTATGACTGTCTATGAACACACACACACACACACACACACACACACACACACACACACACACACACACAACACACACACACACACACACACACTACACTACACACACAATATCAGTCACCAATCCACGAACCGACCACAAAGCCAAATAGAAAGCTTGCTCTCGCCAAACAAGCAGAGACCTGAGAAGGACCGGTACACGGCGCTTCCCATCAGTCAAATAGCCACCAGTACCTCGCCAAACACAATATTGACCAGTACAGCCAACCCCACAATGCAACCAACCTCCTTCGTTTTCTTTCTACGAAGAGACGTGCCTCTGGTGGCTTTGTGTTGAGTGTCATACAGGCCGTTTCATGCGATGTCTGCAAAACTTTCTTGTCAGTGTTTTTCTAACGCGGTTTTTTTTCTTTCTTTCTTTTTTACTACTTCATTATCCCTTTCGGGAAACTCGGGCTGCTTCCCCCCCCCCCCCCCGGGGGAAGCGTGTCGCCGCGGTGCAGCGCCACCCAATACCTATCCTATTTTTATTATTATAATTTATTTTTACAATTTTTGCTGGGGGAGGAAAGCCGGATAACCCGGAGATTACGGAGTGTAGCCAAGTTAGTGAAATGTGGCCAAAGTTTACGGAATGTGTGCAAAGTTTACCGAATGTAGCCAAAGTTTACGGTTTGACCCACTTCTTTATGCGGGGAAGTATGACTGTCTATGAACACACACACACACACACACACACACACACACACACACACACACACACACACACACACACACACACACACACACACACACACACACTACACTACACACACAATATCAGTCACCAATCCACGAACCGACCACAAAGCCAAATAGAAAGCTTGCTCTCGCCAAACAAGCAGAGACCTGAGAAGGACCGGTACACGGCGCTTCCCATCAGTCAAATAGCCACCAGTACCTCGCCAAACACAATATTGACCAGTACAGCCAACCCCACAATGCAACCAACCTCCTTCGTTTTCTTTCTACGAAGAGACGTGCCTCTGGTGGCTTTGTGTTGAGTGTCATACAGGCCGTTTCATGCGATGTCTGCAAAACTTTCTTGTCAGTGTTTTTCTAACGCGGTTTTTTTCTTTCTTTCTTTTTTACTACTTCATTATCCCTTTCGGGAAACTCGGGCTGCTTCCCCCCCCCCCCCCCCCGGGGGAAGCGTGTCGCCGCGGTGCAGCGCCACCCAATACCTATCCTATTTTTATTATTATTAATTTTTTTTTTACAATTCTTGCTGGGAGAGGAAAGCCGGTTAACCCGGAAAGAAACCCCCGATGAGCAGCCCGGCAACCAGGAAAAAACGGTATCACATATCACAAGCTCAACCTGGGCTCGAACCCACGCTTCATCGCCGTGACATTGGTGACGGCCGTTCAGTAGCGCAGCGGCTAAATCCGACGCGCTACCCATTAGACCACCCCTCACCCCACCAACGCGAGAGGTCAGGTTTTGGTGATTTTCGGTGGAAATGTTGTTTCTGTTGGCGTTGTCCTGAACACTCCAAGGGTCATTTTAAAATTGTTGGTTGTTATTAGTTCGGTGGTCTAGCGGTTAAGACTTCACCGCCAATGCGAGAGGTCAGGTTCTAGTCCCAAAGAACTTCTCCTTCTCGTACGTGGCACCGTTCATTCGGGCCGATCGTCGGGGGTTCTCTCCGGGTACTCCGGCTTCCTCCCCCTCTGCTTTGGAAATGTCCAGCCCACAAAATTTGAAAATAAATGCGGTTCTGAATTTCGAAATTTAAATAGCTGAGCGGACCCTTCTTACCAAGTGATTGTAATATGTCAATGTCCAGTGCGTGAGAGAATGCGTGTGATTCACGTGAGCTTGCGTGTTGGGTTCAGTTCGCGACGCTTTGAGCTAATTCAAGAAATTGAATAAAGCGCCTATACAATACTCATTATTATTATTATTATTATACTGTTGTTGTTGTCAGCGAAGTCCTCCTTACGAAGTCCTGCTAATCATGCATGTTGGTTAGACGAGGAGCTTACCATGGCCAGGGCCCGCATGTAAAAGTCGGGGTTAGGGAGTTTAGCCCCGGTTAGAGTCTAACCTCGAACTAAACTAGCTCTAGGGTTAATTTTTTTTAATCAGGATAAGGATCAGCAAGGTGCCTATGCCGTTATAGAAGGGGTTTTTTTTTTGTCTTTCTTTCTTCGCTTCCTTTTTTATTTAATTTTGTTTTGGGGTTTCTTTTGTCCTAGTCTGGGTTAGGCCCGTACTCGTTGGTTAAATCAACCTCGAGTTTTACACACGGGCCCAGACTATCACCGCGTACCAACAACAGCAACAACGTTACCATGACAACAACGGCTCGCTTTCGATCGGACAAGATCAGACATGGGATCACGGCAGCACCCCCCCCCCCCCCCCTCAAAAAAAATAAAAAAAAATGGAAAAAGTTTCGAGGAGTTGCGAAGAGACATCTCAACCACTGAGATAATATCCTCTCAAAACCTGGTCGTTCGTGTGAAATGCGACCCAAGAGGACACGAATAACGAGAAAAGTGAACCTCAAAATGCGCAGTTTTCCAAGTAACTTTGGGATTTATTGTTTTGTTTCCCATTTTTTCCCCCCAAAAGGCACCGAACCGAAAGCGTGTGAAAGGCAGAGAAAGTTTTAAGGCCGCCTAACGTGTCTAGACGTGTTTTTACCTCAAGCGGTGTTCAGATGCAAGTATACAGCGCTCAAAGTGAAAAAGTCGAAAAAATGACACGAAGTTTACTTTGTTCAGAGATGGGTGTCGCGACAGGTTTCAGAAGTTGCGGACTTCTTTTTTAAAAGATCACGAAGGGGGCATGTGGAGGGAGGGGGGGGGGTTCAGGTGGAGAGAGATTTATTTCTCGAGATCCATTTCTCGAGGCAAGGAAGTCCTCAGTCTCGCCTCTTGTGGTTCCAGACATGTCTTGACGCAGACTCGAACAAATCCATGGGCGGGAGAAGTGTGTGTGTGTGTGTGTGTGTGGGGGGGGGGGGGGGGGGGGTGCACGGTGGTGATGGTGGTGGTAATGACCTCTGAAATAAACAGGAAGACATGGATAGGCGGCGGAACCGGTGGGGAGGGGGGATCTGCCCGTCCCGCCCACCCACCCCCACCTCCGTTTTTTTTTTTTTTTTGGGGGGGGGGTGCCTTTTGTGTACCCAACCACCCACCCACCCAAAATCTGTGGTCAAGAAAGGAGAATAAGACAGCAAAAATAAGGCTGAAGAAAAAGAAGAAAAGAAAAGAAAAAAGAAAAAGGAGAAACTAAAGCGTGGCATCAGCAGCTCCATAATCCTGCCTTGACCCCCCCCCCCCTTTTTTTTTTTTTTTGTAAAGCGGTAAAAATCTAAGGTGTCGACACTCATCTTCTCAAATCCCCCTCGCTATTGTCGGGAGAGGGGGGAGGTGGGAGGGGGTGAGTATGGGGTGGATCGGTGGCGCAGGAATAGCTCGTGTTACCAAGGGGCTCTCAATCAAAACGTTAACTCTTAAAGCCCCCAAATCGCAATTTTACTTGAAATCTTCAATTCAGCAGCCCCTTCAAGCTACTATTATGCAATGTGCGCATAATCTCGGCAAGGCCTACACCTTGCGTAATAGTGGTTTGAAGTGGCTCCTACTGGTGTGTAGTGGTTTGTTCTTTTTAACCAGTCTTATCATATGGCGGTGGGGCTTGGGCTCTTAAGAGTTAATTAAGGGCCAAACTCTGCACAGACCTATTCACCAGCACCCCATCTTCTTTCAAGCATCCATCCTCAACTCCTCCAACCACTCACTCTCTTCCTCCGCCTCCTCCCCCCTACCCCCCCCCCCCCCTCCCCCCACCCCAACCCCGCTATCTACTATCACCATAAACTCAAAGCAAACAACCAAAGGCAGAAGGCAACCACCACACAAACACGTCTCGGTGGCAGTAAGTACACTATAATGACACCACGGGCTGCCTGGCCCAGCCCCGCAGGGTTTCTTTTCACGCTGGACTTCTGCCCCACAGGCACAACAGCTGGTGAGATAGTGAGTGTGGGTGGGTGTTTGGGAGTTTAACGTTTATGAGAGAGTGAAGTTTCATGTAGATAATAATAATAATAATAATAATAATCCCACCACGTGATTGTAATGTGTTGATGTCCAGTGTGCGAGCGAATGCGTGTAATTCACGTGAGCGTGCGTGTTGGGTTCAGTTCAAGTAATTGTCAGTTATTATTATTATTATTATTTATTGTCTTATGACGGGGGAGCCGGGGTGGCCGAATGGTAGAGCGTTGGACTTCTAATGCTCGGGTCGTGAGTTCGTATCCCGGCTGGTGCCAACTATTTGTGCTGTCTTTTTCATCGTTGCCCCTTCTTTGATATCACCCGTATGTGGTGGAAAAAGGACGTTAAACTCCCAAACACCCACCACCCACCCACCCTTGTCTTATGATGTGTGTAGATGGAACAGAAAAAAATCTCTTTCTGCTCGTATCTATCGTAAACGGTGTATGAAATGACAGATGACAGAGGCTTTGCTCATGCAACGTGCGCCTCAGACTCCTCACCACTTCTGATTTTCCTAGGCGCAGGCCATCCGTGATGCTTACCCAGGCCGGCGAGGGTGTCTACTCTTTCGTCGCCTCTCACCCCCTGTGTGCCGGCCGTGGGCAAGCAGACCCAACGAAGCCTCTGTATAGACAGAAGTCATGCGGGAAAAGATTCCTGCGCCCGTCCCAATCGATGAGTGGGCGCTCAGTCACTGACTGCAGTCCCGGCTGACTCAAGCACTAACGACCTCCACGAGCTTCGGCTGGCCAGGAGATGTTGGAGCGGTGGTCAGCTAATTAAGAAAGATGCCGGACTAATGGCTGGACTGGGGAGGCGGCTAATGACCTGTGACCGGACAAGGGACGTGTCACATTTACCACGCCTTGCCCGGGAAAATAACGTTTGAAAGAAAGTCTGAGAACGTTAGTTCTACGTCACTGGTGTAGAGGACGTACATAATGCTTGTGTTTGGAGGGGGGATGGGATTGGGGGGAGAGGGAGGGGAGTAGGGGGTGGACCTTCGGATATTTGCTTCGCTACGGGCATCTGTTTGATTTGATAAAAACCACCGGATCGATTTCACATTCATGTTCTTGACAGAAAACGTAAGTTATGTTACTCATAAAAGAAATCGAATACACTGAGAGAGAGAGAGAGAGAGAGAGAGAGGAGAGAGAGAGAGATGATGATGATGATGATGGAGACTTCACCCTAACTGAGTGCTCACGACGCCTAGGGAGAGGTTTGACAGGAGAGAGAGAGAGAGAGAGAGAGAGAGAGAGAGAGAGAGAGAGAGAGAGAGAAATCGGACTCTTCTGAAAACAACAACAACAACCACCTCCTAATGAAATCAAACACTACAGTTACTTTGGGGTGTTCAGTAAGACTTATAAAAAAGTCACTTCCATTAAAAGAACCATCACCACTACCACCACCAACAGGCGTAAGGACACACATTGGCCGTGGGGTCATGTTTAGTGTTTATTTGAGGTACCCTGTTTGACACTAAAGTGTGCTAGTCTGTAGTGATTTTTTGTTGCCATGAAAAAGCGTGATTTCGTGATTTTCGTGTTATGTAGGTCAAGGTGCATGCTTGCATAACATAGAAAGTTCTGTTACAAGAGTAGTTCACGATTACCAGAGTCCGACTTAGAGTGCTGACCTGAAACAGTCGAACGGCGAGAACTACTGATTACAGAAAAAAAAGAAAAGAGAACAAGAACAAGAACCTTTATTTTACAACGGTAGAAGTTACAGGCATATTCATACCAATTTTAAAACTTGGTAAGAGAGAGAGAGAGAGACAATGACAATGACAATCCTTTATTTTCCAACGGTAGAAGATTTTGGCCAAAAGGCCAGTTTACAACCTTGCCGTTGCTAGACTACACTACAAAAGTAAAAGTAAGCTAGGATTATATACATTTTAGACATTAAAACTGAAATACAGGAAGGCGACAAATAAGCATA
>JACVVK020000592.1:0-10000 GCA_018292915.2 Batillaria attramentaria
TTGTGTGAAGGTGTCTGGTTGTTTCTGTAAAGGATATGGAAGATCAGGTGCTGAAATGGATTTTGGAACTGGCAAATTTAAAGGAATGTGCTGCTGTTGCAATTTCTGAGGTCGAAAATCTGCGCAGTTGAGTTACAATGTAGTATCCTACTGCACAGCGATAGATACAACACTGAGCAAGCACGTGTCGGCTTTTTCCACCGGTCCAGTTCCAACCCTTTTTTTCCTAGCAGATCTTTTAGTTTTAGGTTTTGGCTCACCCCAACAACACGCGACAGAGTCTGTGTTATGTGCGGCAGTATTTATTTTTTTGACACAACTTACCGCAGTCAGGTACCCTATTTATATCGTCTCCGACCCGGAACTACGTTCCAGATCACAGTTTATCTACTATTCTGAAATGAAACTCAGCCTACACTACATCACAGACAAGGCAGTATCTTAACTCTGTATCTTAGTCCTTTTTCCCTACCTGTCCCTTTAAGCCTCTATATTCCTACCTCCGCTGTCATGAAAACCGCTTTCGAATCTGTAAGGTTATTTGCCAGATAGAAGGAGGCTTCATTTGACTATCGCAGCCGATTTCGTGACTTCTAATATTAGAGAAATACAACTATCTTTGAGCCTACGTTCCGTTCCTGAACAGAGTGGGCGGGTGGGTGTTTGGGGGTTTAACGTCCTTTTTCCACCACATAGGGTGATATCAAAGACGGGGCAACGACGAAAAAGCCAGCACAAATATTTGGCTCCAGCCGGGATCGAACTCACGACCCGAGCATTAGAAGTCCAACGCTCTACCATTCGGCCACCCCGGCTCCCCTGAACAGAGTGGGACTCGACAAATCATCTGAATATATCCACCAAGTTTTCTTGAGACGTTCAGCTCTAAAACACCTCCTCCGGCCCCCCCGCCCCCACCCCGCCTCCCTCCCCCCCCCACACCCAACACTAACCCCCTTTTCCCCAATATTCCCTCCATCCGCATCAGTAGTGTCTGTCAAACTTTTGCAACCTCTGGCAGGGAGCCGGGACAGCCGAATGACAGAGCGTTTGTACTCTCAATGCCCGGGTCGTGAGTTTGAATCCCGGCCGGGGCCAAATATTTGTACCGGTCTTCTTCTCGTTGCCCCGTCTTTGATATCACCCTTACGTGTTTGAAAAGGGACGTTAAACTTCCAAACACCCACCCACCCACCCCACCCCACCTCACCCCCACCTCACCCGCAACCTCCTGGTTCAAGTACCGCAGCAAGTACGAATGTCCAGGTAAATCGGTATAATGTTGAGTTATCGTACTGTTTGCCTGTCCTCAGTCAACAAGCGTTATCGTAATGGGTACGCTGGGCTAGCCGGTGTAACGGTATACACGGACATGTCACCCCTCTGTGACACTCAGCGAATGAGATAAGATTCTGAGGCCATGTTTTGACATCGTTGTGTAGTCATTATCCACCTACATGCCCGTAAGACAAGTCCCAGAGGGTCTGACCTCCCGGAATAGTAAATAGTTCTGTCGTCGTTTTCCGTCACTGCCTTGTGGGGCGGTCGGTGGTCTAGTGGTTAGGAGACATGTCACCAGTGCGAGAGGTCAGGGGTTCGAGTCCCACTCGGGGCAAAAACTTTTCCTTCTCGAATGTGGCGCCGTTCATTCGGGCCGATCGTCGGGGGTTCTCTCCGGGTACTCCGGCTTCCTCCCCCTCTGCTTTGGACATGTTCAGCCCACCAGAATGAAAAATCAATGCAGTTCTAAATTCTGAAATTTAAAATAGCTGAGCAGACCCTTCGCACCACGTGATTGTAATGCGTTTTATGTCCAGTGTGTCAGTGAGAGAATGCGTGTGATTCACGTGAGCGTGCGTGTTGGGTTCAGTTCGCGGCGCTTTGAGCCGATTCACGAAATTGGGTAAAGCGCCTATACAATACCCATTATTATTATTGTGGACAGTTTCCAGTGGTAGTGCAAGCATGCTGGTTTGCTTAAAGGGAAAAAAATGAAGTCAGCATAACATAAAGTGACTCGTTTTGTGACTAGCCTGAAACCCACAGAGTCAAGCAGTATCGTGCCATGGTTGTCACCTAACCGCCGCAAACTTCTTGTCAATTGTAGCCCGGGATTCAGTACTACCATAATACCTTAGCAGGCGCCCCCTTTTCAATATTGAATAGACGCTTTACCCAGTTTCTTGAATTGGCTCAAAGCGCCGCGAGCTGAACCCAACACACGCTCACTGACGTGAATCACGCGCATTCTCCCACACACTGAAAACATTACAGTCACGTAGTGCGAAGGGTCAGCTCAGCAATGTAAGTATCGGAATTGAGAATTGCATTTATTTTTCAAATTTTGTGGGCTGAACATTTCCAAAGCAGAAGCTGTGAATGGAAAACAAAATCAAGTTCACGTGACAACACGCGGATATACTGAAAACACCACCACCACCACCACCAACACCACCAACAACAACAACAACAAAGATGAATACCTGAGTGCTGAAATGAAATAAACATCCATATTTTTTTTAATACCTTAGCATATATTTGTCAAAACAATGAATAAACCAAAACTTATAGAAACACACGGGAAAATGACGAAGGAAGGAAAAACCCAACCCCTCCCCCCCCCCCCCCCCCAAAAAAAAAAAAACCAACCCAAAAAACAAAAACAAACAAACAAAAAAACAACAACAAAAAAAATCCCCCTTCCTTAATGGTACTTGTGCTTAGCGCAAGAACCCTCTTTCTGACACCCCCCCCCCTCCTCCCTTACCCCCCCCCCCCCAAAAAAAATAAAATAAAATAAAATAAATACATAAAATAAAATAAAAAATATCCACATTTTTGAGACGACCCAAACCAGCTGGGAACTATCTGTTAGAGTTTTGGAAGATGAAACTTTAAAACCTCATTATGTTTGTCAGGTGTACAACAACACCGCAAACTTTTCATCGAATGCTCTTATATGCTATTAATCCGTGCATCAAAATCAGTCACTTGGGACACAATACAGCTTCTAAACCCATCGCGGTGACTCTGGTTGGTGTGTGTGTTGTTCTACGTGCGTGGAAGCGTATCGTGTACTGAGCAGACGATGTTATTGGCTTGCGGACTGAATATCATCTAGACAGCGCCGTTTTCAGTGACTTGTCGATCGGCGTGTTATACAAGTAGTATGGACGCTTCAGGCAAAAGAAAGTCCTGTTTTATTTCTCTACTGTTAGACGGCGCAGAGTCACGAAAATAGTTACAGTGGCCAGAAGGAACATCTGTTAAGTTGGCAAACAGTCTTTCAGCTTCGTAAGCGGCATTTGTTGTTGTTGTTGTTTTTTTTTTTTCCCGTCAGAACTCATTTCGAACATGGAAACTTTAAAGGTCTGCAATCTCAGCAACAACAAAAAAAAAAAAACCCGCTAACATTGCGGGTTTTTTTTTTTTTAAACTGCGACTCCTTCGACTGTGCATAATCCAAGCAACTCTGTCACAGTTGCAGAGTTTTCAGCTCTTCGGGGACCCTTATAAAACCAGAGCACGAGTTTGCCGTGACATTAGTTGGCTTTTGATCAGTGAGCGAGGCGCACCGCTGCAGTCTCTAGCGGATGTTGAGTGCTGCACGATCTTTCTCGCTCAGTGTCAAAACGCAAACTGAGCTGTGGAATCAGGCTGCCCTTGGCTTTTATTGGGGTTTCAGGGATGCTGAAAACTCTGTAACTGTGACAGAGTTGACTGTGCTTGCACGGTCGACTCAGTAATTTTTTTTTTCACACTTCGGAAAGCTGTTTTGTTGGGAGCTTAGATCTTTAAGTGTGCAACTCTTCCGAAAGGGCAGGCCTGTCACCAGCGAGCTCGGAGCAGCAGACAGAAATGCAGTGAAGTGAGAATGTGCTGTGACACGCGCTGCCAGTGGGTGACATTTAGCGGCGGGTTATTACACTTCATGCTGTGTGTGCAAAGTTGGAAAGAGTGGCGAAAAGTCTAGGATACACTGGGTTGAGTCGTTGCATGAGGGAGTACATGATTGAAGGATGTCAGGTTTAGAGCTCCCTCTCCCTCCCCCCTTCCCCCCTCCCCCCTCCCCTCCCCCCCCCTATCCCCATCCCGCTAGCTTTCAAATTCCTTCTGCCATAATTATGTGAAAGCTGTCCCTGGCCCGATAATCTGTTTGCAGTTAGTTAAAACACATTCAGTATTATCAATATGAGGCATATTGAATTTGCTTGCGATCACGTACTCTCTGTCTCTGTCTGTCTGTCTGTCTGTCTGTCTGGGGGAGCCGGGATGGCCGAATGGTAGAGCGTTGGACTCTCAATGCTCGGGTTGTGAGTTCGAATCCCGCCGGCTGGGACCAAATATTTGTGCTGGCTGTTTTCTCGTTGCCCCGTCTTTGATATCACCCTTATGTGGTGGAAAAAAACGTTAAACTCCCAAACACCCACCCACCCACCCTCTGTCTGTCTGTCTGTCTGTCTGTCTGTCTCTCTCTCTCTCCTGCCTGTTGCATCACCTCAGTCAACAGTCTCCCGTTCCCTATTTCGTTTTTTAATCAATCTTTTTTCCCCCCTCCAGAAACGCCTACAGAGAAAGCCACAGTATCACGTTGTAAACTTTATGGCGTCTTGATGAAACCAAAGAGCTGTGAGTGAGTGGATCGTTTACTGAAATCCGAGCCATTTTATAGCAAGCAGGGCAAAAACAGTTTCTGGAACTACATGCATGTTACATTAAGGATGGGGACTACTCTTGAATGAAAGTTATGAGGATCTCTTGAAATTAGGTTTACAACCAGGTGTACCATGCACGTGTTCAAAACAGCAACACGTGGGTAAACGTTTCCTGATCTACATGCGTGTTAAGGATGGGGACTACTCTTGAATGGAAGAAATGAGGACCTTTTCAACTTTGGTTTAAATAAACACGTTGTGTGTGTGTGTGTGTGTGTGTGTGTGTGTGTGTGTGTGTGTGTGTGTGTGTGTGTGTGTGTGGAGAGAGAGAGAGAGAGAGAGAGAGATGCCTGTCCGCTCACAAGGCGTGAAGTTGTCCTGGCTAATCTAAGTAAAACAAAGAAAAGGAAAAAAAACAGTAAAGAGAGAAAGAGAGAGAGAGAGAGAGAGAGAGAGAGAGAGAGAGAGAGAGAGAGAGACGTAGAGAGACAGAGAAGGAGAGAGATTTCATTAAACCAGTGCCACCCTTGCGGATAACATCGGATATCCCCCTAATTGAAATTCACATCGTGACCGGTGCGTCGGGTGTCAGTTCCTTGTATCGACAGCCTCATGCGAATGTCGCGTCAATTACTGGGCATGCACGAGTCTCTTGTCAACGTTTATCACACGTATGTACAGTCATGCATGGCGACATTTAGAGGCAATAGCCAGTGATGGTCGGTCGGTCGGTAATATGTTCCGTGTTAATAACAAGTGTGGGCGGATTTGCCTGTGGTGTTGTCTGCGTGCGGGGTTTGTGTTCGGCTCGGTGGATAAATTGGATTCCGGCTTTTTTTTCTGGGGTTGCTTTGTTGATGTGCGAGTGTGTGTAGGTGGGTTACGGGTATTTCATTACAATTTACATTGTGTAGCTCTCTCTCTCTCTCTCTCTCTCTCAAATCAGTTCAACAAATTCTACACGACTCGCTCATCTGACCATAATAGATAGAAATGTGTTTATACATGTTTTTGAATGTTAGTGAGTAGTGACGACTTTGAAGTTCTTACTTGGCATACAGCCAATATCATCGACACATGCCACGTATGTTTTGATTTGTTTATCGTGTGTACTTTTCTCTTCTTCATTTTCATTAGATAGTTAACACTTTTGTTTGTCTTTTTTCCTCTCCCCCCCCCCCCCTTGTTTTGATGTTGTCTTCTTTACCCTTTAACGTAGAATAGCAGGGCAGCTTGTAAGACAGCAGCAATGCCTAAATGCTCTATCCTGAATTTAAAAAAAAGTTTCATCATCGTCATCATCATCTCTCTCTCTCTCTCTCTGTCTCACACACACACACACACACACACACACACACACACACACACACACACACACACACACACACCGTGCACACACACACAGAGCGTGTTTGTATTTCAGTTTTTCCTTCTGTAAACCGATCCGTCATACTAAGCAGGACCTAACACACATTTCCTGACACAAGAGGAAGTTGTCGTGCTCTTGAATCAAACCAAGGGCGGCCAGTACTGACAGCAAACTCACCCATGGGTCAGTCAGGCTGCAGTGAGTACGACCACAAAATGACCACTCAGTTAATTTCCTAATAGACCATGGCACGACACGCTGACCAGAGCTACGGTGAGCATAACTCACACGAGCCAACGCGACAGTAACAGGAAAATTGTCGCCGACAACTGAACATACTCTTGAGGACAGAGAGTGAGTGTCCCATCGGGGTTATGAGGACCCCAGCAGGGGACGCTACTCGTCTGTCCGGTTTGTTAACTCCCCCCTGTGATTATGAATGAGAGGCTGTCATGCGCACTCGCCCCTAAACCGCGCTCGTGTCTCGGAGTGTGTGTGAACGTTGGTCAAATCAAGGGGGTTGAACATTTGGTTACGAAGTGAGGACGCGACATTGCGGTGTTTGTGGTAACACACGGGTCGCTTGTTTGTTTCTTCCAACGAAAGTCCAACGTTTTGCTCTCCCGTCGCGAAATTAGCCTGCAAATCAGTCGTCCAACTGACCAACCAGCCGGCAGTCAAACAACCAACCAAGTTATCAACAAAAGAACTTGAACAATGAGAGGAAAAACTGGAAATGAAAGGGTGTTTGTTTTCACCTTATAGTTTGGGGAAGCCGGGAAGCCATTGGTAGAGCATTGGACTTGCGTCTTGTAATGACCCCTTGCGCTCGAAATAGTCTGTCGTAGATATTAGTAGAGCTCTGAATGCGACACACTGACGTTTGATGGCCGCGCAAGCAAGGAAAACTCAGCTGCAAGGTGCCGTAGCGTGATCATCCTCATCATGAGGTGTGCCATAACGGAGGAAGCACCCTCAAAGTCGCACCCGTGAAGTGGATAAGTCTCGGCTGTGTGGCAACAGCCTCCCCATTGGGCCCACAGCACACCTGTTCTGGGTAGGAGCCGACCTAAGTAGGAAAAATCCCGCTGGCCTCGGCTGGGACTCGAACCCTGGACTCCCGGTCCATGGTTCGAAGTGCTAACCACTACAGTACGGGGGGGGGGGGGGGCTTTATAAAGATTTCACTGAGTTTCCTACACTCAAGGCCCGCAGAACGTTTCCTCCTGTACGCTACCTTTTGTGTTTTCACTCTCCCCGTCATACGAGAGAGAGCTTACACGGATGGATTAGCAAAGATAATACAGTCAGCGATTTAATTATTTAAGAGCTGCCGCGGCGACGCGAAAGGCCGAATTAGCACGGACAAAGAGAGCGGGAGAGAAGCACAGCTGCCTCTTGTGGTTTGGATGTTTGGTTTTTCAAAAGACAAACACGGAGGCTGATGTAAACAGAAGATGAAGCAACACAGTGCGTGTGTGGTTTGGGTTTTTAAGGGTGTGGGGAGGGGGGGGGGACGTGCACTGGCTGGGATGGGAGGGGGGGAGGGTGGAAAAGGGGGGCGGGGGGATACACAGAGAGAGAGAGAGAGAGAGAGAGTTGTGGACAATGAAACTATTCTACAGCGGTAAAGTATATTGGTTAAATAAAAAGTCCAGTGTTTCCAGTTGAAGTTTGTTTAGACACACTCTCTCTGTGTCTATCTCTGTCTATCTCTCTCTCTCGTGTTTGGGTCGTGAGTTCGAATCCCGGCTGGAGCCAGATATTTGTGCTGGCCTTTTTCTCGTTGCCCCGACTTTGGTATCACCAATACGTAGTGGAAAAGGACGTTAAACTCACGAACACCCACTATCACCCTCCCGCACGCACGCACGCACACACACACACACACACACACACACACACACACACACACACACACACACACACACACACACACACACACACACACACACACACAGAGACAGATGCGTGAAATAAGACCTCACAGATGTTGAAATAATTATATTTTCACGGACACAAAAAAATCGACAAAATATCCCTGACAAAGATCCCGTCGAAACGGCATATCAAGTATTTAACCTCATTATTATCAGATCGTCTGGCGGGCTCTCTCTAAACTCTGATCCACAAATAACAATTTTATCGACTTTAAATTGCTTTTATAGTGTGAGCCGCTACTGATTCCACTCGAAAAAGGGAAATGTTCATTGATGTTCTTACCATCAGCATGTCTGAAGAAAATTTCAGAACTCTTCACCCACATAAAAGGTGCCATTACGAGAACGCCTCGTGCAGAATAACTGTAAATATGAACACGCGGACTACAGACGTTTACTTAGGTAAATACCGTCCTAACTCTTTGTCGACCGACTTGAAAATGAGTCTATTACTCTCTCTCTCTCCCCGCCTCAGACTTGCGCCATCAAAAAGTATTTCGACTGAAGCAAACACAGACGTTTGCATAGTCCGCATGATTCGGAGGTAAGTTCCACCGCTTCTGGGTTTAGACTGAGTGTAACATCAGAGAGGATGAGCACTGTTGTGAAGTGATGTACAATCCATGCGCACATTAGTTCAGTCTTGTCTCGGTATGACATTTTTGGACGGAATTTCCTTTTCGCTTGGAGTGCCCCAGTCACAGTCTAACCACCCCCCTGCCCACTATATGATACGACTGGTTAAAAAGAACAAGCCACTGAAAACCAGTTGGAGCCACTTCAAGCCACTGTTACGCAAGGCGTGGGCCGTCACCGCTGGGCCCCAGACTGCTGCAGATTGCGTAATAGTGGCTTGAAGTGGCGTCTAGTGATCTGAAGATTTAAATTAAAGTTGCAACTTTTGCATGGGCTATTGAGAGTTCTAGGCGTAGGATGAGAGTAGCAGTACCGTTTGAAAGTACCCGCGAAAGCTAAGTGGTATTTCAAATTCAAATATCTTTGTTATCCCAGTTTGGTTAATTTATTTCAGTAGCGGGGCAAAAAAACCCTCCAAAACAGCCCAAAACAACCTTGATGCGGATACATCTATGTACAGGGCTGCCCGTCACGCACGTTTTCACGCCCCGCACGTTTTCACGCCCCGCTTGCCGGAGCAAGAGCTCAATTCGTCAATATTTGTCTTCCCTTTAACCGCCTGCCATAGTACGTAAAAACTGAAGAATAATTCAAACACACAACTCAGCTGCTAAGCTAAGGAATTATTTTAATATGACATTGCCATTGTTTTAGCAAGAGTGCTAGTCGGAAAGCAGAGAAGAAGTTTTTAAAGTCAGTCTACACTTCGGACAGGTCCTAAACTCTACGAACAAGTCATGTTTTTGCAGTCCTGTACTCTACAAACTGATGAACACCTGCGCCACTGAGAAGGACCCGTGGCACAGGACACACGGCACAGTTTGACCTTCTCACACCACCACGTGCGATACAGACAACACGACACACACGTGAAACATGTGACAGCTGGAGGCCGTCAGGTAGACATTAGTGACGGATGGGGGGGAAGGGGATGAAATGTGCCGTGCGCGACCGTTTACCGACAGTAATGAGGGAGGTGGTGGTGGTAGCTTTTCTCCCCCCTGTCCTGAGAATGAAGTGACGTCCTGTCAAACAACAAACAGCGTGGAAAGAACTGGTTAATAGACCATGGCTTGGGGGTAGCTTGTCGAGGTGTGTTGCGGTCAAGTATGTCGCGGTTTGGGGCGAAGGACGTGTCCACAGCGTCCGTAAAATGCAGAATTCCCAAAGGAATTTTTTTTTTAATGAAAAGGAAAGACCAGCCAATGGGAGGAGGGGTACATGCACTGGGTGGATGGGTGGGTGTTTGATGGTTTAACGCCCTTTTCCAGCACACACGGGTGATGTCAAAGACGGGGCAACGAGAAAAAGGCCCGCACAGAAAAAAAAAAAAAAAAATTGTGACCTTCCATGAGAAAACCCAGCTTAAGTGCAAAATTTTCTATTTTTTGTTTTTGGAG
>JACVVK020000592.1:15000-40000 GCA_018292915.2 Batillaria attramentaria
CCCCCCCCCCCCCACCCTCTCTCTCTCCTCTTTTCCATAATCATCGTCAGAACTCAGTATCTGTGTGTGTGTGTGTGTGTGTGTGTGTGTGTGTGTGTGTGTGTGTGTGTGTGTGTGTGTGTGTGTGTGTGTGTGTGTCTCTCTCTCTCTCTCTCTCTCTTTGTGTGTGTCTCTCCCCCCCCCCTCTCTCTCTCTCTCTCCATGTGTGACTGTGTGTGTCTCTCTCTCTCCACCGACTGATTTATTCTTGCCTGGTCGCGCCGTTTATTTGACTCCGTGCCCTCAAAACGCCTACTGTTTGGACAGATGTTTCTCCATTAATCTTCTTTCGCAATAGCTGGGTCCGGGTTCTTACGCTTTAGCTCATAAACACTGCCTACACACGCACGCACGCACGCACACATCATTCAGCGTATGCATGGTAAAACCACCCTGCAGCAGACTGCTCATACATTCATTTCTCGTTTGTATTGTTGAGCGATAGACCTTGATCAGTCGCGTCACGCACCAGCCACCACGACATATTAAGAGCCCATGCGAAGATCATAATTTAACTGGACATCTTCAGATCACTAGAAGCCACTTCAAGCCACTATTATGCAATCTGCAGCGGTGTCGGTCTTAGCGGGGAAGGTCCACGCTTTGCGTAGTGGTGGCTTGAAGTGGTTCTTTACTGGTATGCAGTGGCTTGGTTTCTTAACTAGTATTGTCATGTGGCGGGAAGGGCCGGGCGGTCGCCGGGCTCGGCATCTTAGTGGTTCCTCACACACACACACACACACACACACACACACACACACACACACACACACACACACACACACGGACACACACCAATTCCGCTTGTCCTCAAGTAACCTAATTTAACAAAATAGGCGACATTATAACACTATCTGATTCCCTGTGTATGAAACCCAGACACAATGTTTTTCTTCTGACACCATTTCTGGCCAGGAGAGAGAGAGAGAGAGAGAGAGAGAGGGAGAGAGAGGAACGCATGCGCAGTCAGGAAAGATTTGACCCGCGAAAAGCTGCCAAGCTGTCACCTCCCTTCACTTCCGTGCCACACTCAGCCTCTGTGATATGCGTATATAATGAGCACTTTTCACTCAGCTGTCGAGCCGCCGGTCGCAGAGAGGACGGAACAAACTTGATGATGTTTTCATAAATTTGCATTGTTGCTGTAGCTGAGTGTAGAGATGTTTGCAGCGTCATGGAGCAAAAAGACGGATCGGAATTTGACCGAACCCTGTGACTGAGAGTTATGGATGGGGTTTTCATTGTGTGTGTGTGTGTGTGTGTGTGTGTGTGTGTGTGTGTGTGTGTGTGTGTGAATTTATTTTTCGAGTGGATTTCAGTCCCCTCCCTCCCTCCCTCCCCAAAGTTAAACTCTGTGATGAATTGCACTACTCTGTGTGACTTGGTTTCCAGTCTCTTTTAATGAAAGCGCGAGTTACTGTTTCATCAATGTATTTCAAAGAAAATGATATAATTAATTGTTCCTATTAAACTTAACGGTACACGCATGACACCGAGGAAATTCTAGAATTCACCCAAAACTCACAAAGATCCAGCTACCAAAGACTGTGTAGGGTAAATTTAAACAAATTCCAATATTCCACTTTTTTTTTCAATGCTAGCAGCGACCACCTAACCCCCTCATTCCTCTGTCGTCTGCTAGCTCTTGTGTCAGCCGCGCATGAATACAAATAGTCCACATGCCAGGCTCATTTTTCACTGTTTTTACTATTACCTGGCATGAAACTTATTTATAAATCTAACAAACAGCCCCAGATTGCCCTTTTTTAAAAACTCTGCACACAAATGTATAAAGAGGCTAAAATTCTGTACTATATTTAGCGGAATTGTTACTATATGCCCCGGAAGTTAGTAGTATTATGCAAGGGACAAGCGGACAAGCGGTTTCGTGCTTAGACTGGTTGTTGTCGGATCTTTTCTCCTAACTCTTCATCGGTAACCAATGTGCAAGATAATATTACGGGTACTTAAGGGACGCCCTCCCTCCCGCGGGAGCTCAGGGCACCTTACAATGAACACACACTCACTCACCCAGAAACACACGCAACATGCCTCCACACATACATGTAACTACAAACACATAATGTGAAGCATCACACACACACACACACACACACACACACACACACACACACACAGATGATGACGTGGCAACAGCTTCTGGTTGAGGGCAGTGAAGAGGTGAGTTTTCAGATTTGTTTTGAAGGATGGTTTTGTGTCTGTATATCTGATTGATGCTGGGAGATCATTCCAGCATGTCGGACCATGGTATGAGTAACTACGCTGACCAAAGGTCTTTGTTTTGACACGAGGGACACGAGACGTGAAATAATATCCTCAAATTTAAAAGGGGCGAAAACTCTGTACTGTTTTTTTGCGGCATTGTCTCTACATGCCCCGGAAGCTGTTAGTGACGTGTAACCGAATAATGCAAGTGGTCAGTCAGTTAAAGACAGGCCGTCGAGGCCACAAGATTGTGATGACCAGTAGACCGGCACGGGACAGGCCGGCTTCATTTTGCACAGCACTTCAGCCTGTCTCCTTACCCACATAGTCATTAATTCGCACAATGTTGGCCGGTATTATAAAGCAATTATGAAGGGTTGCCGAGACTATTTCGGGCTTGAGTGGCCGCTCCTGACGTCTTTACTGACCACACCAGACCGGACCGAGCTGAAATGAGATGAGATGAGAGAGAGAGAGAGAGAGAGAGAGAGAGAGAGAGAGAGAGAGAGAGAGAGAGAGAGAGAGAGATTAAAGGAACACTGTTCCCTTACGATTGTTGGTTCATATGCCTTGTCTGTCATTAAACTGTTTTTAGTGTCCGTGTTGGCCATAGCGTGTGTGTGTGTGTGTGTGTGTGTGTGTGTGTGTGTGTGTGTGTGTGTGTGTGTGTGTGTGTGTGTGTGTGCGTGCGTGCGTTCGTGCGTGTGTGCGTGCGTGTTTGCATGGCCGCACTGACAATCTGCACTTTTTCAGTCCAGTTGGTAGTCGGCAAAATACATAAACTACCGTAAACAACGTTCATGACATAATTATTGTTTTTTCATTCGTGGAGTCATAGCGTCTTTCGTTCTGACAGTTTTTGACAGTCAGTACTAATTCTCGGTTAGCCACCGCGCATCTAACAGGATGGTGAAGTCAGCTTAGCGTAAAATATTCATGTTTCTTAGTTCATCTCATCCACGAAGTCACGTCGTCTTTTCATCGATCTCACATCCGCGACTTTGCCAAAGAACGAGAGCGCACACAGGGCCTTTAAGCTAGTCGCGGACCAGGCGATGATCGATAATGATTTTGGGATTGTCCACTGTGTCCGACACACGACCACTAACACTGAGGTGGACTTAGCGAGAAACAAAAGCAAAGGCCCGAACAGAGCCTAGAAAATACTGTTTTTCCTCCATCGGCTCTCGCTGTGTTCTGAGCAAACACGCCAAGTTTAGCAGTAGGTTACGATAAGGGAGAGAGGTCTGCGGGTTTTTCGTGGTCTCGTCACGCGCTCCACTGTCACCCGATTCCGAAGAAAATCACAAGCTAATTCAGAATGTGATTGCAGCTTCTGTGAGGGTAGCCTAGTATGAGATATTGTCATGGCTTGGACAATATTTTCTGTCTTGATAAACAAAGACCTTGTATCGCGGCGCGTGGTTTCAGTCTCGTGTTCTTTGTGTTTAGCCTTACAGTGCGGGCGCCTGGTCGACAGGATAGTGTTAAAACAGTATGGTCATTGTGTTAAAGTAGGACATGATGAGAAAAGCAAAACCGTTTTGGTGTGCATTGTGGAGATAACGCTGTCTTACCGGTGGTTGTATTAGGTTTATGTCGAGAGTCGACCTGAAAGCTGACAGAGAAAGCGTTGTTCATGAAGGACGAACATTACCATTGCTCGTTGATGCTAGATCATGATAGTTGTGTCTGTAAGGTTCCTCTGTTTTTTGTTTTGTTTTTCTTTTAGTTTTGGGGTGTTTTTTGTTTTTTGTTTGTTTTCTTTTTTTTTTCTTGTTTGGTTTTTTTATATTGTTTTTGTTTTTGTGGTTTGTTTGTGTGTTTGTTTCTTTGTTTGTTTCTTCATATTTTGTTGTTGTTGCCTGTTTTTTTTAAAATAATTTTTTTGTTGTTTGTGTGTGGGTTTTTAATATTTTTGTTGTTGTTTGTGTGTGGGTTTTTTTTTTGCAGGGGAGAGGGGGGGGGGGGTTGGAGGGGAATTTGGAGAGGGTGCTTCCCACCCCCCCCCCACCCCCCCATCCCCACCCTCCTCTTATCGTCCGTTTGGGGAGTCATTGTTCCACTCAACCCCATGCTCCTGCACCCCTTCCTGTCTCCCGGACTGTGTCTTCTCAGTGCAACGTCATCCACCTACCTATTTCTTTTAATTTGGGATGTAATCCCCCCACCCCACCCCCACCAGCACAACTGCATGAAAAACCAGTGCATGTAAGTTACCTGCCACCTTCTACCGATTTTTGACAACAGCCAAGCGCATCTTCCGACACGCTTGCAGGATCAAATGTTCAGGGACGTTTGATATTTGCAGCCTTTTTGTTGCATGATTCCAGCAATCTATATTTCGAAAGCCTTTTTTGCCTGGAGCTTTTTGTGATCCGCTTTCAGAGTTCAAGTTCTCCCTATTTGTCTGTCATCCTTCAGGTCTTGGAAATGGACAGGTGGGCTATGAGCGGAAAGCATTCTTCTATTTCAAGTTTTTTATTGTCTCACCTTGTGGTATTGATTTTTTTGGTGTGTTCATTTTTTTTTTCCTGCGGCTTTGGTGGGTATTAGGTGTAATTGAATCTATTGTAAGGCAGCTCAGGTAGTGATTTTTATCGGGGGTAAAATTTCATAGAATTGCTGCGTCTGAGGAGTGAACAATAAATCCTGCATTTTTTAACACATTTGGTACCGCTCATGCACAATAAATCCTGCATTATTTAACACATTTGGTACCGCGCATGCACAATAAATCCTGCATTCTTTAACACATTTGGTACCGCCCATTCACAAGAAATCAACATATTTGGTACCGCGCATGCACAACAAATCCTGCATTCTTTAACACATTTGGTACCGCGCATGCACAATAAATCCTGCATTCTTTAACATATTTGGTACCGCGCATGCGCAATAAATCCTGCATTCTTTAACACATTTGATACCGCTCATGCACAATAAATCCTGCGTTCTTTAACACATTTGGTACCGCTCATGCACAATAAATCCTGCGTTCTTTAACACATTTGGTACCGCTCATGCACAACAAATCCTGCATTCTTTAACACATTTGGTACCGCTCATGCACAATAAATCCTGCATTCTTTAACACATTTGGTACCGCTCATGCACAATAAATCCTGCATTCTTTAACACATTTGGTACCGCTCATGCACAATAAATCCTGCATTCTTTAACACTTTTGATACCGCTCATGCACAATAAATCCTGCATTCTTTAACACATTTGGTACCGCTCATGCACAATAAATCCTGCATTCTTTAACACATTTGATACCGCTCATGCACAATAAATCCTGCATTCTTTAACACATTTGGTACCGCACACTAGTATCCACGTTTTTGGCTCGGTTCTGGCCCTCTCCGCGAAAATCAGGCAAGAGTGACGGTTCCTTAACGGCTCTTTTGCAAGAGAGAACGCTTTGCCTACATGCTCTGTTCCTTAGATCTGGAACTTTTGTCGTCTGTGCGTTGGGCAGAGGAAAATTTGTATGGCGGTGAGTGTAGTGCTACAAGTGAAACATGGCTTTGGCGTGCATCGTGACTGCTTTCCACAGTCTGTCGTTTTTCCTTTAAACAGACAACTCAGCAGTAATAGTGTCGTTTCTGAATACGCTTGTTGTTACAGCAAACTTGAGTATAATCAATGTCGCAACACTTCCACATAACCACATATACTTTAATGCAAAAATCAATTAATTTATGAATTTTTATTTTGTGAGGTCATTGGCACAAAATCTCGGTGGCCCAAACTTACTTGGTAAGAATCGAGTTAAGACCTTGCGGTGTTGAGAACGTTGATAATTGTTTCCAATTAGAAGAGATTGATTCGTCTTGGAGGGTTCGTTTTATTTGCACACATGACACGCCTCACCACTTCTTTGCTCATCGACCAATGAAAAGACATGAATTCTTGAAGCTGTCAGTTTTTTTTTTTTTTTTTTTTTTAAATTGAACACACGAGAACTTGTGATTGTCCCGCAGGATTTCTCACCAGAGGCTGTTTCCAAGGGCAGACAATTGCCCTCCTCATCAAAATGGACGCCCCTTTTCCCGTTGCTGTGCCGCTTCAAACGTTCCGACGACGATCGCTCTCTTGTAAAGCCGTTATTTTAAATCATGAGTATGTATACATCTTCAGATTGTTGTACCGTATTAGGCCGTCGGTGGTCTAGTGGTTAAGCGACTTCGTCAACAATGCGAGAGGTCAGGTTCGAGTCCCATTCGGGGCGAAGAATTTTTCCTTCTCGTACGTGGCACCGTTCATTCGGGCCGAACGTCGGGGGTTCCTCATCCTCTGCTTTGGAAATGTTCAGCCCACACAATTTTAAAACAGATGCAATTCTAATTTCCGAAACTTGAATAGCTGAGCTGGCCGTTCGCAACACATGATTATAATGTGTTCATGTCCATTCTGTGAGAGAATGCGTTTGATTCGCGTGAGCGTGCGTGTTGGTTTCAGTTTCGCGGCGCGTTGAGCCGATTCACGAAATTGGGTAAAGCGCCTACACAATACTCAGTTGTTAGCTGTAGTCATTAGCAGTAGTAGTACAGTCGGTTTCAGAGTGGTAAACGGCTTCCTTTAATCGTTCTAACTGACACGTGAAAATCCAAAGCGTTTTCCCGAATTTGGAAAAACGCGGTGCTATGGCATAGGAACCCGATGAGTGGCAGTGCAATGACATAGACCCCCCCCCCCAAAAAAAAAAACAAAACAAAAAAAAAAAAAAACACAAAAAAAAAACACAAAAAAAACCAAAAAAAAAAAAAAAAAAAAAAACCAAAACAAAAAAGAGAACCCCGCCCGTCCTGTTAGTTTCACCCTTGTGCTATCGCGAAACACTGAACAAGCAACTGCCTCCCTTTCAGTCAACCGTCTTATCTGCTTTGGCCTCCGTCTTACAATTAGCCCTTGTTGAAACGCACACTGGTTTTTCTGTCATGCTTCGTGGACTAGAGTTACAACACTACTACCTCTTAGTATGTGATCAGCCACGCTAGTTTGCCTGCTATCGCTGAAAACGTCAGAGTCAAGCGGCTTTGGGAAAACATAGGATGAGCGTCCGCCAGGTACGCAGGTAAACAAATTGTCTGGAATAATTATGGGTGACTTGTAGAGGGGCTGAAATTTGAGCTCACAGTGAACCACTGTTTAGGGTGTTTTTTTATATTTTTAATTGTTGTCCTGAGCATCTTCTTGGCGTGCGTCTGATCGAGGGGTGAGCGGTGGTCTAATAGGTAGCGCGTCGGATTTAGTCTCTGCGCTACTGAACGGCCGTCACCAATGTCATGGCGATGAAGCGTGGGTTCGAGCCCAGTTCGAGCTTGTGATATGTGATACAGGTTTTTCCTGGCTACCGGGCTGCTCATCGGGGATTTCTCTCCGTGTTATCCGGCTTTCCTCCCCCAGCAAAATTATTTAAAAAAAAAAAAAGGATAGGTATTGGGTGGCGTTGCACCGCGGCGACGCGCTTCCCCCGGGGGAAGCAGCCCGAATTTCCCGAAAGGGGTAATAAAGTAGTAAAAAAAAAAGAAAAAAGAGTTACGCTGCTCACCGAAGTCCTCTTTACGAAGCCCTGCTAAACGTGCCTATTACATCGTAGCGGGGTGTCTTCTTCATATCACTAGCTTCGTGAATGGTTACTGTTTAGATCTGTTTGTGTGCTGACTATCGGAAGCGGTATTAAGTTATTAACTGATCATGAACAGTGCTGTGAGGCAGTCTTTTGTCACTGGCGCTGCGTGAACACCCCTAAAACACGTGTCCTTACTACATTACTCCGTGAACAGTGCTGTGAGACCGTCTTTGTCACTCGAGCTGCGCCGGTTAAACACCCCCCTAAACTGCTTGTCGTGGTTACATTACTCGCACAATCAGCCAGTGTTTCAGCAACCTATACTCACGCTCACTTGGTATAGTTCGCCTGTTTCGGGGGTGCAAATGTATACCAGTTATTTGCGGGGGGTGAGCAAATGCACACCACTAGCGCAGGACGGGGTGCGAATGTAACCAGGCCCCGTATGTAGAACTCGAAGTTAATTTAACCCACGGCTACGGGCCTAACGTAGACTAGGACAAAAGAAACCCCAAAACAAAATTAAATGAAAAAGGAAGCGCAGAAAGAAAGAAAGACAAAAATCCTTCTATAACGGCATAGGCACCTTGCTGGAATGGACCCGCTTCCTGATTTAAAACAACAACAACAACAACAACAAAAACCAAAAGCAACAACAACAACAACAAAAAACCCAGAAAATTTAACGCTATAGCTAGTTTAATTCGAGGTTAGACTCTAACCCGGGGCTAAACTCCCTATCCCCGACTTTTACGTGCGGGCCCAGGATTTTGGGCACGCGAGTTCAATTCACAAGACAGCTAATGTTGTTTTATGAATTTATAACTTAAACGAAAGCAAACGAATGTAGCCATCAGATTGTGAAGATATATGTGTGCGTATACAACAGTATCTGTTCTTATTTGTAACCGTTTCGCTTTCCGGCAACGAGCTTTTCGATGAAAATAGCGCGGCAATACTATCACCGGGATACCATCGCTTCGGTGAGTGGAGAGCTGGAGTACTATTGGTTACAGACCAGTAATAGCATCCGGGTCATGTAGTAAGAACTACGCTAAATATAGTAGAAAATCTTTGCCCCTTTTAAATTTGTGTGCAGATTAAAACAATGGCAATCTGGTGCTTTTTGTTGGCTTTGTAAACAAGTTTCATGCCAGGTAATAGTAAAATTAGGGAGCCTGGCTTGTGGACTATTTGTATTCATGCGCGGCTGGCACAGGAGCCAGCAGACGACCGTGGAATGAGGGGGTATGTGGTCGCTGCCAACATTGCCAAAAAACGGAACATTGGAATTTGTTGAAATTTACTCTACAGATGAGTCTATGGCTGCCTGATTTTTGTGATTTTTTGGGTACATTTTAAAGCATTTCTAGGGTGTCATCTGCAACCTTAAGAGGAATATATAGCATTTTCCTTCAAATTTGCATCTATGGTACGTAGCCTTTGCTCCTCCCTGCATATAGCTGGTATACATTTGCACCCCCTAGCGGGCGAACTATACCAGCTGAGTCCTACTTGCCACAGTATCTTCCACAGTGTAGTATTTTTACTCCGAGTCCATTTAACCGGACACCGGGCCCACTGTTTCGGGGTCTTATTCTTTTTCTCAAGCTGGTTAGACGAGCGCGTGTCTGCCTCCAGCAGGGAGTAGAGTATAGGTCTTTACAGTTGACGGGATTGTTTGTTCAGCTTGGTCGCGCTGATTGATTTCCATGCTTTGTAGGGAGATGAGCAGTGCGCGTGATCGCTGCGACCGCTGGCCGCTAGGTGTCGCTGCTCTTGTTGCCCTTGGAGCCCCGCCAGGAAATCGGAGTCAGCTTGGAGGGACCCCTACGTTTACAAGCGGTGGAGTCTTGGGTGTCGCATTCTGGTTGGGTTTAAAGTATCATTAAGCCGGCTCTTACCTGGGCACTGCGGAGCGCCACAGTGCTGTCCACAGTTGTGACACAGTTGTGATTTGGGGGGGGTTTTCGCCGCTGTAGCGTCATCACAGCAACCTGGATTTCAAATATCCACAACTGTGACTGTGGTTTCTTTGTGGTTTATTTGATCGCAGACTAAAGAGTAAAGACCGGCAATACAATGCTGAATGGTGGCTTTTTAGCGCCTTTGTCGCTCGACATGTAGTACAAGTATGGAAGTGTTTGTAATACCCCCCCCCCCCCCCGCACACACACACACACACACACACACACACACACACACACACACACCACACACACACACACACACACACACACACACAGAGCGGCACATGCTGTTACCGAATCTCAGCCACTCACCGCATTTATCTTTTTACAATTCGCCCACGCAGACACGGGGAGCCAGGATAGCCGAACGATAGAGCGTGGTACTTTCAGTGCTCGGGTCGTGAGTTCAAATCCCGGCTGGGGCCATACACGAGTATTTGTGCTGGCCTTTTTTTTCTGGCTGCCCCGTTTTTGATATCACCAATACATGATGGAAAAGGACGTTAAACTCCCAAACACCCACCTACCCGTCCACGCAGACACACATTCCTTGAAGTGTACACGCAGACAGACGCTGCCTCTACCGAGAATGGGGGACGCTCGAGTCAGCAGACAGGGCTGTTCTCCGCTAACGTTCTTCGCTGTTCGATCAAAGGCCACCGCTCCGACAATCCTAAGCTATCGGGTGTGCTGCGATTCGTCAACCCATCAGTTGCTGTATGGCTCAGATCGCTAGTTCGGCTGATGTACTGTTGTACGTATAGGAGAGTGAGAATTGGTTCTTAGTCAAGTCGGTGTGCATTATGCAATGTCGTACTTTCAGTCCAGGCAATCTCATGTTAAAAAAAAAATAAAAAATGCTAACTTGCTTTTTCTCTTCCCCTCCCCCGTAGTTGGCAGTTTGTAGGTGGAGCCAGCAAAAAACAAACCAAGTTCAAGTTTCAAGCTCAAACAAGTTTATTGTGTCCTTAAAACAACAAGAAAACAACAAAACAACAACAAACAACAACATAAAACAACATAATCAACAAACAACAACAACAACAATTAAACAACAAAACCCAGCATTTTGGTGTCTTTGAGAAATGTTTCGTCCCTCTCCCATTATACGCCTAAAAAGTGAAATTCATTAATAGTGCCCGGATGTAGAGGGCATCAGCCCAGACAACATTAGTGCCCTGGAGTCTCGAGGTACTGATTGGCCGACAAAATACCCAGTTGAAGTCGACCTCATCCCTACTCAGCTCGACCCGATGTAGTCTGTTTTACCACGCCACTAGTCCGATCAGACTGTCTGTCTCATTTTTCACAGGCACACGTGGTCACAGAGCAATCGTTTCTTCCATTATTTTGGTAAAAACTTGTAATTGAAAAAAACAAATGCAGTACTTTTCTTGACTGCATTGTTTGTGCCCCCCCCCCCCCCCCCCCCGCATAAAGTATGATCACAAAGCGTGGACTGTAATTATAAAGAAGGGGTTGGCTACCTGGCTGTTTGAAAAAAAAGATGAAAAAAAAAGAAAAAAAGAAACGAGCACAATTTTCTTTTTGCTTCAGTCTAGAAGGGTGGGTGGGTGGGTGTTTGGGGGTTTAACGTCCTTTTCCACCACGTAGTGGTGATATCAAAGACGGGGCAACGATGAAAAAGCCAGCACAAATATTTGGCCCCAGTCGGGATCGAACTCACAACCCGAGCATTAGAAGTCCAACGCTCTACCATTCGACCACCCCGGCTCCCCGCTTCAATCTAGAAACAATTACTACCATGAACAGACCATTCAAAGGCACGCGCCTGACAGGGGTTGAAAACAATTTGAATGTCTCCTTTTCGCTCAGGCCCCACTGGAGTAATGCACGTCTACTTTCTCTTTAGGCCAGCGAGGCAGTTCACACAAATCCGCTTGCCTCACTTGTGTCCTACCTCTGTGCAAAGAGTCCCAGCGTCACTGGCAGCTTGCCTCTTTTTGTGACCGGATGCCATGCACCTTGTCCTACGTAACAGAAAATTCACGAAAATCACGCTTTTTCACGACAAGAAAAGTCACTACAGACTAGCACACTTGCCAAACAGGGTACCTCAAACAAACAAACACCAAACATGACCCCACGGTCATTTTGTGTTCATGCGCCTGTCTTGTCTTGCCTTGGATTGGCTTGGCTAATGGACATCTTCGCTTCCTGCGCATGGACCGCACATTCTTCAGCTAGACATCTCCGTCGTCACACGAAATGAATCCTTTACTTCACCGGCCACCGTCGCCCAAATCGACTAAGCGTGTAACGCCTGACAAAGAGTGATGCTAACCGCGGGTCAGAGCTGCGGCATCTGGCTTGACCGGTCCCTCTGAACGCAGCGTAATGAAGCGATTTGTCCTTGATGTGTCAAGGTTGTTTAATACTTTACAGCTTTGGCCAGGATCGCGAGAATACGTCTTGGGGACGTGAGGTCAAAGGTCAGGCTCGGGGATAAGCGACTTGGACTCTCGGTTCGTGAGTCATGGTTAGAGAAGGGTCGTCGCAGAGTTGGACTCGTTGGACAAAGCTTGTCTTTGTCAACTGCTTCTTTTCTGCTCATTTAGTCCAGTCCTGAGAACAAATACCGATGCACCCAAATTGCCTACGTGCCCAGTCTTTCACTACAACCTACAACCCCTCCTCTCGACGCCCCTCCCCACCCCGCCTCCCTCATGTACCACTTCCTGCCTACTGTTATCCTCACAGCCTTCACCTCCCCTCCCCCTTCCGCCCGTGTTAAGCGGACTAATTCATCTTTGCTAAGCCAATGTTTGTTTTGGAACAGTTTCGCTCGTGAATGTGCCTACAGTACACTCGAAACTACACTCTTTGGGTGATTAATACAGCTCTTAATGCGATACTGTGTTTTGTACACTTTGCGCGAGCGGTCGAACATTCAGATTCTGCGACTGTTGTTACACTTCTGGAGCGCTCAGTGCTCTCTCTCTCTCTCTCTCTCTCTCTCTCACACACACACACACACACACGCACACACACACACACACTCTCTCTCTCTCTCTCTCTCACACACACACACACACACACACACACACACACACACACACACACACACACACACACACACACACACACACACACACACACACTCTCTCTCTCTCTCTCTCTCACACACACACACACACACACACACACACACACACACACTCACACACACACACACACACACACACACACACTCTCTCTCTCTCTCTCTCTCACACACACACACACACACACACACACACACACACACACACACACACACACACTCTCTCTCTCTCTCTCTCACACACACACACACACACACACACACACACACACACACACTCTCTCTCTCTCTCTCTCTCTCTCTCTCTCTAACACAACACACCACCCAAATCACGTCCTGATGTCGATGACCATTTTGAAGGAAATCAGCCATGTGATCGCTGGCATCGACTGCCACTGTCCACTCCGACCAGCGGGACGCCACAGCACAGTATTGGACTCTCCGGACACAATCGCAGAAACCCGTCACGTGATGTCACTACCCCCCACCCCATCTCCTCCACATACCCCCCCCCCCTCTCCTCCAGCGGGTCGTCCCAGAATGATGAACGTGTCAGAATCGATGTTGGACGCACGGTAATCAATGGGCAATACGCCGCGTGCCGTCTGTCAGCCCGATTGACACGAGTTCCCGCGAGAAATGGACGTGGTGTCCAGTGTATTGCCGTCAGTGTCCGAGCCGATTGAGATCTAGTCTTTTTTGGTTGTTGGTTGGTTGGGAATTGAACGACCTTCTTCCACCACATAAGGGTGACAGCAGAGACACAGAGAGACAGGAAGCCGGCGCTTACAGCTGCTTAAAGCCTTTGCTACCCTAGGGATCAGGTCGCTGTTTACATTTCAAACAACACAACACTAAGCCCTGCATTTGCCTCCAAATGACATCTAAGGGTTTTGAAACAAGGCATCCAACAATGGGAAACAAAATACTGATGCAGGAAATAGACTTTAAGATTGTAGTGTCAAATTTCGAAAATCGGGATTCTGCACTTCCCAGAAAATGACAGTTTCAAATACTGACTTACTCAGACCTTCTGCTAAACCAAAACCGCCCAATAACGTTTTCAAGTAGCTTACACGAGGGAGTAAAATCGGCCATTTGGACAGCAAAGCGTTGTTTAAGGGGGAGTTTAGCATATATAAGCGCCTTTCGTGAACCAGACGAACGCGCAAAATTACACGAGATCGGAGCAGAGGATATTATTTCAGGCCTCCTATCTTGCACATTGATTACCGATGAGGAGTTAGGAGAAAAGAACCGACGACAGCCAGTCAAAGCACGAACCCGCCTGTCTGCGGTATAGATACGAGTGCGCGTCCATTTCAGGAGAATTACCACAGTTGTACCACGCTCGAAGATCTTGCTGACCGTTCTGGCAGACTCGAGACTAGTGACTGATACAGCCACAGACGGGCCCCAGGGAGGGGGTGGGGTGGGGGATATTGCCCCGGGGGTACGCGTGGAGGTGGCTAAAAGTTAGAGACCTGTCTTTGGCAATGATCGTCCCTTTAGCGAAGTCCTAAATATACCGGCGATACAATTACCCCGCAATCTTTGCCGGAGTCGCCGTGGGTGAGACTTGGTACGGGCTGAGGTGAGAGGTTGATTGAAGATCGCATGCGATCATAAATCGGCAGCACGCCGCAGTGGCAAAGCAAAAGAGCACACACACACACACACACACACACACACACACACACACACACACACACACACACACACACACACACACACACACACACACACTGAATTTCAAAGCGCGTGTGTCATTAATTTTTAATATTTTCTTCGTCCAAAGATGAAATTTTAGTGTTTCAGTAAACTTTCTCAAGATGCAAGGTGGGTCTACAAATACCCATTGGTGCGCGCGCGCACACACACACACACACACACACACACACACACACACACACACACACACACACACACACACACACACACACACACACACACACATACAGACACACACACACACACACACACACACCATCGGGTTCAAATTGCAAAGTATTCTCGAAATTTTCACCTGCTTGATTGACAACTTATCTATAGCAGCTTAAATTACTTCTAGATTATGTGCAGCAAACAGTTTTAGCATAGAGACTTTGCAAAAGCGACAAACTGTTTGTAAGGTACACACAACCTTTGCTAAAGTGAAAAATCTCATGTAGCTGTTGAATACCTCTTAATTCTCAACGCAAGCTTCAAAGCACGGATACTTAGAAAAACCGAAACGTTTTCTTAAACGTCAGACAGCCTTTGCTTAATTCGAAAAAAAAAACAAAAAAAAAACCACTCATCATGCAGCTCGTCTAATTATTACTTCTCAATTCTCAGCAGCAAAATTTACAGCACATAGAACTCTGAAAGGAACCACAAAAATTTGCTTGGAGAGTTTTAGACAATCTTTTTGGCGCCCGGCGCTTTCGGGCAACGTTCAGTGGAAGAACTCATCACGAGGTCGTCAACCTCGCAGCTCGGACACAGCCCATCACAGAGCCGGGCGGCCACCGTTCTGGACGATACCTCCGCCGGGCAGCCGAGGAGCTGTCAGATTATTTGCGCAGTCTGGTCAGTTTTCAGACGATCGTGATGTCCGAAATGGACTTCCCTCCCGCTCGGCTGCTCAGGCGATTGACCAGCGACACTTGGACCGGGGGGTATCGGTTCTGAGGCCAATCTGCGAGCGGCGGAAATTTGTCTGTGGCCGAGAACTGAGGTCTTCCATTAGTAGGGTCCGAGGCGTGTAGCTGATGAATGAAGACCATAGTCTTCTGGCCATCTTCTGCAGCGGAATCGCTTTTGTTGGTTTTGGAGAGTAGCGGGCCATTTAAGCGTCTCTTTTACTGGCGCTGCTGAGACGTTGGCTACAATACAGCTGATTGGATAAGAAGGTCGGGGTGGGTGGGTAAGGGGTTTCACGTCCAGATCAGTTCAGTCTGCGCTTGGAAAAGCCCATATCCGCTCCATCCGTATCATGTTCCAGTTTGAAGTATGTTTGAATTGTGTTTGTTTGTTTGTTTGTTTTGTTTTGTTTTTCAAAACGGCAAGTTTGAAAATTGGTCGCAAGACGAAAACTTCAACCGTTTTCAAATAAAGTTATTTCAACTCTATTCCACATTTACGTACACTTAAGAAGGAGTGGCATGCTCATACTTGCCGCCCCCTCTGCCCCAACCCTCGTACCAAACTTATTCTCTTTATGTTACATTCCTTTGTAATCACTTAATTCACTTGTCTGATGCTTATCAATCTCTTATCCTAATTTCTTTTCCCCCATATTTGTATAATATACAGCACCCATGCACTGCTGGTACATGTACATCCGTATTATAATTATGTGTACGACTAGGGGAATATCTTAACTGCTGAAATATCAGCTACAATCGTGTTTGTGTGTGGATGCGCGTACGTCGCTCGCTTTATTCGCATTATTATATAACCCTTTGTGTTGTTGTTATGAGTGTACTTTGTTAAATTTGTATATTATCCTTCGTAGTTGTAGCAACGGCAAGTTGTAATACTGGTATGCGGACAAAACAACTTACACCGTTAGAAAATAAAGGCCCATTCCATTTAATTTCTGTCAATAATCTCTCCCGTGTGGTCTCCGAGAGTGTTCCAGTGTTGGTTTGGCTCAAACAGGCCGTTTTGTCATGTGTTTTTAGGCTAAACCGTCGGCCACTGCCTTTTAAGGTTGAGGTTTTGACTTCTTTTGTTCAATACTGATGTGATTTTAATGACCATGATACAACCAACACTATTCGTCGCCAAACCAAACGACAATTTTAATGAGTGGCGGCGGAGGGAAAATATGGAAAGAGTCGTTGCTATATGTGAAGACTGACTTGAAGGATGGTTTGTTCTCGCCATGTCATCGGCATCGCTTCAGCAAGAGTTCGTGACTTGGAATCCCGGCTGGAGCCAAATATTTGCGCTGGCCTTTTTGCTCGTTGCCCCGTCTTTGATATCATCCATACATGGTGGAAAAGGACGTTGAACAGCGAAACACCCACCCCCACCCGCTTCAGCAAGAATGGGTGCATGCGTTTTCTTTGTGGCTCGTTTTGAATAGTAAATGCACCCATTGGTATTGATGCGATTTTTCTTGGTGAACAATAAAATGCACGCTTGTTTGTACACCGCTTTAGACGAAACTCTTCCATACGAGACTTTCTCGAGATTTCAACGAGACAGTTTCCTGCCTTCCCATGTCACAAACTTTGCTGAAATGTCTGTCTTTCGTGTCGTAATCAGTTTGGAAAACGGTAGGCGCTCATGTGACATTGTCGTCTTTGTGGTGATTTCCTAGACCAGACGAGACACCTACATACGAGACTTTTACGAGATTTCTGTGAGACATAGCCACCTTCCCACGTGACAACATTTGGCAACATGTCTGTCCTTCCTATCGTAATTAGTTTGAGAGACAGAAGGCGCTCACATAATATTGTAAGAACGGTTGTTCAGTCACTTCTGTCTAGACAAGACACTCTCGTACGAGATTTCTGCGAGACATTTCGTAAGCCACAGCCGCCTCCCCAGGCGACAAAACCGGAAGCTACCGCAACAGAGTTATTGCCCTTACCCGCTCACATACCGCTCACGTGACAAAATGGCCGAGTCAAGGGGGAGCAATCTGAGAGACTGGCAGACGTGACAATCGCGTGGTGCCGCTGTAATGGATGGATATGAATAATTGAAGGGGAGACTAACAGTGCCTCTGATTAATGCGAACACCTCGTGATGGGCGCTGGCCTGTTGTAAGCAGATTAGCAACATTAGCTAATTTCACACTCATTGTCTTTGGGCGTGACGAAAGCGCGTTAGAGCACCATGGCATTTAGAATTTTGTGCCACGCCGGTCTCTTGTGCCAGCCCCGTTGTGGGTTGGTGTTACAAGTATCAGGTTAAAAGTTGAAATCATTTGCCATGTCTGCCATTTCCTTTTTAGTGTGTGTGTGTGTGTGTGTGTGTGTGTGTGTGTGTGTGTGTGTGTGTGTGTGTGTGCGCGCGCGCGCGTGTGCATAATTGAACGGATGAAAGGGATTGTCGTTTAAATGTGGACGAACAAATTTCATTATGTTTTTTGCATGTTTGTGGTGTCTCTATCACACAATTTTTTTGTATTGTTGCTTCCTTTCTGAATCTTTTCCCTTTTTGGCTGCCATATTTCAACTCACAAAACAGCTTGTCATTCTCACTGGTGATTCGGCCACTTAATGGCCACTTTAAAATTACTTAATGGGTTTTGCATGTACGTAGCTTCAAGTTCTGTGGCGTCTATGTGGGTATTCATGCAGCGGAACGAATAGTATTGTATTTCTCACTCGGTCTTTAGTTCATCCATTATTCAGTTCATTAGTCGGTGATAGGAACAGTCAGTCAGTCAGTCAGTCAGTACCTTTCACCTAATCTGAAAATTATAATCCATTGTCCCTCCACTTAAGGTCTCAGGTGTCTGTATTTAATCTGGTTTGTAATTATTCATGAAAGGGATACTTGCTTTGTCTGCGAGTTTAACGTCAGCTTCCTTCGCAAAAGGCTGATGTCAAATATTCAGCTCTATCCGCTACCCTTCATCAGTTATGCCCATACATCCCATGTGTGTGTGTGTGTGTGTGTGTGTGTGTGTGTGTGTGTGTGTGTGTGTGTGTGTGTGTGTGTGAGAGAGAGAGACAGATGAAAGTTTTTTTGTTTTGTTTAAGGGAGGTGAGGAAACGGTGAAAAAGAAAAAGGTAGGCGAATACCCGGAGAGAACCTCCGACGTTTGGCCCGAATAAACGGTGCCACCACCTACGGGGAGGAAAATTTCTTTGTCCCGAGTGGGAGGGTGGGTGGGTGTTTGGGCGTTTAACGTCCTTTTCCACCATACGCGGGTGATATCAAAGACGGGGCAACGATAAAAAGCCAGCACAAATATTTTGGGCTTAGCCGGTTGGAACTCACGACCCGAGCATTAGATGTCCAACGCTCTGCCATTCAGCCACCCCGGATCCCCTGTCCCGAGTGGGACTCAAACCTGACCTCTCAAAGTCTTAACCACTAGACCACCGACGGACAGTAAAATGTTTATTGTACACGCATCGTTCTCTCTCTCCCATCATGTGCAAGAAACGAAATTAAAAAAGTTTGCAGTCTAGCAGTCACAAAATCTCACTGCACAACACACTCGGTCACTTGCAATAAACCGTCCAGTCTGCAGTTCATCCCGAAACATCACGTGCTGTCTAGTGCACAACGCGGGTTAGGTCCAACCAGAGGCTACCTCAGGTCTGAGGTGGAGGTTTCGGGCTAAAGCCTGAGCTGCATCGCTCTATCGGCACAGACAGTCGCTCACAACGGTACAACCAAACCCAGCACGTCTTCGCTGGTTAGCTGCAGTCGTGACCGCCGACCCATGTGACATGCTGCGGTTCTAAATAACACAAGTATGCGTCTGGGGCGTGACTCGTAGCCATCACACACCCATCACAAATCCCCTTTCTGCACAGAGGAATGGTCATAACCTGGATTATTCCCTGGGCTAATGGAAATAACCACGCACAATTCCCACTGATAATTATGTCCTCGTCTTATTGACGTTGTTGGGTAAAGATGTAAAAAAAAAGTGAATGGCTGTTACGGTGGATATTGACCTGTGTGTGTGTGTGTGTGTGTGTGTGTGTGTGTGTGTGTGTGTGTGTGTGTGTGTGTGTGTGTGTTCGAAAAAGAAGGTCCTTTCTGTCAGCAGAGTGATGTATTGTAAATCTGTCTGATGCTTTGATGAAACTCCGACACAAAGACTGTTTCTATATTTACTAACCTAGTTAGATACCGTAAAATGAAAAAAAAAAACAAACAAAAACCCAACAACAAACAAACAAACAAACAAAAAAACCCCACCAAAAACGGTACAGATTTCGGTGGCTGAAAGCTATCATTTCAGGGTTTTAGTTCTTCTCTCCCCCCCCCCTCCCCCCCTATGAACAGCAAAGTGTTCGTATTCTATTAATTCTTATCACGCAGCACAAATGTTGGCTCTCAGCCGGGAATCGAACTCACGACCCCTGCATGGACAGCCCAACCGGTTTAATAAGCCAGATGCACTCCGCGACATTTCTAGCCTCAAGCTTCATTGACCAGGGGCTCTTCCAGTCCCAGGCTGGTTAGACCAGTGGCAGGGGCACTTCTAGCCTCAAGCTGCATTGATCCGGGCCACTTCCAGCCTCAGGCCGATTAGACCTGGGGCACTTCTAGTCTCAAGCTGCATTGCCCCGGGGCACTTCCAGCCTCAAGCTGCTTAGACCAGTGGCAGGGGCACTTATAGCCTCAAGCTGCATTGCCCCGGGGCACTTCCAGCCTCAGGATGCTTAGACTTGGGGCACTAAGTTGGGAGTACACTGGCTCCAACACAATGGAGCACAGACACCTTACGCAGCTGCACAACATCAAACATTACAGAGACCGCAAACTCCTTCACAACAATAAACGAGACAAAGCCAGCACGCCGAGAAAGAGATGTAGAGACAAGGACGAGAAGAGACCGAACCATGAAATTCACGAGCAGAACTCCTAACGACAGTCATCCTGTTTATGGACTGTTTTACGACTCGCCTGATCTCCCTCCTCAGCCGAGCATGCGCACTGTTTGCTTTTCGTCATTTCCTGCGCAACGCGCCTCGTTTTCGCCGCGCTGGCTTGGAATGCCGCGTGTTTCCGCCGTGTTGTCACATTTGTCGCATGTGAAGGGTTAACAGCACTTCCTGTGGATTTTACAGCGCTTTCCTTACGAGTCCAGCGGCGGTTGGTTAAGGACTGACAAGAGGGGTTTGAGGCGGAAATTTGTGGCAACATAAAGTCTTGCAGTAGCTCCGGCTTTGGTGACTTGATTTGCCGGTATGTGTACTAGGAGCAACGGAGTCATAGACAGAAAGTCTCTGATTCTGGCTGTCGAATTTCAATCTCCGGTACTATCATGAGACTATCCGAGCCGTAGACAAAAAGGTCAGTCTCATATTATGGCTCTCGAGTTTTAATCTCAAGCGAGTGTTCAGTGTAGGCTGTTTTATAGGTCACCAATAGGATCGTGATCTCTGTGAAAATGGAGAAGTCTGGTGGTTTAATTGGTTGGAAGGCCGTGGGTTCATGTTTCGGAAACCCGAGAGTATCAAAATTTGTACAAGTCGTCTTCTGGTGATGATGTCATTGAAATCATTCTCCTGGTGGATAGAAGACGTGAAAGCTTCAAGCCCCCCCCCCCCCTTCCCGCATTCCTTCTCACGCACAGACACACGCACGTGCGCACACACACACAGTAAGAGGACTTTATTCTCTTATTTTAAACACAATACCGTGCAAAGAGAACAGTTTGATATGAACACAATCACGTTACCACGGAGCCTCGGTACAGACGGCGACGCCCGCTTGCAATCAAAGCATGCATAGGTAAATCAGTATACACTGTATTATAAAAGCTTTAAAATAACAGCGCGCGCACACACACACACACACACGTACACACACGCGCGCGTACACACACACACACACACACACACACACACACACACACACACACACACATGTGTCTCCCCCTCTGTCGAAACAAAAGAAACATTTTCAGGTGTCACTCGCATCACCCTCGGCTGGTCCTGATTGCTGACGTTTATCTGGACCAGTGGACTGAGTTCCGTTGGCCGCGGCGAGTGACGAACCGCCCCTGTTACAGCCCCGCGAGTGTTAATCTCATCTTTGTGTGCAGCCACCATTTTATCGCCCTCATAAACCAGAGCATCTTACGACCCTCGCCAGGAGATCCTACCACGAGCTGGACAAGAATGTCCGCGGACTTCACAAGCTCTAGGCGTCGCACGGCACGTTCCGTGCGATTTACACCCTCGTCGTGCCTCTCGCTTCCCAGGGGCCCCTGCGGCTTTTGTGGTCATTGATGGGGCACGGATGGCTGGCTTGACCATGCGGTGAGGGTCTGACCGGGGTCAAGTCTTATTAAGTTTGCCGGGTCCTGGCTTTCTGGCTGACCGGCCCAACGGGTTGTCCATCACTGTAGGATAATTAGCCCATCACACTTCTGTATTTGCCGGGGATGCTCTGAGCCTTATCCAGACGAGGCTTGGAGGAGGGAATGGAAGATAATCACTGAAAATGGAGAGGAGGGTCACTAATTCCGCCGGTCCACAATGTTAACAACGTTGACCTCCCCCCGTGACCTCTCCCGTAATGATTATCAAATGAGTCTTGGACTGACCAGTTAGTGGTCTGGACTCCGTCACTCTCCCCATGGATGGAACCGTTGTCCACAGTGAGCGGAGGTCAGAAACAAAGGAGAGAGGCATCACGTGTGATGAATGTAAAGAGTTTGGTTTATACGTAACTGACAATAAACTGACAATAAACTGACAATAAAAAAACAACAAACTTTCTGCTGAAGTTTGGACAAACCCACCAATATTATGAACCTCGGTTTGCGTGTATATGAAGGTGATGGGAACGTCAAACCCATTATTTCGCAAACAGTAGATTAGAATTGCACATTCTGAGGCAAATGGATTAGCTATAGGGAATGCCTGAACACAAACTGATGTCTGCACCTTTAAAACATGATTAAAGATAATAATCAAATTGAAGAGTTTAGAAGAAAAAGCAAATTTTTCACATTGGAACCTGGCTTCAAACCCTCAAATAGTCAAGCATGCAGTTCTGCGTCCATTATTTATTAAAGTCAGCTTCTTCTGTTCTTGCTTTCAATACTCGAGTCGTGAGTTCGAATCCCGGCTGGGGCCAAATATTTGAACTGGCCTTTTTTCTCGTTGGCCCGTCGTTGATATCATCCTTACGTGGTGGAAAAGGACGTTAAAATCCCAAACACCCACCCACCCTCTTCTGTTCTTGACCTGTGGCCTGTCCTGGTACGTTTGAGACAATCCGTTCCGGACACATCACTGTAGTTGCTTGATCTGTACCTTTCATGTAGTCACCCGCTCCTGATAAATGCTGGCCGCTACATGCGGTAGCATTATCTGACGTTATCACCCCGCTTTGATGCTGTTAGCCTGCGGTAGGGAGGTTGCTAACACTTGGGTGGTGTGGCTTTCGCAGATGAAAGGCCCATAGAAAAATGCATGCGACTGACTCGTTGTTGGCACCAGTTGTCGTCATTATTGTGGTTGACCGGCAGACTGTGAGAAGCTGCTCCATTATATGTGTACTCGTATTACTACCATCATCAGTGAACATCTCCACAACCACCCTATCCCTACCCCCACCCCCCACCCCCAACCCCCAACCCCCACCCCCAACTCTTCTTCTTCTCTCTCTCTCTCTCTCTCTCTCTCTCTCACACACACACACACATAATTCGTCAACCACCGTTGCAAAGGTTGCTTTAATTGAATTTTTTTTGAGCATGTCATAAGTACGTCTTGTTTATGCTCAAACTGGTTTTCTGTACTTTCTCCAGTGCAACAAACTAAATATGTTTAAACCAAGGGGATGCGGGATAGCCCAGCTACTTCGTCATAGCTTCCCCGTGTTTGGTTTCACCCTTTGGCCGATGTCACACAGGAGTGGTTTTAGTCCGAACAAACAGCAAACATGGTGGTTCCCCCCCCCCCCCCTCTTCTCGTGTGATATGCGACAACAAAATGCCTTTGCCTAATTTTTTTCCCCCGTATTTTGAGCTGTTTTTCGTACACGTCTCCCGTGTGTCATGAGTCTTGCACGGTGGGGGGAAAAAGTCAATGCTCCAGCCAGCCAGCAGGTCCAAGAAAAGGCCCTACTTAGTATACCATACCTTTCAGCGCGGGTTTTAAAATCGAACCGGGAACTCAGCAACCCATATCCAACATGGACTCAATAAATGTCCCCCTTAGCGACTTAAGTCGACAAAGAAGTCGAACGGGCGAGCACAAAAAAGTCCCTCCCCATCTTCCCTGCTGTTTGCTTCGACTCCAGAGTCACGGTTCTTTAAAAGGAACTCTTCTGTCTTCCGGCTTCGCGAAAAACCAACTTTTGTCGTGTCCGCGAACCGCCAACCCTAGGCATGGCAAGTGCCCTGCAGGCACGCTTGTGACGCGAGAATGGGCGAGATTGTGTGGCGGTGGCTGCCGGGAAGGAAGTATCTTTGATTTGCCGGCTAATCGATCCAACAACTTGACGCCTCCTCATTAAGCGTGCGTTTCCGCCATTTCATCGCGTTAATGATTTTTCAAACAAAGGGGGAACAGTTGTGCGCTGGGGCTTTGGACCGTGTGGAAGATGACTTTTTCAAAAGCAGATGCTCGCGGTGACTGAAGATTTTTTTTATTTTTATTTTATTTTTTTTTGGGGGGGGGGGGGGGCGGGAGGAGGTATCGGCGGTTTGGTGGTGGTGTGGTGGGGATGGAGTGACTGTGTGCGTGTGTGTGTGTGTGTGTGTGTGTGTGTGTGTGTGTGTGTGTGTGTGTGTGTGTGTGTGTGATGAATAGCAGCTTTAAAAAAAATGGTGGCGAAGAGACGGTGACAAAAAAGAAGGGCGGAGGTTACAAAACGAGGTTTAACGTCCTTTTCCGTCACGCACTGGTAAAATCAAAGACGGGGCAGCGAGAAACAACCCAGCACAAATATTTGGCTCCCGTCCGGGATTCGAACTCGACAACCCGAGCATTGAAAGTCCACCGCTCTACCATTCAGCTATCGGGACTCCCCCGCAAGTGGAACGGAAGAAGACAAGGAAGAGGAGGGCGAGAGAAAAAAAAAAAAAAGAAAGAAAGAAAGAAAATAAACGAAGAAGAAGAAGAAAAAGAAAGAAAAGAATGAAATGAAATGGAAGTTTCTTTTCCAATGATAAAAGAGATGTAGGGGCAAAGACGTGTCTTCTATCTTGTCCGTGCTAAACTAGGAAAACTACACTATGAAGAAATCACACACGCAGAGATACACATATCCACGTGGGATTAGATCATGATCAATACAATACAAAAGAAGCAAAGTGATAAAAAACGGGTATAAGGGGAAAAACAATCGACGTAACTAGAAACAAAGAAGAAGAAGAACAACAACAACAGAGGTGGGGTGGGGAAGCAAATGGTGTTCTTGAGTCACAAATTTGAGATGGGTAATCGAGGCGATGGTGTAACGTTAAAA
>JACVVK020000592.1:47500-107500 GCA_018292915.2 Batillaria attramentaria
TCACAGTAAATTGCATGTAGCCTGGGGCATTGTAATTTATTGAAACAACTAACTCTTATCGTTAATACTTCATGATGCATTCCGTTTAGCGGCAGATTTCGACGTTGGACAATGACATAATAATGCACGAGACTTTCCAATCAATAACTCGTTCTTCTCCGATTTACGTGTGTCATAAATTATTTTTATCGTTATCTGCTTTTTTTCATACGCCATTACGATCCAATTACGGCTTTCAACGAAGTCGTGCTCAGCGCGTCGCTGCAGTTTTCGGTTGAGTGTTCATTCGTGAACTGTTCTCCTCTCCTTCATTTTAATTGACTACAGTGGCAATCATTTATTGTTTATTTGCTTGTGTGGACCGGAAAATTGCACACAACTACAATGAAGAATTGATCATTAACGTTGTTCCACCAGGATGATGGCACCAAAAGCGGATGCGGTCGTATATGAATGGAGTATTGAGAAGACACTACTCTTGCTGTAGTTACAAGATAATGGAGTATTAAATATATTGTGAAGACATTACACTTGTTGTGGTTACACTGAAAACAATAAGTGAAGACTTAACAGTTTTCAGTGTTACTGGGATGAGATTGAGCACTTGGTTCAGCAGAGAGTTTTCTCTCAAAACGAGAAAACAAACTTAAGTAATGAAACGCACACGCGTACACACGTTGCACGCAGGCTCTCTCTCTCTCTCTCTCTCTCACTCACACACACACACACACACACACACACACACACACACACACATACCCTCTGTCTGTCTGTCTGTCTCTCTCTCTCTCTCACACACACACACACACACCCTCTGTCTGTCTGTCTCTCTCTCTCTCTCTCTCTCACACACACACACACACACACACACACACACACACACACACACACACACACACACACACACACACACACACATCGCCGGTTACATTCAGCCACTGCCAACAATACCAAATCGTTCGTGAAAAACAACAAAAACAAACAAACAAACAAATAGTAGTTTTGTGGTTGACTGACCGAATAACTGACTCATTTTGTAACCAAGCCAGCCAGCGTGACGACTCTTTCGGTCGAAACGCGTTCCGTGCCGGTTATTTCCGGGCAACCTGTTCTTTGATCATTCGCTCCACCGGACCGCGTCCTGTCATTTTGACACCGGTCCTCTGTACCTGACTGGTTTTGACCCGTTATCAGACCCATCGCCGACAGGTAGAGTGTGAAAAGGACGGATACTGCTGGTCCCTTTTGGTACCACATGCTGTAAAGCAGTGGAAGCAGATGGTATAGAGAGTGGTAGGGGGAGGTCGTTGGGTGGTGGTGGGGGGGGGGGGGGGGGAGAGACAGAGACAGAGAGCCTAGCAACCACGTCTTCACATTTTGTTGAAATTAAAGCAAAGTCTCTTCGGAGGAGGGCTATGGCCAAAATTTTTAACACTGAACTTCAGCACAATATCTTGTGTTTGTTTTTCTGCTCCTGAACTTTTTAGTCGCCATGTTGAGAAGGGCAACAGTAAACATTCATGGGACGCAAACAGACAGAAAACGAAATCTGTTCACAACTGACTGAAGGGTGAAGTTGGGCATGGTGTTGAAAGCGATTACGAAACTGAGCGTGCAAATCGATGCAAAAGGAAGAAACAATTCTCTGTCTTTAGCCACGTCACGTAATTTCAGCCATAAAGAGTTAATTCTGTAAGAATCAGAATACTCCATCGTCACAGCACTGGGGAATGTTCATGTCGTATTGTCGGTGAACTTAATGGGGTTAATTCCAGCTTTGCTAAGCCAGTTTATGTTTAGCAACAGTTTCGCTCGTGAGAGCGCCTGTACGCTCGACATTCTTTATCTTCATGATTAATACAGCTCTTAATGCGATACAATGTTGTTTACACATTACGCGAGCGGTCGAACATTCAAATTCTACAACTGTTGTTACGCTACTGGAGCGCTCAGTGTCAGTGGTCGCCTCGTCATCGAGTACGCTTCTGTTGGCTCAGTGCCAGAATTTCAGACGCGGTCACTGTGCAGGTGTCTAAGTGGTGTGATGATAGATACAGCTCACAATGATCTGTGAGCAAAACAGAATCTGCAGAAAGCAGAATCTGGTGTACGGGCCCTCCAAATGTACAAAAGGACGCTTAGAAATATGGAGAGAGGATCCCAACTGAGGACCTTTGTACTTTCGAATCACAGGGAGTCTCTCTATTGCCTACAATACAGAGCACTCCGTTAAGAAATTTTCGTCAGTCATTGCTGCAAACTCCTAGATGGTTAGACATGGAACTTGCTGTCTCACAGAGGACGCTGTTATGCGACTGGAACAGGACATGCTAGTTGTTACGCGACCGGCAGAGGGCAGGCTAGATGTTACGCGACTGGAACAGGGCAGGCTAGTTGTTACGCGACCGGCAGAGGGAAGGCTAGTTGTAACGTGACAGGTTTTGTCTGCTAACCGCATCAACAAGGTGCGTATCTGTCGTGCGCCACATGCCTGTCGACATGGTGAAGTCCCGACGGGGCACAGCGTCCCCTGGCGGGCAAGCACACGAAGCACCTGTGGTAGTGACCGCGATATTGCTACTGCCACAGATGTAAATGGGTGTTTTGACTGGCTATCGCTTTCTTGATTAATGAGTTTATGTCAGAGCTTTTAACTCTGTGTGTGTGTTGCCTTTGCAACAGTTGTTCTGGCTGGGATAAGTGGATGAAAGAGACGGTGTGTGTGTGTGTGTGTGTGTGTGTGTGTGTAGCGAAGATGTGGGTTGTAGTTCGGCCTCTCTCTCTCGGTCTCTCCTGGAGTGACTGATTATGTTGACAGTTCCATAACAAATGGACTTATCCGGCGAGTATCTTTTCGCGGCTGAGCCTAAGAGTTGATATTCACAAATCAGCATCGTTTATCAAGGACGTTGACCTCCCAAACACCCACCTACCCACTGTCGTTGTTAGCACCTCTCTGCCAGTTTTCGTTCCAATAACATCAATATTATTACACGATATACTTTAGTTTGAGACATGTTTAGCCTACATAGTACATAGGGACTGATTCTACCGTCAGACAATCAACTCGCTGATCAGTGACTCCACGGCAGGTTTCCCTCCGCAGACGAAGTACCAGGCGTACCCCAGTAGAGCCCAAGTCAGCGGCTAACCAAGAGTTTACAGGCAGTCCCGAACAACCAAACCACAAGTGACTATCAAGCTGCATCTGTTCCGCTCTCACTCCCCCTGAATGGTGCCAGACTGGCCACGCGAGGCTCGTAGACAAAGGGGTATAATGGCGACTATCGCGAGGAATGGAGCGACCGCGATGCTGTTGCCAATAAAGGCTCTGTCTAGCTTCAAAGGAATAATTAGTTCAGATCACGGAAGGGGGGAGGAGGGGGGGGGGGAGAGCAGGAAATATTGTTTTTACAGTACCCTCGCATGACACCATGTCATACTCACAAGTTTCATGTATTTGTTTTCTGTCTTTGTCACAGGCGGATCAGTCCAAGTGGATTACCGAGCCGGCGGAGCTGCTGAAAAAGGACGTTAAATCCGCAACCATCCAGCCAAGAAACCAAATCTCGGGGAGGAAAACGGTAAGTGACTGGTTTGACAGACTTTTCTTTCCGTAACCAGGGGAGCCGGGGTGGCCGAATGGTAGAGCGTTGGACTTCTAGGCCGAATGCTCGGGTCGTGGGTTCGTATCCCGGCTGGAGCCAAATATTTGTGCTGGCTTTCTCATTGCCCCGTCTTTTATATCACCCGTATGTGGTGGGAAAGGACGTTAAACTCCCAAACACCGGCCGAAGACACAAGTTCGGTGCAGACGACTGAAACTACTGCCGGACTACTTCCATCAAGTCCGCAGTTCTGAAAACGTAGACTGTGTAACGTAAGGCGGTCTCACACTTTCACTCCGCTTTCACATCACAGACATTCAGAAAGGCACGCATGCAAACGTCATCCACTCCCTTTCATACACACAAGCAAGTAGTTATTCTTTTGACAGACCTTTTATACACAAAAACAAACAGATAATCACACGAATCAATAAGTAATTTTAAGGCTTAATTACATTCACAGCTGAAAAACAGAAGCCTCCAATTTCACCAGCACATCGGTTATTCAAAGGATATGTGCCTGGATATAAAATGTACTACAACGCGGACAAAACCACTACTATACACAATTAGATGTGAAATGAATAAAGTGAAATAAACAAGCAGAACTCAACAAGCTTGGTCAAAATGATGCTGCAGACTGGGTGAAGACTTGTTGGTCTTGAATAGAAAATATACACGAGTCCAGACGATTCCTCTGGGAATTCCGGGCGATTCAAATCTTCTCACCTTCTCCTGGAATGAGTGAAGGGAAGCACTTCTTCTGGAAGTGACTTGAACGATGCTGGACCGCAGACACCTTCACAAATAATACGCTGAGGATGGTGTACCCCATCAGACTCAGGGAGAGCTCCACCTTGACACGGCGCTCGACGGGATGGCTGCACGTGATCTCAAGGGAGACAAACACACGTCGCTGGCTTCAAGCTCCACAACGACGGGGCAGACAATAGAAGACAAACATGGTGTCGTGTACGTTGATCAGGCGGACATATTACTAAGCGGTCAGCTCACCGGGTCTCCGGCGTCGTTCCTGTACAATATTAACCCGTAATTACTACCACTATCTCGGATAGTATTTCTTCTCCATAAACTAACTTTGATCCTGAACAAAGTTCCATTTCAACAACAATAACATCTGACATCGATCTCGAAAGTTCCAGTTATGAATTGATATCAGAAATTCTCAACAAATTCACCTTCCAGTTACCAAGTACCAATACAATATCAAACAGTTCAAACTTATATCCTCATCCTCAACCTCAAACCATATTCTCACAACTGATTCCTCACAAGAATGAAGTTAAAAACATCCTACCAAAAATTCTCTCAACTGAATAACCATTTGAGAAGTCCAACATTCAGAACTAAATCAGACATACATCATAATAGCATCAAGTTATCCATAGGGTTAACAAACAATCCACTTGGTCTTGAAATAAACAAACAATATTCAAAAATCAAACATACCTGTAGCGCTATGGCATACGGAACACAAAAGCCGGGTGGGGAAAAAAAGAGACCTGTTCCCTCCACCGGTCAATAGTAGGACTGCGCACAATCTTTGTCGCAATTGCTCACTTCGCAAGCTGACAACAACTCACGTCTACTTGTGTTACCACAGTCTCTAGTACAGAGTAAAACTCAAGCAATCGCTATAGCCGTGCATAAACATTTTCCCTCACGTGAAAACGTTAGGTAGACTGGGATAAACTCCAGTACAGTACTACCTGTCTAAAACACTAGTTAACACTACACCTGAAAATACACTTTTGAAAACGGCAACCACATAATCAATGAAAACCCCATAAATGCGGTTTGTTACAGACTGTATACTGAATCCTGCATCATCCACTGCGCGTCAGTGGTCGACTGGACAGGAATACCGTGATAGTTGTCGCGTAGGTCCAACCAAATCCCAGCACGTGGCGTGCCGGACATTGTACTTGATGAGGTGGCGCTGACCATTTCCGGCCACCGTTTCCCGCCAAAAGCGGGATAATCCGGCCCTCCCGCCGCCTTGGGCCGGGTTATTTCCCTTGTCGAGGAAATGATAGGTTTTCTTTTAGTCGGTGTCCGGTTGTGCCCAGGCAAATGAACTGTGCTCGCAGCGATTGGGTACAATGAGTGGGGTGTCTTCTCCCCCCCCCCCCCTTTTCCCCCCTCCTCCAAAAAAAAAAAAAAAAAAAACAGAAGAAAACGAAACAGCACCAAAAACCTCACTGACCTTTTCTTCGTATTTATCGCGAAAGACAGCTGTCAAAACTAAATTACTTCGAAATTTTTGGTTAAGAGGAATGTAGTTTAGTCTGTTGTCCTCCAAGGCATGTTTTGATTATTTTAGTATTCAAGGTCTTTTAGAAGCGCACTAGTAGTTTTTTTTTTTCTTTTCTTTTTTTTTTTTTTGGGGGGGGGGGGGGGGGGGGCTTTTTTTTCTGTTTTTGGTTTCTCACGTCCAGACAGTGGTAACTGGAAGATTTATAGGAAACCAGTTCAAATCGTGTTCCTAATAAACCTTTGTATTCGAAGTGCTGCAGATTGATAAAACACACCCTTTCAGATGATCTGGCATCGTATTTATGAAGTACGTTTAGCCTAGGATCGAGGCGTTTAGGTCTAAACAACAGTAATATATTTCCCATTCTTGTGCGCCCGTTCAGATTTAAACGCGCTCAGCCTAGCTACACGCGCTTCGTGAACACCAGGCCTGGTATAGTTTTCGTAAAGAGCACAAACGATACCTACTCCTCCTTCGTTAGGCGTTTAGTTTCATGCTTCTTGCTCGCATACACGCCGCGCGAGCCGCCGTCTTCGTTCCCCTGTAATCGTTTTGCACGATGTAACCGGAATCATTTCTTGAACAAAATGACGCCCGAGAGATGCGTAAAGTCGGCGGGCGTAAATCAGCACCCGGCCCGAGGGGGTCGGGCCTCTTCCGGCCCGTGTCCGGGGCGTTGTTGACATTAGCCTCACCGGAGACCCTCCCCTCGTCCGCTCTCCAGCCTCACTCCACCTGCCTGGCCCAGTAATTTGACGAGAACGTCGTCCCGAGGCGCCCCCTAGCGGTGGAGAGCAAGGAGATGGTTGCCTTGTATGGCTGGGGGCTATGCGAGAGCGTGGAGTGTGTTCGCAGCAGGTGTCTGTCTTCGGAATTCGATTTGAGTTGTCAGGGGAGTGAAAAGTTAGTGCGCGTTTATGAGCTGTTGTTTCAGGGTGCGCGTGCAGTTTTGAGACTAAACAGGTTGTCAAGAGGAGGCCCCGAGGTGGCCGTGAAAGCTCAGTCGGTTTGTCCTTAGTCAGTGTAGTTTTTTTGCAGCTGCGTGCGTAGATAGTTCCAGAACAACTGGGGATGTTGTATAGTGGTAACTATTGCACTAAACTAGAGTCATAAAGTTTCATCATTATGATAACTGGTCATATCATGTCAGTCACAATGGCAATATCCACCATTGTGTCTGTCGCAGTACCTGTCTGTCTGTCTAGACGTCTGTTTCTTCTCTGTCTGTCTGTCTGTGTGCCTCTCTGTCTGTCTGCCTCTCTCTCTCTCTCCGTGTGTGTGTGTGTGTGTGTGTGTGTGTGTGTGTGTGTGTGTGTGTGTGTGTGTGTGTGCGTGCGTGCGTGCGCGCGCTACAGTGTCCCGGCTTCACATGTTTGGCCGTCATCAATATTTTCATCGCACCAGAATGGGATTCAGTTCACTAAACTAGGGGACGTAGCACTGTCAGTTTTAGTTCTTTATGGAGATCTAATCACTAAGCAGATTTCAGCTGCTACTCGGCTCGACTTTTGATGGATTCGTCTGTAAAAGTTATTGAAATAACCCCTGAACACTGCCGTTCATCCGGTTCAAACACGTGCATCATTTTGTCTTGGATTGCGGATGGCAGCAGAAGGCATGATTTTCCCCAGTAGAAGTCGACCTCTTACAGGTGTTTGTCGTAGCGTGTCATACTGCTGCGTCATTGCAAAACACAGTAAATCCATGACGTCATTTTGTCGAAAATACCATTACGTCAAATGATGTCTTTCATCTTGAAATCACCCCGTTTCCCATCAAATGACGTCATGGACTGACTGTGCTGTGCCGATGCACGGCAGCATAGTGTCACGTGTTTGTCGTAACTGCTGACTCGCAACCGGCTGTTGACCAGATCTGTACGACACATTGTTACAGGGCTCCGTTCTTCCCAATTGCCCATTTTACGGGACAATAAAGATTTATTGACATGAATATGCAACTGAGATTGTTACTATTCAATTCAGTATTTGGTCACGTGGTGGCAGCGAACGTTTACAGCAAGTTGGACCGCCCCGGGAGCCCGTAGTGACAGTTTCCTGGGTCCGCAAGCGGTGCCTGTCCTGGCAGACGGCAATATAGAAGCCGAGCATGCTAAAGTACAAAGTGCTTGCATGATGTGTGGGGTAATTTCTCAGTCTGGATCAGAAGTTGTTATCTGTACCGGGGGGGGGGGGGGAATCACCCGTAAGCCATTGGTTCTTAGCCTGTCGATGACCTCAGCTGTAGGTCAGCATACGGAATGAGAGTGGTGGTGGTGGTGGGGGAGGGGGATTTGCCTTACAGTGTGTGTATTATGGAGATTTTGGTCGACACCTGTTCGCACCTGCCCTCACGTAACGGTATTATTTGGAAGTTGTGTAAAACTTGACGCGCCTCTCTCTCACACACACACACACACACACACACACACACACACACACACACACACACACACACACACACACACACACACACACACAGTTCTCTTATCTGCACATGTCGGTCTACAGCTGCTGTGGTCTTGTAACAACACAATGTAAGCGCCAACAATGAGTCAAGCCCACGATCGCACCCATGAATTTGTTGTTGTTTTTTTAAAGCAGAAGAACAAGAAGAAGAACCCGTTCCGTTGTGCACAAAATAGTTTCTTCAAACAAGAACAGTTTCCTGCCTCTGGTATTTATTTACTTCTGTATTTTTGCCGGTTTGGATGCACACAACATCTCGACAATACTCCAGAGCTTCTTGTCCTTGGGAACTTGGGTCGTCTGCTGACGCCCAAACCCTCAGAATTCACCACTCTAGACTTTCTACCGTTGACACAAAAATACGTGTTTCCCATTGTTGGACAGCTTGTTTCAAAACGGTTAGGGGTCATTTGAAGGCAGATGGAGGACTTAGAGTTGTGTTATTTGAAATTTAAACAGCGACCTGTTTCCTGGGGTAGCGAAGGATGTAAGCAGCTGCAAGCATCAGCCTCCTGTCTCTCTGTGTATGTCTCTGCTTTCAGGTCAGTCATCAAACAAGAGAGTTTGTTGGTACTGACATTCGTGAAAAACTACGACATTGCGCGATCATCGATTCAGTGAAGTCAACAAGTTATTAATTGCAATTAGTTTGCAGGTGGTCAGAATTATCTCAAAACCAAAACAACGATTATCAAGCCGACATTTTTGCAGTCAAGTAAATTTCTGTGCATGTTTCCAATCCACCAATTAGGCTCGAGGTTCTTTCAGGGAGTGACGCACACTGAGTCAAGAGTCCGCGGGGAGGGAGTACAAACAACAGAACAGCAGGACTGCACTCGAGGAAGCAAAACGTTAGATCAACATATCGTTGACAGAGCTTACAAACACGCGGGCTTGAGGCTTGGGACGCGGAGGTGTAGCGTGTAAGCGGCTTTGCAACGTTGACACAAACACGAACTGGGCTTCAGCCGAAAATCACGTCCCTGTTAGTCCTTGAGTCGCCTGCTCCTGAAAACGCCACACACACACGCATACACACGCCCGCCACTAGAGGGCAGGGCGAGAGCTAACTAGACACTTTCCCCAGCAGCACACTTAGTTAGTGTCAAAGTGAGTTTGAGTACGTCGGGAGTTTTCTCAACCTCATCAGTCACAGTGTACAGTGGGAAAGGTGAGTTTTCGTTTTCTTAATCACATCGGTTTGCGAGGGTGTTTTGAGTGTTTGACGTAACCGAAAGCTTTTGAATGCGGTCACACGTTTTGGTTCTCTTGCTCATTTTACATGTTCAGGGACAATTTTGCAAACTGAGTAACGATGCAGACCGACAGACAATGTGTGTAGTCCGACAGACCATGCCTGAACTATAGCTGAATCGTTTCAATGGTTTACGGAAGACACTCCACATCATATTGATTTGCGGCATTGTTTTATCGTCATCACGTACTTATGAGCGTTGGTCAGTGTACATTTTCTTTGTCTTTAGAAATCCTGTTCTGTTTGTCTGGGCTTTTTCCTCTTGTCTTCCTTTCCTTAACGGAACAAAACTGATGCGGCATTTAAGGACTGAGAAACACGCAGGCAGGTATTCCCAGGTGTGCAAACTTCATCGTACATGTGCTGGGATGTTTCTTTACCGCTCAACGCTGATATAACGAAGTATTCAGTGAGGCCAGTTTTTTTCCACTCGCTTGAACTTGAAGATAAAAAGGCAGGTCAAGACTCAGCCCGAATAATGCAACTCATACCTGAGGTGCCCTGCATGATCAGGGCGCAAACGGAGAGCACATGATTCTTCACCGGGCTGAGTGCGAAACTGAAGGTGCTGTCCATGTACCTCATTTGCAAGTAATCGGTTGGTTTTTGCAGCTAGTTTTCAGCTTTTCTTTTCGTCATCGTGGCAGATAACTTCCAGATGGACTGTATTGTTTCTTGTAAGTATGTTTCTTGATGGTATGTTTCTTCAAATCTCTACGTTTTGTAATGAGATCTGAGAGAAAAATACTGCCCCTTACCAAGCCCTAATAGATGTTCCTTTCGGTCATTGCGACCATATTCGTGACTTTGCGGGTGGGTGGCTGGGTGTTTGGGAGTTTAACGTCCTTTTCCACCACATGCGGGTGATATCAAAGACGGGACAACGATGAAAAGGCCAGCACAAAGATTTGGCCCCAGCCGGGATACGAACTCATGACCCGAGCATTTCAAGTCCAACGCTCTACCAGTGACTTTGCGACTTCTAACAGTTGAAAAATATGACTTTCTTTGGTCGAACGTTTCCGTGTCTGTACTACACGTCGACACGACCAAGTCGCTAAAAATTTCCACCAATCGGCGCTGTCTAGCTTGTTTTCAATCCGCAACCAAATAATGTCGTCAGCTCAGTACGCGGTACACTTCTGCATGCGTAGAACAACATATATATATACGCCAATCACAGTCACCACAATGGTTTGCGATGCTCTGCTGAGTCACGTGACTGATTCTGGTGCACAGTTTATGCAGAATCGATGCCTAAAAAAACGTACTGACACTGTAACAGTGTGACGGTAGGCCTTTGCCAGGCCACGTCAAACGGAGAATCAGTCGTTGTAGACTGATTTGAGGCTTGTCGCTGCTGGTGACTTGGTCAAGCGGCAAGCCCAAAAATTCGCCGCCAGGGAAGCGCGGAGGAAAAAAAATGAGAGTGGCGGCAGTAAACAGGTTTGTTGGCTCCCTCGTGTTTGCGCCACAGCTTGGTGTCTTTACCTCCAGACGAGAGAAGCAAAGAGAGGTGGAAACTGTCAACTATTCGCTCAACGATGTGCCCCCAGGTCTCAGTCTCCGCTCCGAGTCCCCCGGGTCTGTGCCCCTCCCCCCCTCCCCCCACACCCTACGTTTGCAGCACTAGACCCCTGTCGCTTTACTGTGTGCCCCCCCTCCTCTCCCCCCCCCCCCTCCCCCATCTCTCTCTCTCTCTCTAAAATAAAGTTCATTCATTCATTCTCTCTCTCTAAATAAAGTTTCGTTCGTTCGTTCGTTCGTTCTCTGTCTGGCTATTAGATTTTCCTTCTTTTGCTCATGTTTTAGTAGTTCAGCAACGGCAAGTTCGAACATGGTATTTCTGCCAAAACCTTTACCGTTGGAAAATACAGGTCATTGTCATTGTCATTATCTCTCTCTCTCTCTCTGTTTTGAATTTTTCAACGATTGAATGAAAACTGGAAATACAATGTCAAATCACTTCCCTTGTAAAATGCAGTTCCAACGTTTGCTCCCTCTCCCCCCCCCCGAGTGTGTGTGTGTGTGTGTGTGTGTGTGTGTGTGTGTGTGTGTGTGTGTGTGCCTGCCCTCCCCCTCTATTTGCAAATGCGATCCGACATTCCTTTTGGGGTGACGGGCAAAGTTGTCGCGGTGCTGACGATACGGCTTCTGTCGATCGTTTGACCCTGGCAGGATTCTTTAGCCGCGGCGCAGTGCACGTGAAACCGTACATGTGACCTCGTTCACAAATTGAATTTGACGGGGTGCGTGAAATCGCTGGGATGCTGGTGTTTGGAGTGTGTGAGGGTTTTCCTTGTTTTGTCATTCCCTATCAGGTCAGGTTTTTTGGTGCTGCGTACTCTCTCGCCTTGCCAGGTTGTGCAATGTGTGTGTGTGTGTGTGTGTGTGTGTGTGTGTGTGTGTCTCTCTCTCTCTCTCTCTCTCTCTCTCTCTCTCTCATATCAGGGACGTTTTTAGTGAACGTTTAAACCTTTAATTAAAAAAGGTGATGATGTCATTCATGTGCTGTTACATCACAATTGATTTAGTGTTTCATTTATTTTTTTGTTGTGTGTTCCATTTTCGTAATAACTTCTGATCTTATAACTTGGATATCTGATCTCGCACCGTCGTTTGCCTGTGTACATTTTCTTTGTTGTCTTCACTGATTGAGGGCGATTGTTTTAGTATTATCTGATACATTGTTAAATTTCTTCCGGCTTTGTCTGTTCATTTATTTATTTATTTTAGCACGCTTTATATTGTGTATGAAGCATATCACACACACACACACACACACACACACACACACACACACACAACACACACACACACACACACAAACACACAGGATTGCGCCTGCTCGGAGCCGATTTACCGCACGAGCGATCATGTATTGTGGAAACATTTGATTTGACCGATTGACCGAACGTGAACACTGCAAGCCGCCGGCTTTTCCAAGCACGCCAAGAAGGCCAAATATTTTGCTCTGCGCTAAGATCTTGTTTGAGCCCAAGTTGTTTGTGAACAATTCCCTGCTGTAGAAACAATGACGGCAACGCCTCCATAGCGCTTAACCCGTCCACTAAACATGGCGGTCAACTGAATGGGACGCACTGCTACTGTGAAAAATGATAAGTTTAGCAAATGCTGTTGAGCGGTATTTTTGCACCAAAGAAAATGGCTGTTTGTAGTTTGTAAGGTCTGGAAAGGAATTGTAACACTGTGTAACTGTGTGGAAATTAATCCAACATTATTTAAATGTGTTTTTTGTTGTTGTTGTTGTTGTTTTTATTTTACAAAATTGAGAAATTGTTTAAAACCGTTGAGGAAATGTGTTTTAAATGAAATACAGAAATTAAAACATAGTACAGACAAGAATTTCTTAACACAACCTCACTCGCCCGACGCCGTTACCCATGAAGAAAACGACAAAAACAAAAACAAAAAAAAACAAACAAACAGCAACAACAACTATAAAAAAATGAAACTCGTAGTTCTCGACGAAAACAGTTTCTAGAAAACACAAAGTAAACTTCAGGCTAATTGTCATGTTCCAGTCTTGAAACGGTTTGAACGACACTGAAAGTGAAAGGTAGTTTAAGAACAAACAAAGAAACAAACAAACAAACAAACAGTTCTCGACGGAGACAGTTTCCAAAAAACGCGAAGTAAACTTAAGGCTAATTGCCATGTTCCAGTTTGGAAACGGTTTGAATGACACTGAAAGTGAAAGGTAGCTTTAAAAGAAGAAAACAACAACAACACACTTCTCCGTCGATGAAAACAGTTTCTGGAAAACACAAAGTAAACTTGAGGCTAATTGTCATGCTCCAGTTTTGAGGCGGTTTGAATGACACTGAAATTGAAAGGTACAAGCTTTCAAAGAAAACAACAACAACAACAACAAGAACAACACACTTCTCGGTGAAAACAGTTTCTAGAAAACATAAAGTAAACTTGAGGCTAATTGTCATGATCCAGTTTTGAAACAGTTCGAACGACACTGAAAATTGAGAGGCAGCTTGAAACATGGCACGACCAGTCACGTTGTTTGTCAACTCGACTTCAGAACCCCGACAACTGAAACATGAAGGAAGGCTTTTATTTTGGGAAAACACCCCAGCCGAGACGAGTAATCCCTAGTCCATTATAGCGTTCATGCTATCAGTTATCTTGATCCCACAACGTCCAGTCTGCGATAACCTTTCACCTCAGAACCGAACCAGGTCAGATCCTCTTTGACTCGCTCTGTCAGTCCTTTGAATCCCGCCACGATATACCCCGATATAAACCCAGAAATACCCCCTCCACAACACGCGAATCAGTTACACCGCCACCCCGTTCACCTCTCCAACCTTTACGACTGTCTTTGATGGGGTCGACCCTCCCTCCCACCTGGCACCGCCCTCCCCCTTTGATCGCCCCCTTTCTTCCTTCAGGTGAGGCGGAGGAAATAGGGTCCTAACAACAGCGATTACGGCGCGACTGTAGCTTGCAATGTGATACTTACACTTTCTCCTGGCATTCAAGGTAGAGGATCTCAGGGAGGCCTTACAGGTTCCCCACGATATTAGCGGCAGACAGCCCGGGCCAATTTTCAGCTCAGGATCTGTGTAAAAGGTCCTAGGTAAGTGTTTCTCTTCTCTGCCCTCAGGCGATAGGTGTGTACACGGGTTTGGAGAGCTGCGTTCGGAAACACAGGGGTGCTGTAATTGCGCCGGCTTGTTGAGGAACCCGGCTTGGAACATGTCTGGATAGATCCAATCAGAGCTTGCAGGAGACTGTGGGTCTTTGCATCGGGCTGTTTCGTTGGCTGTTTAGAATGCGAGCGTATGTTGCGTGAAAAATTTGTATAAACAACGAAGACAACACGACGGAGGCAGCATGTGAAAGGACAACATTTGGAACGTTACCGCAATACCGCAGTAACAGAAACAACAGCAGCAACAACAACAACAACAGAAGCAGGGAATTTGTAGCAGAGGCATATTCAGACGCGTAAGGTTAGTAAGAAAAGCTTCAAAAACTTACGCAATCTTTCACACACACACAAATTTCCAGTCAGTATCCGCAGTAGCAACAAGTGACGAATTCGTAACAGAAGTATATTCAGTCACTTGTGATCAGTCAGGTTTACATACAAATTTTCGTATAAACTGTTACGTACACTCCATGTCAGATCTGCTTCAGGTCCCGCATGTAAAAGTCGGGGTTAGGGAGTTTAGCCCCGGGTTAAAATCTGACCACGAACTAAACTAGCTCTAGGGTTAAATTTTCTGTTGTTTTTTGTTGGAAATCAGGAAGCGGGTTCATTCCAGCAAGGTGCCTATGCCGTTATAGAAGGATTTTTGTCTCTCTTTCTTCGCTTCCTTTTTTTTTTTTTTTTTTTTTTGTAAATTCTGTTTTGAGGTTTTGTCCTAGTCTGGGTTAGGCCCGTAGCCGTGGGTTAAATTAACCTCGAGTTCTACATACGGGCCCAGATCAACATATTCGCTAACCCGAGTCACCACGCTGAATGGTTTAAGATGTTAAGGTGTATCCGAAGTGACTGATTCTGTTGTACGGATTAAGCGCCTTCGATTAAAAAATTGTCAACCGAGGTGTTGTATGCCTCACAAACGCATTGAGGCTTAAGGACAGTTTATAAAAAAAAACAAAAAAAAAAAACATGGTTATGCAAACTGACATTTAAAAAAAAATCAATATGAATGCATTTTAAAAATTCAGTTTGAGGCAGTTGTGACGACGCGAAATTTATATGATTCAAATAGTTATGTAAACTGCTTGTCGTCAGAACTGCTTGAGACCTAACCCAAGGAAAACACGGCCATTGAAAGCTGAAGAGGTGTAAACGGCTCTCGTAGCCGGAAAGTAAACACGCTCTTATCAGCACACTTGTCGAAACTGGATTGTAAATTTCAGCCAGCACTCGCCCTAGCATTCATGTTTAGCTTTCCAGTTTGTGGATCACTCTCCTTTCGTATGCAAATTATCACAAGCCACTTGTCTGTGGAAATTGACCAGTTTTTTCCCCGAACGATTTACTTATGCTCAGTTGGTGTATGGTTCGCCTGTTAGGGGGTGCAAATGTGTGAATACCAGTTATTTGAAGGGGGAGCAGATGTACCCCAGCTGCGCGGGGCGGGGTGCATAATTTTTATGTATCCTGGATTGGGGTCTCGCGAGTTGAAGTCATGTGACAGCTAACTTCGTTATATGGATGTAACTTTAACGGAAGCTTTAAACGAAATGTAGCCATCACGTGATGAAAATATATGTGCGTGTATAATAATTATCTGTTGTAATTTGTAACCGTTTCCCTTTCCGGAAACGAGCCTGTCGGTGAGAATAGCGCGGAAATATCGCGAGAGCTGACCGGACTGAAGGGTGCAATACAATCACTCCGCTGAGTAGAGAGCTGGGACCGTATGTAATAGTCGAGGTTAGCGCTTTTAGCCCTGGGTTAGAGTCTAACCTCGAACTAAACTAGCTCTAGGGTTAAATTTACTGGGTTTTTTTTTGTTTTTGTTTTTTAATCAAGAAGCGGGCCCATTCCAGCAAGGTGCCTAAGCCGTTATAGAAGGATTTTTTTCCTTCCTATCTCCGCTTCCTTTTTTTAAAATTTAATTTTGCTTTTGGGTTTCTTTTGTCCTAGTCTGGGTTCGGCCCGTAGCCGTGGGTTAAATTAACCTCGACTTTTACATACGGGCCCTGGAGCCATTTGTGGCGTCCCCTGCATGTGGCTAGCATACATTTGCACCCCCGCCCCCCCCCCCCCCCCCCCCCCCCCGGCCCCTAGCTGGCGAACCACACCAACTGAGCTTTAATTATCCTTAAACGCGTGTCTCTGGTGTAAGAGCTGATGCAACAAATGGCACTGAAGCGTGTCGGTCGGTCACGCTTGTGAGGATGGGAAGTCACGCTTAATAAACCAAGCATTGTCTAATTAATGCGTTGCCTAATCAAACAGTGCCTAATTAATGGGAATTCAGGGCCAGCGTTCTAGTGGTGCAAAGTCACGATGATCTTGCTGGCACGAGACGTACAGATAACCATTTCCTGTCGACTCATTCATGTAATTGTTGAACTACCATACATAGGCGCGTGATGAGTGACAGTGATTGACATGTCACACTCTTCCGTTCCGATGTGGTCAGTTACTTAAAATTGGAATTCTGTTTTGCTTGGGCATAAGTGCCGTAGGATTATGAGTGCATATGTACTGCTGAAGTTTGTTCGGGAAGAAAAAATAACTCAAGTTCTGTAGAAGTGTTATGTTTGTCTAATTACCTGTTATTTGAGTTGTATACTTATATCTCTTTCATCTAATTATATATTTATTTACCTGCATTCATTAATTAAGTATATTCTGATTGACTGATCGGTCGATTGATTGATTGATTGATTGATTGATTGATTGATTGATTCGTGCCTAAGGATTTGTTAATATGGCGTGTTAAAGTAATTTCTTTTTAAGGTGAAGAATTAATTGACAGGATTTTGCTAAAATAGACATTGGAAGTAGACAAACCCGGAAATACGCCCTTGCGGTAATTAGGCAATGCATCCTGAAAAGCTAGGAAATCCCAGTAAGTCATCACGCCACACATGTCATATCGTCGTGATTGCGGTAATCACATTTCGCGAAAATCGGAAATCCCCGAAAGCGGATAGTCATATATCACATGTCAAGACTGATAATATCACTCAAAATATAGATCGGCATGTGATCAGAACACAAAGGAAAAGTTGGGATAAGTGAATACTCCATTCTAAACTGATTGCCGCCGACTGTCTCACGGAGAACGTATCAGCGATCAAGATTTACTGTCGGTACACCACCACATCGATGGTAAGACACACAACCCTGTATCTATATTCCATAGTTTGGTTGTTGATTGTAGGTCATGGTATTTGATATAATTATAGCGGAGTAAGTAGGTCGACTGGGAGCGATCGAGCAGTTCCTGCTGGTTTTTTCAGTGTGACTCTGTCTTTGATATCATCCTTACGGTCTTGGAAAAGCCACCGGGCAATAATAATAATAATAACGGGCAATAATATGCAGAACATATCGCCGACTCCAGACACAACAGAATGGAACCCGTTCCCCTGCATTTCAACTCTGCAGGCCACTCCATCTTATTATGACAGTAACTGGCCTGTGGCTTATGCACGGCAACGCCACAGACAGACGTGATATGGAGTCGCATATTATTCAGCGCCTGGGAAGCCAGGCCCCGGGTGGTTTGAACGAAAAGCCGTAACATAACCCTCTGAATTTTTTTCACACACAGTCCATGGTCTTGTGTCACCAAAGGATGGGTGTTGTGATGTCTGCTATTTTTTTAAACTATTTTTCCTGTTCTTTTCTGCCCCACTTTTTGGGTTTTTTTTTCACACACAGTCCATGGTCTTCTGTCACCAAAGAATGGGTGTTGTGATATTTTTACTATTGTTTTCTGGTCCTTTTCTCGCCCACCGTTTCATTTCATTTCATTTCAATTTTTTTTTCTTTCCCGCGCCGTGTATGTCAGTACGTCCGCAGAGTTACCTTTTGTTTGTTTGTTGAAATTTTGTCCCATTTGTTTGTGTCCTGAGGAAGGCGAAAGCCGAAACGTTGACCCGTGCCGTCCTTTGTGAAAGTTAAGTGGTTTCTGTCCCTTTTATGTCGCTTTTATTTGCTTAACTTGTAACCACTTCGCAGTCATTACCGTTTCCTTTTCTATGACGAAAACATACTACATTCAACCCTAAAAAGGCCTCCATGACGTCTCCTAGAACATTTCCATTGTATTCCGTCGCCATGTCCGATCTGTAGTGACGTCTGAATGTTGCACGTGCATGTCTAGTACCCCTCCCAGTAAAGCAACAGGCGTGTTACACGTGCATACGGTGCGTGTCGCACGGTCCGGGGGGCTATCCCGTGTTTCACCTACATCCGAACACGGGGCCTAGTAGAGGTTAACAAACCCGACAGTAAAACTGACGCAAACTCCCTCTTGTCACACCGGTGACGCGGCTAAGCCGCAAATCCAACCGGCTGTCGATCGCAGTGACTGTTTTGGGCCGGAAAAGCGCGACACACATGCGGTGATGTGCAAGAATGCTGCCAGGAAAGCTAAGAACTGAAATGAATTTGATCATATTGTTATATGCACATATCAGTAAGACTTTCATCTTCCCACCCAAAGCGATTTTATATCGAAAATTTTATTCATGTAAGGACACGAGTCATATTTGTTCGACTGCAATGAGACTCGAGAGCTATTTTGCAGTTTAACACGAAGCTGACAAAAAATACCACGTTAATTCCAGTAGTTTCAAAACAGACACGTATCCGTGATATCTTTGTGACTTGCATCCCAAATTTTGTGACGTAGAATGCTTTAGTGTTTTCGCAATTTAAAAAAATATCAGAGCAGTGCGAAATCCTCGGCTAAGAACCGGCCAACCGTCTGGTTTGATGCTGGCTATGAACCTGCTGCCTCCTTGGATATGAACCGGCCAATAGTCCACATTTCTGGCTGAAGAAAAGTTGCGAACAACGAAGGTGTCTGCGGTATTTTTAACAGTTACACGTTTGCATACTGACACGGTCACAACAGGAAATACCAACGCAGCATTTAGTTAGACAACTTCAAGGTCATTCCGTACTATCTGAGCTATACATCACTAGCGCCAGTGAATAGACCTGGAAGTCTTAATCTATGATCCCATGTAGTTAGGTGACTGTTTCTCATGTGAATGCCAGGGAAACTGTGGAAAACATGTATTCATATAATTATTAGGTTTGGATTTGTTTTGTTTATGGAAAGAAGACATCGACTTTACCCAGTAACCCCATCCAGAGATTTTTTTAATGGAAAGGAATAATAAAAGTATTATAACCAACAAACCATCCAAAAAGTGAGAGGAGGAACACTTACAGTGGTGCGATGAATTTTTTTTTTTTTTTTTTTATTTCGTGTGAAGATGGAGATGAGAATGGAAATGAGTATGAAAGATGATTTGGAGTTATGGCTTCAAATGTATGATTTGTGGTGTGTATCAGTGCGCGTGTGTGTTGGTTAGTGTTTATCAGTGTGAGTGTGTGCTGGTTTGTTAGGTGTCTGTAGAAGTGGTGTGCGTGGGCATCTGTGTGGGTGTGTGGCTGGGTTTGGAAGTAACGTTTTTTTCTGCAGTGTGGTGAAGGTAAGAGTGGTCTGTGTGTTCTGTCTGGTGTGGCGTATGTGGATGTTGTGTATGGGTGTCGTGGTTTCAGTGCAGGGTATTTGGGGTGTGATGAGGATGATGTGGGTGCAGATGTGGATGTGAATGGTGTGTGCGTATAATTATGTAGATGAGGGTGGTTTAGATGCGGATGTGGAAGATGTTGATGTACGTTCAGGTTTGCTTGATGAGGGTGCTTCAGGTAGGGGTCCAGATGAGGGTAGTTCAGGTGTGTGTGTGGATGAGGGTGGTGGTTTGGTTGAGAGTGGGGCAGATGTGGATAAGTGTGAGGGTAGTGTAAGTGTGGATGGGGGTGGTGCAGATGTAGATGTGGTTTGTGTGTGCACAGGTTTAGGTGTGGATGCAGGTGTTTGTGTAGGTGTGGGCATGCGTAAGCGTGGTGGTAGAGGTGTGTTATTAGTGCATGCGTCAAGTATTATCATATGTGGTGTCTGTTCCTGTACGTGTGATCATGTGTTTCAATCTGTCCATTATGTTGTCTGTAAGTGTTGTTGTGTTCAGTAGGGAGTAGACTTGATTGTTGTGGTATGATTGAAGGTCCATTATGCGGTGTATGAGTGCACTTTTGATTCTAAGGTTGATGTCTGTAAGTAAGTTTTGCATAAAGAAGTGTGTTGCGCCTGGTAGTGTGAGATGTGGTGCATAATTATGTGAGTGTCGCTGGAAGTATGTTGTTGGTGGTGGTGTTGTGTGAGTGGATGTCAGTGATGAGTTGGTTTAGTTGGTGTGCAATGTAGAAGTGTTGCAGTGCTGTGTCAGTGTCTCTTGTGTATGTGTCCATGGGTTTGTCGAATTCTCTGTTAATGATTTCCAATTCCTCTGAAGTGATTGTGTATTGTGTCGTGGTTTGTGTTGCGTGTTCTGTGTTTGTATCTGTGGTGTGTGTCATGGTGTGTGTTATGGTGTTTGTTGAGTGTTCTGTGTTTGTGTCTGTAGTGTGAGCTGTGGTGTGTGTTGCGGTGTAAGCTGGGGTGTGTTCCGGTGTTGTGTAGGTTGAAATATTTTCAGGTGATGATGATGAGAAGAGTGAAGATGGATAATTGATATTGATAGATGAGGATGATGTCTGTGGTGTGGTCATTTCTGTGGAAAGAAAATAAGTAGTTCAGTAAATATGGTTGTCTTTGTTTCTTTTATCTTAATTGTGAAGCGAGGAGATATGGTTGTGGAAAAAAGGAGGAGGGGGGGGGGGGAGGGGGTTGAAATTGGAAGGGTAGGGAAATATTTTTTGAAAATAACACTGGTAGGTTATTATCCACTACGTTCCCTGACAGTTTCATCTGAAATGGGACACCTAAAACCCCCTTAATCATAATATTCGCATAGGAGAAAAGAAAGGAGAAGCTGGTCGGTTCTTAGCCACGCACAAACCAAATAGAGGTTGGTTCTTAGCCGGGGCGAGTGCCGGTTCATAACCACAAAATGTTCACTACCAATTTTCTTTCTCGAACTGCGCGCGATGTAAGCCACAAATTGCAATAATTTTCTAGGTATGGCCGCAAGACATATTATAAAACTAGGACGTTTTCATAAACTTGACTTTCCTTTCTGTAATTTTATATTATCGCGAATGAAAGTGAATTTTCTACAGAAAACGAGACTAAATTGTTTCCAACGTGAGTGTACGCGCAAGTAGCACCACAAAAACCACTTACGAGTTGAACAGAGACCTTTTGCGACAAGACAGGCCAACCTCAGGTCGAGACAAGCTTTCACGTGTACAGCGCAGATGATTTTCTGAGAGAAGTCGCGTGCGGCCAAGCAACGCTACCGCTCAACGCCGCAAGCCGGTCAGAATTGGGATAGCCGCGTCACCGGTGTGCTTGTTCAGAGCAAAAACTACAACATATATACAATAAAACAAAAACTACACCCTGTTGGGTCTCTGAAAACAGCATACTTGTTGTGTTTATTGGCTTTTCATACAATGGATAAATATCTTTTTTAAAAATACAATTTTTTTCGGCAAACGGACAATATCGCCGGTGTGTTGTGGACAAGACACAAAAGCCGCAAACAGCCAAGTAACTCTCTCAGTGACTACAGCTCTGGGACTAAGCTAAACAACCACGTGCTTTTTGCTGTAGAGCACAGTGCGCAGTTCACTCTGGGCTGAGGTGGAATTATGGGCTTCGTTCCTGTACTGGGCTAACACAGAATAAATCACACACACAGAACGCTACTCTGTCCGCTGGCGCCAGTGTAATTCCCCGGCCATGTCCCAACCCACTTAATTCCCGTGAAGCAGGTAATGTCACGCTGAAACCAGTCACGCACGGCGGTCGTGACACAATTTACCGGGGCTCAGTCTCTGAATCTGCACTAATGAGGGGGTCCCCCGATGACTAGCCGACCCACAGCTAATTCAGCTTGAGCCACAAGGGGCAGGCAATGGGGGTGGGGTGGGGGTGGGGGGCTGGACATCTACCCTAACTGAACACTGTTCAATTCGGACAAGAGTTAAAATCACCCGTATGTGGTGGAAAAGGACGTTAAACCCCCAAACAACCACCCACCCACCCTTTGAAAGTTTCAAGGGAGGGTGCTGCTTGGCGGAGTGAATGAGGGAGCGAATCCCAGACTAAGGGACCAGCGTAGGAGATTGCTCTAGTGCCAACGGCGGAAAGTCATCACGAACATATAGAGGCTTTAACGACCGTTTGTATTTCAGGGACTTAAACAGTAATACACCTTGATGGCAAAGCCCGAGGTACTAAGTCTGACACTCGAGCTTAGACACTCGAAGTCTTAAACTAGTCCCCAGTTTCTGGTCATGCATCCGGCCCCAACGCCGCGCACACACCTATGAAAGCCACCGGAAGCCCCACCCCACGGGTGCCACACCCGCCGTTTCGACCCAGACCCTCCTCACCATGCATGTCACACGCGCCGTCTGCCTCCTGTCCCCAGGGTGAGGTGTCGATCGCTGAGTTCTACGAGGCAACAAGCTGTCGTGTCCGGCCATTAAGCCTATGGTTGTCGTGTGTGTGTGTGTGTGTGTGTGTGTGTGTGTGTGTGTGTGTGTGAGAGAGAGAGAGAGAGAGAGAGTGTGTGTGTGTGTGTGTGTGTGTGTGTGAGAGAGAGAGAGAGAGAGGACCCTTCAGTGAGGACTTTCCGCCATACCTTAGTTCAGATGCAGTTTTGGGACTAAGCCGAGAAATCACTTCCTTTCTTGAGCACTGCACTTGTTAGGCCAATGCGCAAGCTACCTCAGGGACAAGGCAGATTCTTCGGGATAAGTCCATAACTGAGATGATACATGTAGGTCGTTCTCCTCGTCAACGCTCAGCTAGTGAGTTTGAATCTAGGTTGGCCCCGGGAGCCCAAATTTAGTGCTGACTGGGGCGGTCGGTGGTCTAGTGGTTAAGACATCGTCACCAATGCGAGAGGCCAGGTCCGAGACAAAGAATTTTTCCTTCATTCGGGCCGATCGTTGGGGGTTCTCTCCGGGTACTCCGGCTTCCTCTCCTCCTGCTATGGATATGTTCAGCCCACAAAATTTAGAGGATAAATTCAGTTCTAAATTCCAACACTTAATTTGCTGAGCTGACCCTTCGCGCATCCCCCACCACGTGGTTGTAACGTGTTCATGTCCATTGTGTGAGAGAATGTGTGTGATTCACCTGAGCGTGCGTGTTGGGTCAGTTCGCGGCGCTTTGAGACAATTCAAGAAATTGGGTAAATCGCCTACACAATACGCATTATTATTATTATTATTATTGCTATTCTTCTTGTTGTTGCCACCCCCTAAACAAACCAACCAGTTCTTGTGCAAATTAATTTTACCTTGACGAGAGGCCACCGAGCTGTATGCCAAAGTGAGAGCTTTACCAGGGAATCCGATGACGCGACTGAAGCTCTGTGACTTGAGCCTCTATCGGAATTCTGCGCGTGGTTCACGACAGCCTTGAGTGACACGCCAGATTGCGTCCCTTAGTGTCGCCTGCCCGTCAATGAAGGCGATTTGCTTGCGCAGTGCTCCGGTTCGAAGTTACATTACCTCGATTGCGCGCGCTCTCTCTCTCTCTCTCTCTCTTATGCACCGGTGATGGTGAGCTGGCCCACCGACCACAGGACTGCTCAATTAAAATATGAAATGAAAACTAGGGCTGGGTTTTTGGTGTAGGGGGGTGGGGGGGGGGGAGGAAATTAATTTTGTGGGAGGCAGGGATGACCTTTTTGGCTTACAGAATGAGATGTTCCTCTGAAGCAGTTTTCGATGGGCAGATCAAACTTTCTAATGAAGAAACGCCGTGAAGAAAAAGCGGCCCAAAAGTTCAGTCGGCAATTTTTTTTTTTTTTTTTTTAAATCTTACCGACATAGCTGGAAACGCTAACACTCCTTATTTGCGTTGTATTCTGTGACCTGTGGCGGAGATAGAACAGGAGGGGGAAGGGAGGAGGGAGGGGGGGGGGGTTCTGCCCTCCCACAACGATCAAGGAAGGCGTTGTGCCACGCGTCATCGCGTCTTTGGAGGCGTTTTACCCCCCTCCCTCCCCCCTTTCTCCCGTTACGCAAACACGTGCAGCGAAAAGCGATAGCCGGAAGCAGATATGGGTGACAGAGACGGTGATTGGCGGGTGGGTTTTCTTTGGCCTGACAGCGATACTGTTGGGCGTTTTCATTGGCTGTCTTGCGGTGGTAATTGTGTTTGTCACACGACCCTCGCTGAAGCGAGTTCGTTTTCAGAAGAATCTGTCTGTTTTTGGTGGTGTCGGCGGTGGTGGTGGTTAAGTTTGGTCGGCCGGGCAGCTGTGATAATGTTGATTTGAATTCTTAGCCGGAAGGACGGAAATTGCCACAAAGGAATAGCGGAATCAACGTTCTTGTTTCTGTACACAACGCAGACAAGACGATTCTGTTTTCCGTTCATGTCACCAGTGGCTGTTGGTTGGATCTGTATTCATCGCTGCTGCATTCATCGCTTCTGTATTCATCGCTTCTGTATTCAGCACAGCGACTCCGTATCTTCGTCTATCCCTTCTGTAAGTCTCCTTTGTGTAAGTATGAATTCATATTTCTCCTGCCGACGTGCTGTTGCCATTATATCGGACACGTCCCGTTTCGTCCTAGGCCTCTCATTAGACGCTTGATCAAGCAAACGCGGGCGACGCCGTATATACGATACCCTCCGCCTCAGACAACGCGATGTATTTACAATCAAAGTCTGAATCCCTTGGACATCAGGGCGCAGACAATGTACGGTCATCGCCGCTATTCCCCTTGTGTGTCTGCGGCGCCGGTAATGGCACTGTGTGTGTGTGAGAGAGAGAGAGAGTGTGTGTGTGTGTTTTGGGATCAGGACTAACGCGCGAGGTATAATTGACTGTGAGACAGTCTGATTGGAAACAATACAGCTCCCAGGGCAGCTTAATCTTCTGCGGTCATCATTAAACGGGGTAGTTCCAGCTTTGCTAAGCCTGCTTGTGTTTTGGAACTGTTTCGCTCGTGAGTGCGCCTGTACGCTAGAAATACTCTTGTCTTGATGATTAGTACAGCTCTTAATGCGATACAGTGTGGTTTACAATTTTGCGCGAGCGGTCGAATATTCAAATTTTACGACCGTACTTACACTGCTTGAGCGTTCAGTGTGGTCGCCGCGTCATCGAGTACGCTTTTGTTGGCTCAGTGCCAGCATTGGTGATGTCGACAAAAAGCAGCTCAGAACGATCTGTGAACCTAAAAATCCAAGAATTAGACCATTTAATAGTTTTATATAACTCGCAAAAAAATGTCCTCTTTATTTATTTGAGTGATCGAGTGAATTGGTTGTTGAACCAACGTTGAAATGGGTTTTCTTTACTAGACATCACCGAAGGCAACCTGTGTTGTTGAACAATTTGATCGTGAGTGAGCCTGTATGCTCTAAACAACGTATCTTAGAACTAGTTGGGCTCATAATGCTACATGTGTACTCTGTTGTTGTTTTTTTGTTTTGTTTTTTGTCCCAACTGTTTGCCAGCTCTAGTGGCCGTGTTTCTCCCAGGTCATGGGTGGAATCCACAGGAGGCTCGGAAGTTGAGGCAATGCATGAGGAGGATCTGTATAATGATGCTATGGAGGTCCGTGTAGTTTGGGATTGTGTGACAGGGCCGCATTCCGCGCTTCCTGACATAAATATCCCGGTGTTCATCAGGCCCGGGAACTACGGCAACTGCGGTGCCGGCCGTGTGATCTGATGTGTCATAACAAGGGAAGCACGCCCAAAGTTGCACCCGTGAATTTAGTGAATCTCGGCTGTGTGGCGACAGCCACATCTCTGGGCCAATAACACACCCACCTAGGTAGGAAAAATCACACTTGCCTCAGCTGGGACTCGAACCCGGGTCTCCCGGCCCAGCAGTGGTCCGAGGTGCTAACCACTGCAGTACAGGAGCCGGTGATCATTCTTTGGATACATTGCCGTTTGTTGACCGCCGGTCGAGCAGTCAGTACCGAAGCTCACATAGTCACTGAGGTTGTAACTATAAGCGTTATGTTTAAATGCATGATGCTAAACATGATCTTACAACTGCGATTGCTCTGTGAATCTAGAAATGTCGGACAAATTCCTTTAATTCATTTGCAGGGTTCAGCTGCGTAGACTAATGATATCGTTGAGCTACAGTGGAAGACACTGAAGAACCCTGATAGTGATAATCAAACAGCTCGCTCTGGTTCAGTTCTCGCTGATTTCCCCTGTCTCCCCTCTCCCTGGCGGTTGTCTGCCCTTAACGAGCCCGGGATGGGCAGGGGGATCCCCTGTAGATCTTAACAAAATATTGAACGTTGGGTCTGCTGACCTCAGAGCCACCAGGGACCTGTTATATCGGCGGTACGGCGTCTGGGAACTCGTCAACCTCCGGAGAGCTTCGGCCGTCAGGGGCAGTAACCGGGAAATCTCTTCCGGGGTGTCATTGCTCTGCTGGGGACAATGCGCTGAAAAGCCAATGGAACCTGCTGGAGAGCTTTTCCAAAGCTGGGATCCGGCGAAAGAGTTTTGATAGCAAGGTCGGAAAGTTTTCCTCAGTGAATGAAGTTCCTTTATGGCCAAGGCTCCACGCGTCTATATATTAGTTTCGTTTTTATGAGACCAGAGATTTTTGGTATTTTGTCTTTAGATTTGGGTATTTTGTCTGGAGATTTGGGTATTTTGTCTAGAGATTTGGGTATTTTGTCTGGAGATTTGGGTATTTTGTCCAGAAGTAGATGAGTATTAGAAGCCTGTTACTTCATTGGAGTTGGACGAGACTTTTGACGATTGGAAAATTCCCTGGTTCCGTTATGTGGATTTGTCCCCGTACTCAAGAAATTAGTGTGAGGTGCTTTGCGCGCGCTGGTGACTGTGTGTGCCGAGTTTGTTCTTCCTGTTGGCGAGGCGGGACAGTCGAGCGGTAGATTTTTGGACTTCCAAAGCACGGGTCGTCAGTTCAAATCACTGATGATGTGAAAGATTTGGGCTATGAGAAAAGGCCAGCACGCATGATGCGGTCCCAGCTTGTATAGTAGTCATTTTCACGTTTACGAACCCAACTTGGGTTTTGGAACAAACAAACCGCTTCTGAGTCCGCCTGTACGCTCGAAATACTCCTTTCTTGGTGATTAGTACAGCTCTTAATGCGATACAGTGTTATTTACACTTTGCGCGAGAGGTCGAACACTCAAATTTTGCGACCGTTGGTACAATACTCTTCTCTCAGTGTGTTCGCCGCGTCACTGTTGTACGCGTACGCTTCTGCTGGCTCAGTGCCAGCATTTGAGATGCTGTCACTGTGCAGGTGTCTACATGGTATGATGATGGACACCAGGAACACAGCTCAGAACAGTCTGTGAGCATGAACACCGCAAAGATTGCTTCTTTAAACCTTCAGACATCTTCCCAACCATCTGCCTGCCCGTTCCGTTCGTTGAGCATCGGTTATATGTTCATTGAAGAATATGGAGTGAGGGTGCGTGCGCCGAGACAGTACCCATACATGTCTGCCTGTTCCTCTTGGGTAATGTTAGGGACACCTGCAAAGGTGAGAGGCCATTATTTTAGGTCAGTCTTCTGACCTCACGGTTTGTCACTGTCTCCTCGCCCCCCCCCCCACCCCCACCCCACTTACTGCTCTTGTATTTACAACATTATCGTGAAATGCGTTCACACTTTGAATAAAGGTTTCCAAATGCACGGAAAAGAGTTGTATGTACGGTAGCTGTTGTTGTTTGTTTTGTCCGATTAACGCCCTTTCCCATCACATGAAAAATGATTGCAACGCAGCACAGAATTCAGGCTTCCAGCCCATGGTATGCGGGGTTCGAACTCTGACCCGAGTATTGGGAGACCAACGGGGCTGGTCCCGGCTCCCCTCATATTTACGGGGAGCCGGGGTGGCTGAATGGTAGAGCGTTGGACTTCTAATGCTCGGGGCGTGAGTTCGTATCCCGGCTTGGGCCAGATATTTGATGCTGGCTTTTTCATCGTTGCCCCGTCTTTGATGTCGTCCGTATGTGGTGGAAAAGGACGTTAACCACCCCCACCTCCTTCCACCCACCCCCCTCATTTACCGAGTATGTCGGCCGCGCTCCACTGCAAGTCGTGTACACGTTTGGTTCTTGCCTGAGGATTACAGTTGGCAGAACTACTGTCTGATGGACTATGCCAGGAACGCCACAGCGTCTGTAACTAATGATAGGGTGGATTCAGATCTCAGGCGTCACCAGGCTGTCCCACATACACCCATCCGGCAAGCGCCGTCAGTCACACTTGAGATACGGCGCCAACAAGCTTACAATGCGAAGGTCAGAGTCGCCAGCCGGATTCGCTTTGTTCTGGGTAAAGCGAAGTTTGGATATGATGTGAAGATCTGTGTGTGGTGTGGAGCGCTGCGAGGATGTCTTTTATTAACCCTTTTAGTGCCGCAGTCGCACGAATGCGAGTTGTAGGAGCAGGAAAATTGTCGCATCTGTGCGAGAGAGGGTGGTATGTGTATGACGTAACGCAAGAAAACTGTGATCAGAACGGATCAGAAGAAAGCTGTCTCGTGTCTCATTCGCCAGACACAAAAACAAGATGGTCACCAGCCCAATATGTTGTTTCCATTTAGTGACCTGCTGTCGTCGTGGTCGTTGTGTCATGTATGCAGCCCGCGGGCACACGTACGCAAGCTCTCTGACATCAAGCATGTTGACATAAAGAAAGTACTGGAAACCCTTTCCGTGCCTCTTTGCGCTCGCAAAACCCCCAAACACGTGGGGTCGTGTTAGCTCGCCTAGGTGGTTGACGTCACTAACTTCATGACGTATGCGACATATTCGCCAGACTCAAAAATGAGTAGCGCAGGAATCCGCTGGCTCACAGATACACTGTTTCAGTTTTCGTATTTGATAGGAAAGATGTAGTTGTCTGTCAGTAGTTGGAATCGCGTGGCTGTTTTGTGTTTCTTGAAAACATAATGGGCTGTACGTGACATTGCTGATAAAGGACGCGGACTTGTGGATTAGAGAAAATCTTTTTTTTTTAAATTAGTGACATCACGAGGGAAAAAAAAAGAAACACACACAAACAACAGCAGCAGCAACAACAACAACAACAAATACATGCACTTGCGATAGCAATGACAAAATGTATTTGGGACGTACATTTTCTCTACTGCGAAAACCCACTGAAATTCACAGGACCGCACGCACGCACACGCGCGCGCGTACACACACACACACACACACACACACACACACACACACACACACACACACACACACACACTCCCCCTTCTTCACACACACACACACACACACACACACACACACACACACACACACACACACCCAACCCTTCAGCTCTCTTCAATCAACACAGTGCAGCACAGGGAACAAGTGAAAGACGAACGTAATTTACGTGTCTGGCCGTCTGTGTCCTGTGTACACAGTGCGTACTTGATACCTGGCCCAGTGTCAGGCCTTAGTGTGACAGGAGCATCCGTCACCTCACAGTCCTCCGCTAGGTGACGTCACTGTGTAGGTAACGCGCGCAAGATGGCGGAGTCCGCAGCTTGGCACGTGTATTGGCGGGATGTGCTGAGCGAAACTTAAATGTGCACCACGATTACTTGACTCGTTGAGGACACACTCTCTATAATGCACGTGTTTTTCGGTATTTTTCACACACAAATAAATCCAGACGATGCAGTTTTTGTAGTACAGAAATTTTGTTTAAATCATTGGAAAGTTCAGGGCCCGTATGTAAAACTCCAGGTTAAATTAACCCACGGCTACGGACCTAACCCAGACTTGGACAAAAGAAACCCCAAAACACAATTAAATAAAAAGGAAGCGAAGAAAGAAAGACAAAAATCCCACATCACTCATTCGTGATGCTAACTTGCGTAGACTTCACATTCTGCTCTTCAGAAAGGTTCTGAAGAACATACATGCCTGAGTCAAGTTTTGTTCTTTATGTGATGTGGATCGGATACCGTCGAGATTAGAATTTTAAGCAGAGGAAAAAAATATGGGTTTTCACGTTTGAAAAAAATGTTTCTTGTTCTTGGAAACATCACGAGTCAAAGTTTAGTTTTCGTGAATTCCTTCCGTAAATGAATCGGTTTTGCCATCTTTGATTTTATTTCTTTTCTTGTATGTCTGTTTATATTTTGTCTTGTGTAGTTTTTAGTTTGTTTTTGTTTTGTGTTTTTGTGGGGTTTTTGTGTGTGTGGGGGGGGGGGGGGGGAGGGGTGTTTTGGGTAGCAACGGCTGATTGGAAATTAAGCATTGTTTGGGTAAGTCATTTCTGTTGGAAAATTAAGTTCTGTCTGTCTCTGTCTGCCTGTCTGTCTGTCTGTCTGTCTGTCTGTCTCTCTCTCTCTCTCTCTCTCTCTCTCTCTCTCTCTCTCTCTCTCTCTCTCTCTTTCTCTCTCTCTCTCTCTTTCTCTCTCTCCTGGAACTTTCGTAAAATGCGTACGGATGCAAGTGCTGTGCTAGGTTCTGTGTCTCACATCCATTCTCATTTCATAAAAGTCGCTAAACCTCTTATCGGACCCGAGACTATTTTTGTCACACACCGGCCGTGTAAAGGACCTTTAATTGAAACAGGACACAATGGGAAAAGCGTTTGGTATAGTACAGTCCACGTCCTGTCGAGTCATCACTTGAGCGTGCGTCGGCTGTGTGGCGAGGACAGTATTACTGGTTGTACATGTAGGTACCTGCGACACAGTAGTGACGGCGGCGCGACCGACCAACAGCTGCGTATTATATGCCCTGCTTGGAGCCTTCAGGTTTATTTAGAGGGGAGGCGAAACCTGATGCCTGGAGTCGGAAACTGGATTCTTGTGAGTCGGGGATTCTACGCAGGACACAGCGGCTCAGGGAATGTGTTTGTCAACCTCCGTGTAGGTCGGTTGCACAGTTGAATTGGACGGTGTATCTGTCTGGCCGCTCATGAGGTGACACAAAACTTTCTTTTCTTGTTGTTCTGTACATATATTTTGTCCGGATCCTCCGTAGCAGAGTTTAAGCGTTAGCGTGTACTACCAAACGTTCAGGTGGGTCGACTGTGAGATTTGAATCGGATACTGTGATATTCTGGCGCCCATAAGGTGGCACAAAACTTTCGCCTTTACTGTTCTGTGTTTTCTGGTTTCAGTTTTATTTTATTATTTTAGTTTGTGCTTTTATCTTCCGAAGCAAATGTCTGAAACGTTTGTTTGCATCCAAAACTTTCAGCTGTCTTGAAAATGACGTATTTGAATCAGACACTGTTTCTCTGGTGCTCATAATGCGACACAAGAAGTTTGTTCTTTGTTGTCGGTCTGTACATGTATTTTGTCCCTGCGGCTGTCTTGCCTACCAAACCGCTGAAAGGGTAGGTTTATCCCAAACTGTCCAGTGGCATGGCAGTGAAGTTTGAATTGGACACTGTGATAATCTGGCGGGCATATGTGACCAGAAAGTTTCTTTTTGTTGGTGTTCTGTATGTCAGTTTGTCCTCACCTTTCGTAGCTCATGTCTGCTGCCTTTGTCTGCATCCGAAACCTACAGCCGGCTGGCTACACAGACTAAAATTAATTTGAATCGGGCACTGTCAGTGGTATAGTCAAGCACACATGAGATGACACAAAAGTTGTTCTCTGTTGTATTTTACATGTATGTTCAGGTGGGTTTTTTTTTTTTTTGTTTGTTTTTTTTTTTTTGGTCTTATATCCGTAACGATTTGCTTGTATTTCAAAATAGCTCAACAGACAGTGGTATTTTAGTCAACCGGACACTGTGATATTAAGGCGCGCCTTAGCTTGCCGGAAAGTGTTTGGTTTTTTTTCCTTGTTCGTGTATAGTTTTTTTTTTTCTTTTCTGATCATCCTTAGCAAAGCCGTGAGACGTTTGTCCGTATTCCAAAGTCTCGAGGTGGGCCAGATGACATTTGAATTGGACACAGCGGTAAACCTCTTGTATGGCACTCACGGAATTCAGAGTGGGGCGCGCCACGGCGGCGGTATGCATAATACATGTGATATTTTTGTCATCCTTTGTCCGGTTGCTTAAGTATGAACTGAAGTTTTCAGGTGTGTTTTACGTGTGTGTTTAGGAGAGCCGGGATGGCCGAATGGTAGAGCGTTGGACTTTCAATACTCGGGTCGTGAGTTCGAATCCCGGCTGGCGCGAAATATTTGTGCTGGCGTTTTTCTCGTTGCCCCGTCGTTGATTTCACCCATATGTGGTGGAAAAGGACGTTAAGCTCCCAAACACCCCCCACCCACACGTGTAATGTATCGTACTTTTCAAACAAACATGGCATAATGCTGAAACTTTGTCCGTGTCTGGTGGCCTGTCGTGGTTTAAATGGCGCGGATGTGTAACGTCTGTTTAGAATGTCCAGGTTCAAACGGTCGTGACTGTGACACAGAGAAACGTGCGCTAAAGTGCTGTGTGGTCGTACGATTATCTGAAGCAGTTCTCTTGAAATTGTTGTGTTCACTTTGCACTTGTAAGGGTTTGCTTGTTTCTCGAAAGGGGAAGGTGTACGGAGTATGCTGATAAGAAACCTTTTTATGTGCGTCTTTGTGGCCTCTGAACTGCCTTTGTGCTCTCTCTCTCTCTCTCTCTCCACCCACACACACACACACACACACACACACACACACGCGCGCGCGCGCGCGCACGCACGCACGCACACACACACACTGAAAACTCTCTCTCTCTCTCTCTCTCTCTCTCTCTCTCTCTCTCTCTCTCTTGAAGTTCTTCTTCATCATCTTCTCCAAGTTCCTCTTCCTTGAACACAAATCTGTTGAAGAAAGTACCCATTCTGTTTTGCTTGGCTGTTGTCTGATACCGTTCCTTGCCAACCCCCCCCCCCCCCCCCCCCCCCCAATCCTTTTCATAAATTATTTTACTGCTCCTCAGCAAGTGAAGGACCACTGTTCAGATGCTACGCTCTCATTGTTCACGGCTTCGACACGTACACTTGACTTTCACTGTGACTTTCAACGAGAGTCTCTCACATGGAGTTTATGGTGTTACCGTCATTATGCTCTTGTCATGAAGTTACAGGCTAAGAAACTTGGCTGACCGGCCCCCGTAGTGTAGTGGTTAGCACTTCGGACCATGGACCGGGAGACCCGGGTTCGAGTCCCAGCCGAGACAAGCGGGATTTTTCCTACCTAGGTCGGCTCCTACCCAGAGCGGGTGTGCTATGGGCCCAATGGGGAGGCTGTTGCCACACAGCCGAGTTTCACCCACTTCACGGGTGCGACTTTGGGGGTGCTTCCCTTAGTATGACACGTCGTATGATGTGGATGATTACACGGCCGGCACCGCAGGTGCCGTATTTCCCGGGCCTGGTTAATGCCGGGATATTTATGACAGGAAGCGTGGAATGCGGCCCTGTCCCGCAGTCCCAAACCACATGGACCTCCATAGCATCATCTTACTATCATCCTCATCTCCATCATCATGCACAATAAAAAAAATTGTCCCGGCTTCCGAGTCCTCCGTGGGTTCCACTCATGACCTGGGAGGAACACCACTGGAGCTGGCAAAGAGTTGGGACAGCAAAAAAACAATAAAAAAAAAAAAAAAAAAAACTTGGCTGTGGGATATTGCAGCATGTAGATATATATTTGTTCAAGCAGCGAAGTGGGTTGATATTGCTAGGACACAATTACCATGTGAAAGGTACGGGGTGGGGTGGGGGTTTGGGGTTTTAACGACCTTTTCCACCACATACGAGTGATATCAAAGACGGGGCAACGATGAAGAAGCCAGCACAAATATTTGGCCCCAACCGGGATACGAACTCACGACCCGAGCATTAGAAGTCCAACGCTCTACCATTCGGCCATCCCGGCTCCAAGAGAAAGGTAGTTATTTTGATGTAGCGTTTCACTTCTGTGTGCAAGTGACATTTTTTACGTATTGCTATTAGACAGTGAGAGCAGTCATTAATAAAAACAGTTGCATTCTCCTTGCTAAGTGTATTTTTCCCCCGTTTTACAAACACCCTCCCATTTCCTAATTCATTAATTGAGAAAAAGTTTTTATTTTATTTTATTTCCTTTGTTACTTATCCTCCGTCCCCACCCCTCCACCTTCCACGAAGCCAGATTTCTATTTTGCATTAATAATGATGATGATAATAATGATACACAGAAGACTTATAAAACCCGGGCCCGTATGTAGAACTCGAGGTTAATTTAACCCACGGCTACGGGCCTAACCCAGACTAGGACAAAAGAAACCCCGAAACAAAATTATATTTTTAAAAAAAGGAAGCGAAGAAAGAAAGACAAAAATCTTTCTATAACGGCATAGGCACCTAGCTGGAACGGACCCCTTTCCTGATTTAAAAAAAAAAAAAAAAACAACGGAAAATTTAACCCTAGAGCTACTTTAGTTCGAGGTTAGACTCTAACCCGGGGCTAAACTCCCTAACCCCGACTTTTACATGTGGTCCCAGGTTGTTACACTGAAAGATATGACTCACTGTGTCTCTTGTTGTTGTTGTGGTTGTTGTTGTTGTTGTTGTTGTTGTGTTATTGCTGCAGCTGGTGATTCATGTTTTTAATAAGCGTGACTACCACTCACGCACTGAGACAAACATCTATAGAACCTGCACGTTTTCATGAATATGCTCTGTTTTGTCTGCCAGCGTCATCGCAAACTGTTATTCAAAAAGCCGCAGAATGCAATAAATCCTATGTTTTTCAATATCAAGCAGGCAGCCTGCGTTTGGCCGGCGCGCCGGGCACATGTTGCGTGTATACATACCCACTGCAACACCGCCTGTTTCTCCTTACATCATATAAATTGTTTCAGTTGCGTAATCGCTTTTGTGTGTCAGCTGCGTACAGTATGTTTGCGCCCGTAATTCGCCAAGAGGATTAGAATGAGAACGGTGCGAATAGATTGTAACCGCATTGCGCGCTTGTGCACTATTTGTTTGTGAGCATATGAAAACTAGGCGACATTTCTGCTGGCTTTGCAGTGTGCCAGTGTGTCAGAGAATACGAAGGTGGGGGGGGGGGGGGGGGGGGCGGAGGGGGGGGGCGGAGGGGGGGGGGAGGAGAGAGAGAGAGAGCTTCTGTGCACCATGTGTGTATATGTAAATGTAGGAAGCGGTTGTGTAATGGGTCAAGTGTAGTGGCATGCAAGAAACCTTGACAACGGAGAGGGAACAGAAATATAGTTTAAAAAAAAAGTTATATGTGTATAATATAAACAATCGGTTCTGGTGATGGAGGATTGTTTGCACATGTAATATGGCTTAGTTTGTGTTGTCTCAGCCACCTCCCCTCCCCCCCCCCCCATTCCCCGATCCCTCAATTTCCAACTTTTGTCCCCCCCCCCCCACACACACACACAACAATATTTTTAGGCGGGGGGGGGGGGAGGGGGTCCCGGGACACGAGATTCAGCGAACTGTGTGAACTCTCTCTCTCTCTCTCTCTCTCTCTCTCACTCACACACACACACACACACACACACACACACACACACACACACACACACACACACACACACATACACCCCTCATCGCCTCTCCCAAGAAGCTGACGTTTTTTGTCCATTATAAGCGCCTTTTAGTGTCTCACTTCAATTTTTTTTCTGTAATGGTAAGCCTATCAGAGACTTTGGTCTCGGAGCCTATTAATTTAGTCTGAAAGCTGTCTCGCCAGTCGCAACTCCCAGTACTCAGAAGAAAACCTCTCCTCTTTTCTGTAGTACATGTACTTTGTCAATGCATGACGAATTTTTATTTTATTTTTATATTTGATGACACATTTTCCCCATATTCAACACGACACACACACACACACACACACGCACATGCACACACACACACACACACACACACACACACACACACACACACACACACACACACACACACACACACACACTCTCTCTCTCTCTCTCTCTCTCATACACACACACACACACACACACACACACACACACACACACACACACACACACACACACACACACCCTAAGACCCAGTAAATGTATCGCAAATTGGCGGTGTTGAAGGTGTGTTTAAATTTACGACAAGTTTCCCCCTACCTCTAACATGACAGAATGCATTCAGTCTAACGACTAACTGAAAGGCCGTTCATATATGCAGGGTGTGTTCAGTGGAGTGTCCTTACGTGGGAAGGTAGTTCCGGTCTGACCGAGACATACCTACGTACGTACGCACACAAACTTAACTCGCTATTAGAGGGGCAGTGGATTAGCTGCAAACACTGGGATCAGCACGGCAATAGTGACACGTCGTTTGCGCTGATTCAAGCAGCGATTCAAAAGCTGTTAGGCGTGACGTGTGCCTGCAAGGTTTGCCAAACGATTGCACAATGAGCGTGATGCCAGTTTCAAACAGGTGTTCAGGCACGTCTGTCTGTCGTGCGCCTCAGGGTATGTTTTGTAGGTGGTCTGTTTAGAGAAGTAGCAAAGGTATTTGCCTCGGTATTTTATTTTTCTTTCTTGGTTTTAACAAGTTTAAGCTTAAACAACACATAAGCTCAGTGTTCGTTCATGCCCATTAATCATAATAATAGATGGGCATGAACGAACACAGCTTATGGTTAAGCTCAGGGTGGAACAAATACATCGTGACAGTATTGCAATGGGTAAATTGATTTGTAATTAAGGTAAATCAACACTACAGAGGAGAGAGAGAGAGAGAGAGAGAGAGAGAGAGAGAGAGGTGCTATATGTGCAACCTGAAAAGACAAAATGTTATCAGGTCTGGTTCGGCTTCAGGGTATGTTTTGTTGGTTTTCCGCTCAGAAAAGCAGCAACAGTTAATGCCGCAGCTTAATTATTTTGACGTATCTATCTGAATGTTACTAGGTCTTCGTGGACTGTTTCGGAAAATTTCCATCCACTTTCGCTCGCCGCAGTTTTTGGCAGTCGGTGTTTCTTGTCATCGTAGCTCATTTATCCGTTTCAGTGTTGTTATTGTTGAATTTGTTTTTCTTTTTACTATTTGAATTGCATATCTCATTGCCGATTATCGAGGGATTATCGAGAATATGTATTGTCGATTGTTTGTCAGGTGTTTCTCCATTTTAAGACAAGTGTGGTGTTTCTCTCTGACTCTTCAGACTCTCTCTCTCCCTCTCTCTCTCTCCCCCCCCCTCTCCCTCTCTCACACACACACACACACACACACACACACACACACACACACACACACACACACATCAAAACCATGACACATCACTCAACAAGGCACTAAAACCCCAACTCATTCATCCGACTCCCTGGCCCGAAATGACCGACAGCTGGATGTCGCAGCTTTAGCACCGGTCCCACTAATCCCTAATCGCCTCTCTTAATTCCAGAGAAAAAGGGATTAGCGCGCTGCAGGCACACGGGATTATCTCCTGACATCGCTCTTAAACTCTTTCTCTCGCGCTGTGTGTTGCAGAAGAGATCAGGTGAACCGCAACATACACCATGGCGCGACACCACAGCGACGACGGCGTGAGGCGTCCGGTTCTGAGCGACAACGACGACCGTAGCAGCAGCAGCAGCGTCAGAGCCGAGTCCAGGCACGGGGCGGAACCCCCGCTACGAGAGACCGGAGTCTTCGGACAGCTTGCGGCACGATGAGGAAGCGGCAAGACGAGGAGTTACGAGAACTGTTATTTGCGACGGGAGTGGAAATGTGTGACTGCGATTTGGATTCAGAGAAATCAGTCAGCGACGGTGATCGGGAAAGAACAGACGTGAAGTGTTGTGTTAGTTTGTTCATCATAACAATGCTCTGATTAGACAGTTTGTATGTGTGTTTTACTGAAAAGAACCAAAGACGACCGTAGATAGACTGAACAGTGCTGTGTTTCTGATCCTAGTTCTAGTCACTGAAAGTTGAGATTTGTTATTCACTGTCTAGTCTTCAACTGTGCACTCAAAACGAATTTTGCGTGAGAGTTTTCCGTGTTTGTTTTTTTAAGTTTGAATATTAGTTTTGAACCAGGAGCGTTACTGACAAGCCACGAGCAGATTTCGAACTCAAACGTGAAAAACAGCGACAGAACGTTTTTTTGCCACAACACTTTTAGGTGGTGAAAGCAGGAATGTGAAGTGAAGTTTGCCCCATTCTCACGGATACGTCGAGTGAAAGTAATAAAAAATAAAAATAAAAATAAATCCCGCAGCGCCTGTCAGATGGGATTCTAATCTGTGATACCTTCTGTTGTAGTTTCGCTGATTTTTTTTTACTCATCCAAAACGTGTGACTGGCAAACGTGTGACTGGCAACGGCCTTGTGCTGATACAGCAGTGTTTATGTTTTAGCAGCTGGTTGGATCATATGACACTTTTTTAGTCTTATCTCAAACGCCAATGGCTTCTGGCTGAGAGCGGCCGCCGCTTTGCACGAAATCCCAAGTCGGTCGGTGGTGAAGGCAAGAAGTGTGTCCCATATCGCGAAAACAAACCTCCCAAGAAAAGAAGCAGATTTCATCTACTACTGCACGGGATTTTGTTTCCGCCTTCACACATCAGCTCTTGCGTGCAAACCGTGGCAGTGTCTGGGCTTTTGTTGGGTTGAAATTTGAACTTCTCGGGGCGATTCACAGTTCTTGCACGTGACACGATTAATTTTTGTCTTAACGCGGCGGGAAAAAAATCCACGAGCCAGAGAAAGAAAAATACAGGAAGCAAGAACGATAACCTTGAACAATTCAGCAGTTGTTGCACGTGGCGCCATTAATTAGAAGAAAAAAAGGAGGCAGAAGAAAGAAAGAAAGAAAGACAGAAGAAAAGAAAGACAGGCAGAAGAAAAGAAAAACAACCTTAAACAGTCCGGGCAGAGAAGGTTCGGGTTTTGACACGATAACAAACACCTTCAGCATTGTCTGCAGAACTGATTGAAGCCTCGGACACGCCCTCAGTCCCAGAACACAGAACCCCTCGGAAAATCTACTTATCTCCTGCGCTGCCAACGCGGCTATCATTTCAAGCTTCTGTGTCTCTCACCGCGTGTGAACACGTGCAGGCCAGTGGTTTGATTCGTCCGCGCACAGCTGGGACGATAGAGCTATCGTAAAAGGGGGGACCTGTTCGGCGACTTGTCCCTAGCCCGGCTTCTTTCTCGTCAAGTTTTTTGTTGTTGTTGTTTCCCCTCTCTCTCTCCTCGTGTAAAGAAGCTGGCTAAAGTTTACTGCGGAAGAAAGAGTGGAGAGAGGAAGGTTTTAATGGTTGAAAACCCAGAGCTTTACCGGTGACATTTCCCGTGGATTACCGCTGTCAGGGCGTGTTGCATCTTCGGTGATACAAGGGCGAAACTGTGGATTAAGGAGTGGTGTTTTCCCCGTCAGTCGTCCTGCTGCTCTGTGTGTGTGTATCAGCATTTTCAGGACGACAGATTACTGCCTCTCCGCAAGGAAAACCCTGAAAGATTTTCTGTGAGGATATAGCTAATAATGGTGGATGTGGCGTTTCAGTTCATGTTCAGCCGTCAAGCCTTGTGAACCCCAAAAAATTCACAAAACACAAGAAAACGACTTTTTCACAGGAGTATAAAAAAAGCGAAACATGTCTGTCAAAACAGCGATGGCAGCAGTACCACAACGCTACGCTCTCATCTCTCTCATTGCCGCCTGTCTTCTGCTTGTGCCCGCGCGGACCAGTGATGTTAAGTACTCCATCAAAGAAGAGCTCTCTCAGGGGACGATATTCGGGTACATCGTGGATGACTCCGACCTGAGACGGAAAGTGAGCCCGGACGAGTTGGGAAATTTGAAATTCAGCTTCCTGACGACGGGCAACCCTAACAGCAAATACTTCCACATTGAACCGAGGACGGGAGTTCTGTCTGTGGCCAGCAGGATTGACAGGGAGACGGTGTGCAGCTTCAGACCGGAGTGTGAGCTGACGGTAAGTAGTTGTTCAATAGTTACTGACTTTGTCTGTCTGTCTGTCTGTCTGTCTGTCTGTCTGTCTGTCTGTCTCCGTCTTTCTGTTTCTCACATTGCTTAAATTTTTTTAAAATTTATTTTTTTTTTTTTATTTTTTTTTTTGGGGGGGTACATATTAGTTGCTTGTTTGTATTTGATTGATGTAATGCTTTTCTTGTTTAGATAGGGGAGCCGGGGTGGTCGAATGGTAGAGTGTTGGACTTCTAATGCTCGGGTCGTGAGTTCGATCCCCGCTGGGGCCAAATATTTGTGCTGGCTTTTTCATCGTTGCCCCGTCTTTGATATCACCCTATGTGGTGGAAAAGGACGTTAAACCCCCAAACACCCACCCACCCTTGTTTAGATATATCTACGTTAATTGTGTGTGTGTGTATGTGTGTGTGTGTGTGCGCGTGCGTGCGTGCGTGCGTGCGTGCGTGCGTGTGTGTGTGTGTGTGTGTGTGTGTGTGTGTGTGTGTTTTAAGAAATAGGTGCAGTTTTCCAAGTTTAGTATTTGTAGTTTAGCAAGGACAAGATGTAAAAAAGGTCTGCGCACCAAATCTTTTATCCTTGTAAAATAAAGTTTCGTTCGGTCTGTCTGTCTATCTGTCCCCCCCCCCCCCGCCCCCCTTCCCTACCGCTGGACTTCCGCCAGAAACTTGAGAGAATGCATTAATTTTCATTGCACTTTGCGTCACTTCGCATCGTCTGCTTTGCCTTCTCTCCCCCCCCCCTTTTATAGCCTAGTTGCATTTCCTTGCCTGAGTGTTTTGCTATAACAAGTTTGTGTAGTTGTGTTTCCATTCGTCGGGTTCCTACACGTGCAACATGACATTTATGCGAAGTAGTGAGCAGAAGTAAGTGAAAGTACAGGTGCACTAGACACCGTAAACGATACTGCACCTGTACTTTCACTTAGTTCTATTCGTCACATTTCTACCCACATTCCTAGCGCATGGTGATTCATTGACATATATACTGCTGACACATTTCTACTCGTGTGGTCAAAGAATATGTATATGAATGAAGCCTCAAATTACCTATATATTCCATATTAGCCTCAGGCATCATAATCACCCCGAAAATCTCAATCGAGAAACAGAATATACCAAGCACAGACCACTCCAGGGCACGCACCTGACAGGAGTTTTAAAAAAAAATTGAATGTCCCCTTTCCGCTCAGGCCTCACTGGAGTAATGCTAGTCTACTTTTCGGTTAGGCCAGAAAGCCAGTTCACCCAAATCCACTCATGTCACCTTTGCCTCACTTGTGCGCAAAAAGTCCCAGCTTCACTGGCAGATTGCCTCCTCTTACTGCCCCCTGGCATGCACTTTGCCCTACGAAATTAAAAAAAAAAAAAATCACGCATTTTTGCGACGACAAAAAAAAATTCCTTCGAATTAGCACACTGGCAAAACAGGGTAGTATACTTAAAACAACACCAAACTTGATCCTCTCCCGCTTAGTTTGTGACCTTACTCCTGTGTCGTCACCAGGTGAGTGCGGCCGTGCAGTCGGAACTGGGGCCGTTCTTCATCCTGATCCAGGTGCACGTGCAGGTGACCGACGTGAACGACAACCCGCCCACGTTCTCCCAGCAGGACTTCCAGATCACGGTGCCGGAGAACGCGGCCCTGGGGGTCACCTTCCCCCTCCCCACGGCCTTCGACAAGGACACTGGAACCAACAACACGGTGAGGGGAAAAACAGCTTACCAACCATACAGATAATCGTTTAGTCCCTTTGCCGGAAAAAAATGTAGGTGTTTTTTTTTTCCCCGTCGATTTCCAACAAACGACACAAATTCCTGGAACATTGTCAGGAGAAAAAAGTGTACTTGACTCAGAGACCCAACGAAATCCCATTTTAATTTCCTTCTGTCTCCGTTAAGCCTTGATTGATTGATTGATTGATTGATTGATTGATTGATTGCGACAGGTGCGGGATTACTTTCTGCTGTCCGGATATCCGACGTTCTCGCTCCAGACGTCAGACGAACTGGGCAACATCCAGACAGCCCTGCAGCTGCAGACACACCTCAACCGTGAGGAGACCAGCTTCATGACGGTAGGACATGCTTCATCTCTAGACGATACGGCGCCATCAATGTCTTTAGAAAGTATTTGTAGAGCCGGAATATATGTTTACGAGTTAGAGTATCATAATGCTGACGCGTATAAGAAAATGGGGGAGCCAGGGTAGACGAATGATACTGGGCTGGACTTTCAATGGTCGGGTCGTGAGTTCGAATCGCGGCTGGGGTCAAATATTTGTGTAGGCTTTATTCTCGTTGCCCCGTCTTTGATATCACCCATAGGTGGTGAAAAAGGACGTTAAACTTCCAAGCACCCACCCACCCCACCCTTAATAGAAAATGATAGTAAGTCCATGATGTCACTTCAGCCGAGAAGGAGTAAGTTCAAGATAAAAGGCATTGACGTAATGGCCTTTTTCCTCAAATGACGTCAGTGGAGTTAGTGTGTTTTGCCAATTGCACGGCAGACATGTATCCGACATTCACGGTTTTTCTTGAAAGCGATTTGAAATCCACCAATACGGTGAACTGAACACGTGAACCTCAAACCCTACCCTATACTCCCGACAGCACCATTGAAAAAAAAAAATCTAATGTGAGTCATCAAGTTGTCGAATGTTGATGCATGTGTTATTCATTTCTGTATTTCGCCAGGTGCTGGTCGGGGCGAGGGATGGTGGACGTCCCCCACTGACGGGAACCCTAACTGTACAGGTGACAGTGGCTGACGTGAACGACAATTATCCAGTGTTTGACCAGTACGCGTACAACGTGAACGTCTCGGAAACCACGCGCACCGACGAACCGCTTATCAAGGTGTGTGTGTGTGTGTGTGTGTGTGAGTGTGAGTGTGTGTGTGTGTGTGTGTGTTGCTTCGTGCACAATATGTAAGAGAGAGAGAGGAAGAGAGAGACTGACTCTGTGTGTGTGTGTGTTTGTGTGTGTGTGTGTGTGTGTGTGTGTGTGTGTGTGTGTGTGTGTGTGTGTGTGTGTGTGTGTGTGTGCGCGCGCGCACGCGCGCGTGCGTACGTGCGTGCGCGTGCGTGTATCTTAATTTGTATACCATATTATCCACGACGCACGCTTTCACTGTGTTTTATTCACGAGCCGCGATATAGTCTTTGTTGCTTGCGCGGCGTACAGCCCGAAATAACTAACTGTTTTATTCACTACTCCAACCGAAACTCCCCGTAGCGGGCAATGAAACACCATGAAGTTGAATCTGAAGGCCATCACACCAAAGGCATAGAGACTGCATGAAGAATGCTTTGCTTTGGAAATTGACGTGTTATGACCTGAAAGCCCGGTGTCGTAAAAACTAGGTTGAAAACGTGAGATGAACGTGCTAAAAAGAGGAGTGCCTGGCGCTTTTCGTTTTAGCGTACACAGGAAAAACTCGGGGCGCTAATTCTTTGGGTCACTCGCTGGTAGCATCCCGTCAGACCGCAGCTTGGGGGGGGGGGGGGGGGGGGGGGCCGGGATAACCGACTGGTAGAGCGTTGGACTCTCAATGCTCGGGTCGTGAGTTCGAATCCCAAACTGGAGCCAAATATTTGTTCTGGCCTTTTTATCGTTGCCCCGCCTTTGATGTCACCCTTACGTGATAGAAAAGGACGTTAAACTCCCAAACATCCTCCCACCGTCAGACGGCAGTGCGTAAAATGGACAAGAAACTTAACATGCCCCCTAGAGAGCTTTTTCAGCCATGCAACCAACTTGATTTCGAAGTTGACAGTGGGGCAATAGGTACGATTCATGAGTTTGTGCTGATTCTTTTTCTTTAAGCGTCGGTCACAGTGAAAGGGTTAAGTAAGGTAGCTTAGTAATCATGCAGAAGTGACATTGGCTCTTTTTGTCTATATGAACTCCAGTACATCCAGGTTGTGGTCGTAAGTGACTTTACGCTGTGTTTCTTCGACAGATACATGCCACTGACGCGGATGTGGGCAAGAACGGTAACGTGTCATACGGGTTCTCCCAGCAGCAACCACGTGACGTGTTGGAGCTCTTCCGTATGGATGCCTTGACTGGCAACATGTACTTGTCAAGGAGGTAAGACCTCACTGCTGCTGCAACTTGAACAATAGTTCCGGGGGAAAACGCTCAGAACACACACACACACACACACACTGACGAGCACACCGTGCACACACACACTCTCTCTCTCTCTCTCTCTCTCTCTCTCTCTCTCTCTCTCTCTCGGGGAACCGGGGTGGTCGAATGGTAGAGCGTTGGACTTCTAATGCTGAGGCCAAATATTTGTGCTGGCTTTTTCATCGTTGCCCCGTCTTTGATATCACCCTATGTGGTGGAAAAGGACGTTAAACCCCCCAAAACCCACCCACCCCACCCTCTCTCTCTCTCTCTCTGTCACACACACACACACACACACACACACACACACACACACACACACACACACACACACACACACACAAGCGGTCTTGTATAGGTCCGTGTGCACTTTTTTTGCGAGCCGTTTTGGGCCTCGAGAGTGACTTCTTCAGGTTTTGGAGGACGTGACACGAGGGCTGGGCAGCTATCTTTGATTTCTGAACATTTCATCCGAACACTGGTCAATTCAACCAGCCTGCCGTTTTTGGTCATACCTGATCGAGTTTTGTTTCTAACGAGCATGAAGGTGTTGAAGTAAACTTTCCTTCCTTCCTTCCTTCCTTCCTTCCTTCCTTTTTTCTTTCTTCCTTCCTTCCTTCCTTTAGCTGTAAAACATTGACACCACTACCCCCCAACCTCCTCCATCGCACTTTTCAACAAGTAGATCAGACCGGATCATTTTCGCGGTAGATTTCTTAAAGAGGTCGTTTCGGAATACGAAACTTAAAATCATGGATGACTAAGAGCATTAAGTGGTGAATAGTACTATCTTCCAACCACCCTGGACTTCCAGTCCACTTCAGAGCAGCCGATTTGTTCTCGTACGGGGAGCGAGATGCTGAAAACGAGCTTCTTGTGCTATGAACTAATTGGCGAGATGAAATTACAGATCGGGGCGGAGCACAGGCGTCGGAAGAAAATGACTGCGGAGATTTGCCGATTTGCTCATCGTTTTTGCGTGACTGAGCAAAGCGGCTAATGACTGTCCCGAGCTGACTGGAGGATATCGCTTTCAGACACTCACTGTCAGGCGTAGAGGATATCTTGAGGATATCAGCTTTCTACTGCCCTCTCGTTCGCTGATGACGATGAAAAAGAAAAAAAAATGTAGAAAAGGGAAAAAATCTGCTAGTAGTAACTATTGGTTGATGATATGGCTCTTGTAGTACTGTGGCACACACCAAATGTGCCACAAAGTACAAAATATCTGCCGATGATGGAGAAAAAAACTGGAGGGTAGAAGAGAAAAGTAAAACTGCTAGAGCTAACTTTTCGTGCCGGTCCAGGTGAGCACTATTCAATACAGACAGGCTGTTCCGTATTTGATTGTGCTTCCTCGGCACTGTCAAATCTTACGGGTATTTTTCCGCCTGGTGTCATCTGGCACAAGTATCGCAAACTACGTTACTACAGAGGGCGAATCAGATTGTGAGGCATGAACGGGAGGTCATTTGGCACGGAATTTTGGTCCGATGAAGACAAATCAAATTGCCTGATAACGGCCCCCGGATGCGATATAATGGCCGTGAATGACAGGCGCAGGTTTCAGGCGTCATTGCTAGGAAATGGATACCTGTGTTAACCTTTAAAAAACACGCGCAGAATTTGTGAAGCTGATTGTTGTGTGTAGGGGGCTTTCAAAGGACGTTTCATTTCAAAGGGGAAAATTGGCACTAGCGATTGGTGATTTCTTAGTGTTTCAAACGGGATTGACAGCGGAGCTTCTTCATGCTGGACAATTTTTATTAGCAAAATCAGATAGGACGAAGGTCTAGCGATTGTTAAAACCCCTCCCCCCCACACACACAAACACACACAAACACACTTCGCCCTTTTCAAATTCGGTTGAGGATGGGTGGGTGTTTGCGAATTTGTCTTTTTTCCACCATGTATTCAAATTCGGTTGAGAGAGAGAGGGGGGGGGAAGGGGGTGGCTGGGTGTTTGGGAGTTTAACGTCCTTTTCCACCACATACGGGTGATAGCAAAGACGGGGCAACGATGAAAAAGCCAGCACAAATATTTGGCCCTCACGGCTCACGACGCAAGCATTGAAAGTCCAACGCTCTACCATTCGGCCATCCCGGCTCCCTGAGAGAGAGAGAGTAATAATCATCATCATCATCACCAACATCATCATCACCATCATCATCATCTTTAGTTTCCAACGGGAAACGTTTTGGCAGAAATTGGGGGGGGGGGGGTGTTGGCTGTCACGAATACACGTAATGTTCTAAGCCCTTCTCCTGATGCGCACTTTGATGAAAGACTATGATATATGATAATTATATCTCCCCCCCCCCCCCGACCCATCTTTAGACCCCTACCCTCCCCATCCATCCCCGTTCTGATCAAACGTAAAACCATTAGTAGCAGACCAGATCCATATACAGCTCTCGTGTTCTTCGCCAGTAAATCCTGCTTCTTTCACGGCACTCCGGCATTGTAAACATGTTGTGTGCGAGCGGTAGTGGCGTAAGTTAATACGCCGTAACGGAGAGTAGCAAGTCATAACTAGTGAAGTAGTAGTAATGAATTGTACTTATATAGCGCAAAATTCTCACAAAGTGACTCAATGCGCTACTCCCGCACTCAAACCAACAAATATGCAAACACACACACACACACACACACACACACACACACACACACACACACACACACACACACACACACACAGAGCAGCTGAATCAGGAGTAGGTAAGTCGGCTTGGTCGAAAGCCAGCCGGAACAGATGCGTTTTCAAGTCAGACTTGAAACGATCTATGTCCGACTGGTCTCTCAGGCCGGCAGGTAGTGCGTTCCAGAGTGACGGGGCAGCAAAGCTAAACGCGCGCCGGCTCGCCAACTGTTTTGAGGTTTCGACGAGAAACTTTCAATAGTTTTTCATATGAAGAACGAAGAATGCGTGCTGTTTGGTGGACTGTAAGGGAATTTTGAGAGGTAGGCCGGAAGAGTTCCTTCAAAAAAGCGAACTACCAGTATGCAGATTTTGTACTGAATGTGGAATGTGGAATTTCACTGGCAGCCAATGAAGATGAAGTAGTAGTAGTAGTAGTAGTAGTAGTAATAATAATATCTCTATTTGTCCACAGCGCAGAGAATCACACGGGAAGAATTTACGAGTTGGTGGTGGAAGCTAGCGATCAGGGAGCCCCGCCCAAAGTGTCACGTGCTCTCGTGCGTGTGCGCGTGCTGGACACGGTCAACAGTCGGCCAGACATCTTTGTGGACATCCTCTCCGCCGCTAGCGGACAAGCAGAGGTGAGGGGCGACGATGGCGATGATGATGAGTGTGTGTGTGTGTGTGTGTGTGTGTGTGTGTGTGTGTGTGTGTGTGTGTGTGTGTGTGTGTGTGTGTGTGCGTGCGTGCGTGCGTGCGTGCGTGCGTGCGTGCGTGCGTGCGTGCGTGTGTAAAACTGCTTTGCCTTTTTAGTTACGTATTTGTTCACGAGTAGGGCGATATTTGGATCTATACAAACACTACCCTATCCAATAAACGACAAGTTAATCCATTTAGCCACAGCCTCTGGCTTGAACTTGCTGGTTCAGTGTTGTCCTAGTCTACAATCTCTGTGCTAGAAACAAGCATGTGCGATTTCTGAGAAACTGTCGGTGACTAAGTCATGATATCATTCGATATCACATACTTACACATGTGTTATCACACAGGTGTCGGAGTATGCGGAGGTAGGGAAAGTGGTTGCCTACGTGTCGGTCCGTGACCCAGATTCCGGGGAGAACGGGGTCACAGTGTGTCGCCTCAATACCAAAGATTTTGAACTGCAACCCCTCAACAACCAGGGCCAGTATAAGGTAAGCCACAGTTGTCAAGTGCGTTTGTGTTTGAGAATGACTGTATATGTTTTTCTCCACGCTTCGATGTTTTATATGAGTTTGAGCTTTTGGATGTTGATCAAGTATGTTTGAGCACTGATAATCGGTTAATCATTCATGCTGATTTGGGTTTTGTTGTTGTTGTTGTTGTTGTTGTTTTCGGGTGTTTTTTGTTGTGTTTTTGTATTTTTTTAGGTTTTTTGTTTGTTGTTTGTTTTTTCTTTTTTGGTTTTAATGGGGGTTGTTTTGTTTTGTTTCGTATTTTTTGTTGTTGTTTGGGTTTTGTTTGATTAGTATTTTGTTTGTTTGTTTTGTTTTTTGTTTTTTTTTTTTTTTTTTTTTTTGGTTGTTGTTGTTTTTTTTGGGGGGAGGGTTGTTACGTCTTTGTTCAGCTTGTGCCGTCTATATTAAAGACGGGACATTGAGGAAAAGGCCAGCACAAAATTTCAGCTTTCAGTCGGAAATCGAAAACACAACCAGAGCCTTGATATCCGAGCGCTCTAACTCTTCCACTATCCTCACTTGGACAGGACTTGCCTTGAAAGAAGAGACTGGGCAGGGGATAAGGGAAGGGGGAGGGGAAGTTTAGAGTTGGTAGGTGGGTGGGCGTTCGGAAGTTAAACGTCCTTTTCCACCACGTATGGGTGATACCAAAGACGGAGCAACGAGACAAAGGCCAGCACAAATATTTGACCCGAACCGGTATTCGAACAGATGGATTGGTGCGTGTGTGTGTGCGTGCGTGCGTACGTGTGCTGGGCTTCCAAAAAAATGCACTGGTCTGCTAAGTTTGTAATGGTGAAAAAAAAAAAAAACGGGCATTTTTTTAAAAGGCCGCATTTACTTACTTGCCTGGCCTGTTCTAGAGTTTTTTTTCATCTCGCTCTGTTTCTGTCTTTGATTTTGACTTAAATCGGATTCAGTCTGTACTTGCATTGTGACTTTTCAGTCTGCATTGTCTAGTTTCATGATTTTCTATTTCTGTGCTCAAATTTCGTATCATGTTATTTTGTTTTTGTTCCGCTTTGTGACCGTTCGTTTCGTTTTTATGTTGGTTGTGGTTTTGAATTTTGCATGAATTACAGCTAGTATCTCTACTTTGCTTTTTTTTTCTTTTCTTTTTTTTTCGTTTTTTTTTTTTTATTTCAAACTTAGATCGCGCAACCACCACTTCCAAACTCAGTCGATTCAGTTGCGTCGCTTCCAGGCTATGTTGTAAGTGTCTACTTTCTGTAGCCTCTGTACTGTGTAATCTGGAAGTGTGATATTGACAGATAAAACCCTTTGCCTGCCAGAAACTGTATTTATGTAAAGGCACAGCTTCAAGGGAGGTCACTTTCACTTCTTCAAATGGAACTTTTCAAAGTGGAGACAAGTTTAAAACTCTGGTATCGTTGTCTGAAACGGAAAACTTGTTTAATTTGAAAGTAAGTTAATGGATAAAGAAAGAAAGAAAGAAATCTGAGCTGCTGATTGTTTTCTTTTGTTTTATGCATTTAGGGTTTAGCAGTTCGAAACTTATCTCCTAAACAGAAATCTGCCGTTGGAAGCCGTGCCTTAAAGCTTTCAGTGCTTTCTTTCAAAATTGTCCTGTGCATGCGAAAAGTAATCAGCTAACACCAGGTTATCTAACGCCTTAACAAAACGTTGGTAGAGTGGAAAAAATACCAATGGGCCATTTCTTTAGCTAACCGCCAGTTAACTCTTTCGTACCAATGACCCTAATATGCGACAGACGCGGCGGGCAGGCAACGGGTTTTACCAATGTCTTAACTGTCTGGCTTTTGAGACATAACACATTGTTGTTGTATGTGTCACTTTTTTTTTTTTTTTTTTTTTTTGGACATTCAGGCACGTTTGTTGTTGATTTCAGTTCATATCAAATTTATCTTCCTTCCGAAGTTGATGTGGTTTTAAGAAGGGTCGATCGCCTACTGGCCGCTCGACTGACACGTACAAACATATAATTATACATATCGATATACATGTCTAAGTATGTTGTCTTACTGAGTCAGTAGTGATTTGACCAATCAGCGACAGTCTAACCAAAGTGTATCGGATGTATTATCTCTGCCTGGTCTAACTTTGCCAAGATTGGGGATTGAGGGGTGGTGGTGGTGGTGGTGGTTGGGATGGTGTGTGTGTGTGTGGCTGGATGGTGGTGGAGAACTTGGAAGGGCGGCGAGGTAGGGGGCTACAATTTCTCTAGCTGCGGCTCGCAAAACTATCAAATGGACGCAGTGGTTGGATGTTTGTTACTCTAGGGTGGGATGGATGTTTGGGAGTTCAACGCCCTTTTCCACCCCGTATTGGTGATATCAAAGACGGGGCAACCACAAAAAAGGCCACATATATTTTGGCCCCAGCCGGGATTCGAACTCGCGACCCGAGCATTGAAAGTCCAACGCTCTACCATTCGGCTATCCCAGCCTCATTGTTACTCAAGGGCAGTCACACAAGTTTCTGCGGACACATGAATGTCTGCAGGTTTCGATATGTGTAGATATCTCTACCTATTTTACATGATAGAGTGTGCGTTCGTTGATCGATGGCACAGGCGACTGAATAAGGGAAGCTATGTAGGCTATTTCCACGAGTGTTTTCGTGTTTTCGCTTTGGGAGCACGTGTAATGCTACACACGAGTAAGTCTACAAGCCATCAGGGGGATACTTAGCGTTTGGAAGATTCCCCCCCACGCCCATCCCACCCCACCCCACCCCACCCTACGCACCATATGTACCCCTTTTGGCACGTCTCAGCCTGTTATCAGTACTATATGTATATATATATATATGAGGTCATACGCTTTTGCATGATATGTCTCGTAAGTCTATCAGCTTCATGACACTTGCCAAAGGGAAAAAGATTCCTCCAAACGCTGGATTCAGTCGTCTATGAAGGATGGCGCTGTCATTATGAATCCTTTTCCTCTTCAGGTGATACTGGTGACAAATCTAGACCGCGAGAAGATCTGGCGCTATGACATCAGCGTCGGGTGCACGGATTTTGGTTTCCCGCCGCTGGAGAACTCGGCCAATTTCGTGGTCATCGTTCGTGACGAGAACGACAACCCGCCCGTGTTCTCCCAGCGAAAGTACATCACAACCATCCGAGAAAACGGGACGGTTGGAGCCACGATAGTGCAACTGACAGTGACGGATCTTGATGTTGGGCGCAACAGTGAGGTGGAGTACCGAGTGGCCGGTGCTTACAAAGACGAGTTCAAGATCCTGAACAACGGGACCATGATAGCCACGGCACCATTGGACCGTGAGGTGAGGGGAAATGATTTAAGAGTTGGTGTTCATCTTTTTGTTGAAGTCTGTTCCTTGTCTTTGTGCCATTGTTGCTAGCCGCGAAATAGTGTTTGTTGCTTGCGCGGCGTTAAGCCCTAAATAACTAACTAATTTGTGTCATTGTTCTGAGAAGATTTTTTGGTGGTTTGTTTGTTTGTTTGTTTGTTTTTTGTCCCGTGAAACGCAATGCCAGAGTCCCCTGGGATAGCTCCAAATACCTAGTCATTCAGAAAAGCACTAACTTCTCGCATCTTTCGCTCAGACTGGCTCGATGGCTCACACTCCTCTGTGTCTACTGTCTGTTTTTTTTGTTTTTGTTTTTTTTTAATTTTAAATTTTCATTTTTCCCTGCGGTATTTCTAAGCGCCTCAACGAGCATAAACTTTTTCATGTTAGCAGCTGCAGTTCGAAGCTTATTTGTATGTATTTATGTGTGTGTGTGTGTGTGTGTGTGTGTGTGTGTGTGTGTGTGTGTGTGTGTGTGTGTGTGTGTGTGTGTGTGTGTGTTTAATTTTTTTGCTATAGTATATGTTAAAAAAAAATCGTAAATAAAGCCCGAAAAAAAAAACACTTTTTCATGTTAACTTTGTACTTGTGCGCTTTGTAGCTGGATTGGATTGGGTTGGGTTGGGTTGGACAGGAACTAAAAGAAGTTGCGGTTAGGCAAGTGATAAAACCATATGTGTCAGGTTGGAACCGTACCCCCCCCCCCCCCACCCCTACCCCCACTTTGTACAAGCTAGTCGCGAGTCTGTCCCCCACCCTTGTATTCATCCGCTCGAACCTTCCTCTCCACAGCTGTCTGAGAAGCTTGTGGTGAAAGTCCTGGCCGTGGACAAAGGGTTCCCGCCTCTGTCAGGCTCCGCCACAGTGTTCGTCACCCTGGAGGACGTCAACGACCAGGCTCCCAGGTTCAACGATAACCGCTACTCCTTCAGCGTGGCGGAGGATGCCCGCCCCGGATCCTACGTGGGCATCGTCGGTGCAGATGATGACGACCAGGGTCAGAACGCTGAGATCGTCTTCATGGAACTGCCGGAGGAAGGCACCCGTGGGCGTAGTGCCTTCATCATCACCAAGGAGGGAGTGGTGAGTTGTGGTCACTCTTTCTCGTTTCTTCGTTTTCGTTACAGTGGTGGGCAGACTTGAATTGACGACTCCACTCGGCCAAAAAGCCCCACCCCTTTAATCTGCCGTGCACTGGCAAAACACACTACGTCAGTCCATGACGTCATTGTAAGGGAAAAGGGGGGGATTTCAAGATAAAAGACATTGACGTAATGGTTCCTCAAATGACGTGGATGGACCCACTGCTTGCTTTCTTTCATGTTTCGGTTATATCAAACTACACGCGCTTCCCTCGTTGTAGTTTCTGGAAAACAAAGTTTGCCAGAACTTTGTAGATTTCGTTTTTGTCGTATCATGTTCTTATGCTAGATGTTCAAAACATCCACATTAATCCACGTCTTGCTTTTGGCTATCCACCCAAAAGGTAAAGACCAACATGCCTCTGGACCGTGAGGTGACCCCTGTTCACTACTTCCGGGTCGTCGCCAAGGATAGAGGTCACCCTCCCCTCTCCTCCACCACCACCGTCACCATCCATGTTGACGACGTCAACGACAACACCCCCATCTTCATCTACCCCACCGAGGTAAGCTGTTACTGTGCTGTATGGGTGGTTTTGTCTGTAGGTCTAGAGTATTCTTTTTCTCCTGAACGGGATGGGCGGTGGTCTAACAGGTAGCGCGTCTGAACGGCCGTCACCGCTGTCACGGCGATGAAGCGTGGGTTCGGGCCCAGGATAAGCTTGTGATATGGGTATAATATATTCGTCGGTTGTAATGCACTGAAAGCTCAGCTAAACTTACGATTGCAGTCATGAGCACAACTGTATCAAACCAAACGTTGTTTTCTTTGGAGCCTCGTGATCTTAATAATAATAATGATATAATATTGTGGGGGCGCTTGACCCAGTTCTGTTAACTGGCTCGAAGCGCCGCTAACTGAACCCAACGCGCACGCTCACGTGAATCACGCGCATTCTCACACACACTGGACATGAACGCATTACAATCACGTGGTGCGAAGCGTCAGCTCAGGAATTTAAGTCTCGGAATTCAGAACTGCATTTATTTATTTTTTTCAGTATCAAAATTAGTTTTGGGCTAAACATTACGAAAATCTTGCACGAAGTGACTTTAACTCTATAAAAATCTGCGCTTTGTTTCCCAGGGCAACGACACCATCTCCATCCCGCACACGTTCCCCTTGCAACAGGCCATCACCCGAGTGGCGGCCAAAGATCTGGACATGGGACGCAACCAAGCGCTGGTCTACTCGTGCGCCTCGGCCAACGACTCGGGCCGGCTGTTCGGCGTGAACGAGAGAACTGGAGACCTGATGCTTCACCGTCGCTTGTCGAGAAGCGAGACCGGCCTCTACATACTCCGGGTAGCCGCCCACGACGAAGGGACGCCCCAGTTGTCCAATCAGACGTTGCTATACGTCGATGTCTACTTTGACAACAGGTACTTTCAACAACAGTAACCCGTACGTGGTGGAAACACAGACGTAAAGAGATAGACGCACCGCCGCACGCTGCCACCGCTGCTTGCGAGTGTCGCTATCGCGGCCCTCTTGTGAATACCAGAACTCAGATGCTCTGTATACAGGACGCCTCGTTCGAAATACAAAGTTCTTTAGAAAGACGTCATCAGAAATGTGACGTAAGATAAGCGGACCAATGCTATGCGCGCTATGTAAATAGCTGGCACTTCCAGGTACTCGCAACATGGCGCGCGGCGGCGTCACACTTCCAGCACCGCGGTGCGTCTATCTCTATACGTCGATGGGTGGAAAAGGACGTTAAACCCCCAATCACCTACTCACTCACTCTTCCGCTTTTGTTCATGTAAAATGACTTTCACGAATCAATCATCAGCTTAATCCGATTTTTTTTTGTCTTTTCCTACAGCACGTTGTTCGACCCCTCTGCAGCAACCACGCCGTCCAGAACGGTCATGACGGCCCTAATCCTCGTGGGGGTGGTGGTGGTGGTCGGGGGAGTCGCCGTCATCACCTTGGTCTGTATCAAGCGAGCAGAAGCCAAGAAGAAGGCCGACTCCAACTCTCTGACGCAGAGTCCCAGCAAACTGCAAGGTGGGCATTAACTAGTAGCGAGTGTCCTGGCAGTTTTGATGACGGAACCACCGCTAAATGTCGTAAAAGGTTGAATAACGTTGTCAGAAACGCTACCCAGGATAACTGGAACATGTTACAGAACTTCGCGCACGCGAGGTGCAGCAGCAGTAGTAGTCTAACATAAGTGTAACATGACGTCATATCCGATACGTCACATCTACGTAAATGACTGGTCTGATGTCATGATGTAGTAACTGTTGACTGTCCATGCATGTATCGGCTAAGTAACTCTGCATAGCGCACTTTGGCGTCAGAAGTGGGATTTTTCACTCTTTCTGGCTGATCACGTAAATAGTACATATCTCAGTTTTCAGCCCGTCAGCTTTTTGAGCTCAAACCGGCGGTTCTTCCAGCAACATCAACAAAAGGATTATACGCCTAGGGCTCAAAATCTTCCATTTTTGGCGGATTTCCACCTTTGACTAAAAATGTGCCTCTCCTGAAACACTCAAAAATCACGCCAAAACGCACCAGATCGCACAGATTTTAGTCTAATTTTAAACATTTCCCTCAACAAGAAGAAGTGTTTCCCCCTCTGAATCACTTAAAATCATGCTAAAATGCACCAAATTGAACAGATTTTAGTCTAATTTAAACAACAACAACAACAAAAATCCGGAGGATTATGCTTATGGGTCATTTGAAGCTCTGGACACTTTCAAAATAATTTTACACACTCGTAACATTTGTGTTTTTCAACAGGAGGTTACTACATCGCTCCGGGCGTGTGCGAGTCACCGGCGTTTGGAGGTGGGCTCGGCAATTCAGGTGGCCTTGGCAAACCTATTCCGGAACAGGCGGGCGGCAGCGGTGACGGTATTGTTGACGTCACAAACATGAGGACAGTCAACCCTTACGTCATCATGCCTCCACACAGCAACTACAGTGACGCAGAGGGTCCGCCTGAGGTCAGTGTGAACGAAAATAGCGAGCGTGTTTCGTTGTGTGCAGCGAGTGTGTTTGATTTTGTTTGAATTATTTCCTTGTGTCAGTGACGTCATCAGTTTTGTACGTAGTTCCCGTCTCATCCTCTCGGCTGTGCTTGGGCATATTTGCCTGAAACGACACAACATGAACAAATACAAACAAGACCAAATGCGTACATTATACTTTAAAACCATTGGTTAAAAAAAAAATTAAAAAAAATTAAGAGTTTTATTTAAAGGCAAACTTTTTTTTTTCTCAGATAATCGAGATTTCCCGCAATGGAATGTTCCACCGCATTGATGACGCCTACCCAGATGAGGTCGATCATGACCGAGCAGACGACAGCCATTTCTCCACATTTCGCTCACAAGATGGCGCTCTTAGCCCAAGTTTTCGACAAAACTCCTTGAGTCGGAGACAGGTAAGAAAATATTTCATTGTCAATGTCTGGGTACTGAGGATTTTTTTTTTTCTTTCGTTTTTGTTTTTTTGTTTTTTTGGGAGAAAATGTCTGTGCGTAGGTGCTTTTCCGAACAGATCGGGGAGTTTCGAGGGCAAGCGTGAAGCATACGCGGCACAAGGGAAGTAACTCTGTAAAGTCCGTAGCGTTTGGTTATCTTTCGAGTTGTCGCTCTTGGTCTCTGGGTTTTAAACGCTCAGCCGACACTCACAGTCATGTTTTTCTAATGTTATTTATTCACTATTTTTGTTTCATTAGTAAAACTAAATGGATAAGTTAGTAATCTTTGGTGTAAAAGATGTTAAATATAAAACGAACTGTTTAACAAAATTATTACTGGCACTTCTTTACTGAAAATTGCTTTTTTGCCTCGCGCAGTCTGACGATCTCGCTGACGAAGAGAAGCGCGGAGCAGACGACACCCTGAGTCTGAGTGAGCTGTCCTGTCAGAGTACCAGCGACAGTGGTAGAGGGGGGTCAGAGTTTGACGTCAACAACGCCGCAAACAAAGACAGAGGTAATCAGTAGTATTGTTGTTCTTTCTTCCTGTTTTCTTAACTAAGTTCTTTCTTTCTCCTTTCCATTTCTTTCTTCCTTTTCACCAATTGCTTCTTTCCTCCTTCTTCCCCCCCCCCTCCCCCCCTTAAATCTACAAAATCCGATAAAAGGAATTTGACCGTCAGTTGTGGAATACCAGGCCTGCCAAAAAATTAACGTCAGTCAGATAACTCGGACCAGACCTCAGTTCATTCAGACTTTCATTGTGTTCGTTTGTGTGTGATTTTTTGGTGGGGAAGGAGTTTCTTTTGTTTGTTTTTGTGTCTTCTTCTACTAATAAATGAAAATTACGCTGAACCACCTTCAACTACTGTGATGCTGTTTGGACCACAAAACCTGCTCTTTTTTTTTTTTTCACTTACCGGGGCCTCTTTATTAATGTTTTTCTTATAATTAATGTGTCGGCATCTTACTGAATTCGGGTTTGTATGTTGTGTCTGTTTTAGGGGCGGGTATGCAGGCAACGTCCTCACCACTCCCCCACAAAGGCAACAACAGCTCCTTCAGACCACGTGACCAAGACGTGACCTTCACGACCTTCAGGGGCGAGTCACCCTGCAGCTTCCGGTTCGGGGACTCGGACACGGACACGCTCACGCGAGGGCATCGCCAAGGCAACAACAGCAACCCACGCACTAGCCCCCTCCCCTTGTCCCCCAACCACCACCTGCAACCGCACGCGAGGAGCCTGCACTCGGTGGCAGGCGCCGCTGGTGCAAATCCTGGCCTGTATCGGCCTCAGGCTTTCCACGTGGATTCCAACAGCTCGGACGAGGCTAGCAGCTTAGGCAGGAGAAACAGTGGGGCAAGGAGGGCTATAACGCCCAGTGCGGACATTTCACGCTACGGCTACCCAGGCGGAGGAGGGGGCGGGGGTGTCTTTAACTTCAACCCCCAGTCTAGCGGCTATGGTGGTGGTGGTGGTGGGGGTGGGGTTTACTATGGGGGAGGTGGGTCAGGGAGAACCTTCCCCGGAGCCTCGCATTCCAGTTTCAATCCTTCGGCGCACGCCAGTCACGTGCCGGCGTACGCCACACACGGGGGAACCGTGCCACCCGTGGAGTTCCGCGGCCGGAACAACCTAGGTCACGTGCCGTCCAACCACCGTCGTCACGTGCCGGATTACGTCAACGCGTACAGTGACCTTGACAGTGGGGACGACACGCGCAACGGCGGGGAAGGGGAGCCTACCGAGGACGACTTCCTGTTGCCCCCGTACCCGGCGGTTCTGGAGGAGGGGGACGGAGAGGAAGCGGAGGGGGAAGTGTCGGAGCGTAGTGCCTTGAACTTTGTGCCTGGCCTCACCAACCTCAGCAGGAGCACCAATCACGATGATTCCTACGTCGTGAGGCACCAGTCGGAGGTGTAGCGCGTGCTTCAAATTTCCAACAGACATATCCTGGGGGGTTTTTTGTGGGTACTTTTGACCCGGTTTTGTGATGTGTGACCCATGACACATTTTCCCGTGGAGGTTCACACCAGCCGACCCTACAACGCATGTGCTTTTCGTGGAAATTTCACAAGAGGGGTTTCTTTTTTCACCTTGAATAAACTGTCCGTCCGCATCATCGGAGTATCCTCGACTTTTTGCCTGAAAACGTGGATTAAGTGACAGATACAGGCACACTGTATTCGCTGTTAGAGGCACGGCACGGCACATCGAAGGGCTGATTACCGATTCCAGTCCAAGTGGCAAATGCTGATTACTGGAGGAAAGATCGTCTTTTTCTGTGTTAACTTAACCGCGACTTAGTCGTTGATGGTGACGCGGCGTTAAGCCCTGAAAAAGTCACTCACTCGCTCACTTTACCGTGTTAATATGTGGCGTACACTTTCTCACAATAGTCAAGTCAGTGGTTGAAAAACAGACTGTACCTAGTCCCAGGGATAGCTTGAGCGAAATCGGTTTTGGCGAGAACTGACATTGTCCTTGTTTGTCACACACGAACTTTTTTTTTTTTGTTGTTTCTTCCGAAAATAGACTCCAAACCAGTCCCCGGAAGTAGCGTGTGCTTCGCAGACAGGTTTCGTGCGTTTTTCGCTGTGCAAGGGACGACCACTCCTCGAGTCCTGTCCAGAGTGACGCCCCTTGGTTGCTAGGAAGTCAGTCGGCTCGTTATCGGGTCAGCCTGACCAAGCACCCTAGATTCACTACTAAAGAAAAAAAAAAATGCGGTCCTAACTTGACTCGAGAAAGAACTCGTTTAAAAATTTCTGAGATGGTGTGGATTGTGGACTGGATGTATTTTAAGTCCAGAGTCGAGTACGTAGACTGGACGTATGAAAAGTCGACAGTGTCCATTGGACGTATTTTTTGCCCTAAATCGACAGTGTCCATTGGACGTATTTTACCTCCAAAGTCGATAGTGTCATTTGGATGTAATTTACTTCCAAAATGGACTTTGTGGACTGGGCGTATAATACGTCCAAAATCGACAGTGTCCATTGGACGTATTTTACGTCAAAAGTCGACATTGTAGACTGGACATGTTTTACGTCCAAAGTCAACTTCGTGCACTGGACGTATTTTATGTACAGAGTCGACTCTGTGTGCCCGACTTGTATACCCGACGTATTTTACGTCCGAAGTCAACTATTTTGACTGGACGCACGATACGTTCGCTCGTCGGCTGTTTGGAAAGATTCCACGTCTGTCTAAGTCTTTCTTGTCACGAAGCTTCAAACTCGCTCGTCGGCGAAAGAAATTCAAAAGCTTTTGTTTTGTACCAAAGTTTGTGAAAATTGATGTGAAGTTCCGTAATATCCTGTGCAATTCATTGCCACCGCATGATTTCTTACCGGATGGAAGGAGCGTGTACGAGACTGTGAAAATAAGATGGCGTGAAAAGTTGGCAGGAAGAATATTTTTGTGTCTTTCCCAGTGTGTGGAATGTTTGTGACTACAAACTGTTTTACATGGACGAATAGTAACAAGCGTGAGTACGTCTGTCTAGTCAAGAAACCGTTTTACTTTTGCCATTTATACACGAGTGCTGCACGAATGACTGAGAAAAAAGCTTTGTTTGTTTGTTTGTTTGTTTGTTTGTTTGTTTTCCGCAAAGTGTGAGTGGTGGTGTTAGGTTGAGTGAAACAAGTGTGTGCGTTCCGTTGTTAAAAAGCTGTGGCGAGACTTGATTGATAGACTGGTGCACCAGCGGAAATGACGTTACGTGAAAGACCTCGTGACGTACTGTGGACTGACGTCAGAGGTAATGACGTTTTAAACAGACGCAAACGACAGAAGAAGCGAGGTTGATAGACCGACAGTGATGTCCCCTAACAGTAACAGATGACAAATTCACGGTTTGTGCGAAGAGGCCAAGTTTATCCTTGTGGGTTGTAGAAGTAAATTACTCACTCAGGAAGTGGGC
>JACVVK020000592.1:112500-120000 GCA_018292915.2 Batillaria attramentaria
CCCACGGCCATCCATATTATGTCTAAATTATTCAGTCCTTTGCCCTCGGCGAATGTAACCAAATGCTTTCGGCGCATTTTTATCACCCAGGTTTGAATACATTAAAATTACCCCGGATACACCACACCAGTTACTGAATAAGTACACGCGCCCCTGTATCGACTGCTGTTTGGAGCAAAACAACCCTGGCAGTGTTTTTTTGTGATTTGCCCAGGTCCTATGTAGAACAGAAGCCTATGTGCACGAGACATAAGTACGCAACAACCCTGGACCTGGGGCCAAACATCACAGTTTGTGCTGGCCTTTTTCTCGTTGTCCCTTCTTTGATATCAGCTGCATGTGGTGGAAAAGGACGTTAAACTCCCAAACACCCACCCACCTCAACCCGAAAAATCACGTGATCCCGGCAAGGTGCACAGTTTGAATTACAGTGACAGTGCACATGCTACCTCAATTTTTCGGGCTGAATCGTGGACTGGGTGGCTTCTCTTGTTGTTGCGGCAACGGCTGATGGAAAATTAAATTAATCATTGTTTGGTTACCGGTAAATCCCTTTCGTTGGAAAATAAAGTTCCTTCCTTCCTTCCTTCCTTCCTTTCTTTGTTCGTTTCTTCGTGTTTCCAGTTGGCCTTCCACACGTGGGTTGGTGAACACGGCAGGAATAGACGACTCCACTTGGCAAGCCCATGAGGCCAAAGCCCCGCCTCTTTACTCTGCCGTGTATTGACAAAACACAGTACGTCCATGACGTCATTGTACGGGGAAACGAGGGTGATTTCAAGATGAAAGACACTGACGTAATGGCCTTTTTCCTCAAATGACGTCAACGGACCCACTGCTTTCTTTCCATGTTTCAGTCATATCAAACTACATGTGCGTCCCTCGCCGGCTGGCAAAACGTTTGCCGCGAGACGCGATTGGCTGAATTCTGGAGGCTCGGCCCTTATGATTGACAGGGATGGTTTTGTCCAATGAGTGGGAAGGAAGATGGCGGTAACGGGCTGTAACTGAATTAACCGTTTTTCAACCCCAAACAGGACTCGCAGCGTTGTTGCAATGCGAAGACAAGCAACGTAAACGATTCTGCACATGGACTGGAGTCAGTCAGGTCAGAGGAAAAATCCCCAACCGAATTTCTGCACACAGCAGTGGATTCTGACTCGCAGACCGGATGCCTTTCATTCTCTGCGTTCGTTTTGCGTGCTATGGGGAAAAAATGCCGCTTACGAAGGTCTATGGCTAAACCAGATAATGTCGTCTGCTTACCGTAGTACGCGCCACGCTTCTACGCACGTAGAACAACACGTACACCAACCCGTGTCACCACAATGGTTTGAGAGGCTATATTGTGTCCCAACTGACTGATTCTGATGCATGTATGAAACTCATTCGATGAATAATAATTATTCCACAGTGATGATGTGCTGGTATGTCTGACATACTGACCAGGTAAAGAGTTCACATGCCTGTGTCTCGTTTTCATATTCTTATGCGTGTACACGTACCTGGCGCCAGGTCATGACCTTGGCCACTCGTATCGCGGTAAGACCTTGACCAGCAGTAACTTCTATCGGACGACAGAGGTTTTCGCCGGTAAACAGCCAGTCTGACAATGGTGACAGGGAAAGGAGGGTAGGTGTACCCGACAAACTGGGGCACGGCGGCTGTCAGCCAGACAAGAATGGGCAGCTAACCGATGCACTTTTTTCAGACTGCGGGCCCTTGAATTAGAGCACACTGGCACCCCTCCCCACCCCCTCCGCTCTCACCCCCCCCCCCCCCCGCTCATAAACACAAGCTGCACCCTCCCCCCTCCCCACCCACAAACGGGTCTCTCTCCCCTCTCTCTCTCTCCCTCCCTCCCTCTCCCGTCCTATCACTGCCCATCCACCCCCCCCCCCCCCCCCCCCCGCCACCCTCTCGCCCATTCTGGCCAATGCTGTGCGTCAGTTGCCTTGATAAGTACGCACGCACTGCGTCGCTGATTTCAATATGAATGTCATTTTTCATGTGTAGCAAACCTTGAGTCAGTTATTGTTGTCTTACGTCCAGAGCCGGAGTCTGAAATGAGTACACTGGAATGATTTCATACGTACAATGGCGAATGCTATTTATTTACGTATTTAGTATCTATTGCTGACAGGTTGAATAAACGATAAATAAACATGCCTCAGAACTAAGTATTTATCATTCTGATTTTTTCTTCTGTTTTTTTTTAAATATTTTTTAATTTTATTTATCTATTTATTTATTTTTGTTTGGGGGGGGGGGGGGATGGGGGGAGGGGGGCTGTTGATTTGTACAATCCCAAATCCCTGCATTATACAGATTTACACACACACACACACACACACGCACGCACACACACACACACACACGCACGCACGCACGCACGCACGCACGCACCCACGCACACGCACGCACGCACACGCACGCACGCACGCACACACACACACACACACAACTTACAATGCGACTCTGTCACATGTAACCTACCTACACACAACCCACCAGCAAGTAAGCATCGAGTGCTCGCGAACTGACCGGCCCAGTAATATCGCGTGTCCGCACTTGTCGCCTCGTTCTTTCATTCACTCGCTTCTCGCACTTGTTTGCCCGCGACGAAATAATCTGCAAGCTTACTCAGTTTAAAGTGCGCCGCACGCGGGCCTCATTCTATCAGCTTCGAAAACAACTCCCGGATAAGTCAGGCGAATTAACCTACGGAAGCTCGTTATTGTTACGGATTGTAGTCACGAGGTATTTTTCCCTGCACTTGATAAATGTATTTTCGTGGTTTTTCTTTCTTGAAGAGTGTTTTCGGTATTTCCCACACTGAATGCTGTGTTTCTCCCGTTTAATAACGGTGGTCTGACATTTAATGTGCCACAGTAAGTGTCGTATGTCCTTTCTCCACTTAAGACATGTCTTTAACCCTGTTTTTTTTCTGAATTCATTTGTCTTATGCTGAAAAAGCCGTGAGCGGATTCCAGAATATACCAGCCTCAGCACTATCAGGGTTTTGTTGTTGTTGTTGTTGTTTTGTTGTTGTTTTGTTTTTTGCGTCTCGTCCACTTGACAGGTCTGTTTTGAATATTTTTCTGCAATTAACAAGTGTGATTTTAGTGTTTTCCTGACTTGATAAGTCTGTTCTGTGTTTTCGAAAAAGGTCCCCGGGTGTTTGCCCCCGCTGAATAAAAGTGTTCCGTGTTTGCCTCGAGTGTGTTCTGTGTTTGTCTTAAGTGCGTTCTGTGTTGGCCTCAAGTGTGTTCTGTGTTTGCCTGAAGTGTGTTCTGTGTTTGTCTTAAGTGTGTTTTGTGTTTGCGTCACTGAAGTGTGCTCTGTGTTTGCCTCAAGTGCGTTCTGTGTTTGCCGTAAGTTTGCTCTGTGTTTGTCTCAAGTGTGCTCTGTGTTTGCCTCATGTGTGTTCTGTGTTTGTCTCAAGTGTGTTCTGTTTTTCCCCACTTCATGAGCGTGTGTTCACAGAACAGACTTATTCAGTGGGGGAAACACACTGAAAACACACTTTATGAGTGGGCCCGGGGACTGAGGGGGCACTGAAAACTGACAGACTTATTAGTGGGTAGAAACGCAGAAGAGACTCTTTTTTAAAGACTTATTAAGTGGCAAAAACACTGACCATAGGTTACCTATTTAAGTGGGGGAAACACAGAACACTTTCTAAACGGTGCACATAAAGTGAAGAAAAACACACAAATACGCCTTATCGAGTGGATTAAAGACTGGAACACGCTTAACATACGTGGTATTAACGGGTTTCCGTATGAATGTTAAGTTCGCGCGAACTCTTTTCCAACAAGCAAGGCCGCCCGATGTTTTTGGTCCCATCTCAGACATGCAAAAATACGTATGCGCAACTGTATAGACTGACTGACGGGAGGTGTGCTATAAATAGCTCCTAACTCGCCTTCAGAGGGAGTTTGTAGGTCGCCAGTGCAGCAGCACTATACCTTACACTTATTGTTTGCTCCCCTGGGGACTTGGGCCTGCTAATTCAATGGGAGCTGAGCTGAAATGGTCGTTGTCGCCATAAAAGTAGTCGTCCTCATCGTCATCATCGTGGTAGTATAATGTTTTTAATTACCATCCTCATCACAATCATATCTGGTAGTACTAATGTGATGGTGACGACGATGACGACAGTGATGACGACGACGACGGCGATGACAATGGTGATAATGTTGGTGATAGTGATGATGACGTTGATGATGGTGAAGATGATGGCGGCGGCGATGATGATGATGGTGGGGATGATGACGGCGGCGATGACAACGATGATGTGATGACGAAGACGATGAAGATGATAGTGAGGAGTTCGATGATGGTGACGAGGACGATGATTACAATGATGGCGGTGACGACGACGATGACGACGAAGGTGATGATGACGACGCCAATGATAATAATGATGACGATGACGATGACGACAACGATGATGATAGTGAGGAGGACGATGATGTTGACGGGGACGATGATGACAACGATGATGGTGACGACGACGACAAAGACGATTGTGATGACGACGACAACGACGATGATCATGATGATGAATAATACGACGACATCCCTTTACAGGCCAGTAATTTGCGATCTTCCGATACCTTCTGAAGGGCAGTCAGTAAACGGATTAGTTGGGCGATGATGACGATGACGATGACGATGATGATGATGATGATGATGATGACGACGACGACGACGACGATGATGATGATGATGATGATGACGACGACGACGACGACGATGATGATGATGATGATGACCTTCAGACTACCCTGAGCAGTTCCAGCCACCTCATCCATTATGCTAAACACGTGTCATGAATAGATAGCACGTGACCCGCAGACACGTTGTACTGCAAGTGACTTGTACGCCAAACACACAAGTGAGAGAAGGTCAGTGACATCTGTGCCCCCCAGTCGCATCTCTGCTGTACAGAGGAAATAGGGCACGACAGAAACGCCCCCCCCCCCCCCCCCCAAAAAAAAAAAAAAAAATAATAATAACAAAAATTCGGAGTACTTCGGTCTCACTTTTTGTGTGGGAATTTGTTTTACCTCTGTTAGTGTTGCGGTGTAATGTTGCGTGTATGCGTGTGTTCTTTTTGTTGAGCTGTAAAATGACTGAAATGGAAGAATCTTGTGTTGCGGAGACAGCGGCGATTGAGAAAGGTATTATGCGGGTATACATCTAATGTACACGTATACACGCAAATGGTAAAGGCGCGTAAGTATTTCAAGTATCGCACCAAGGTCCTTTCACCAAATAACATGTAGGTGTCGTCTACTACTACTACTACTACTACTACTACTACTACTACTACTACTACTACTACTACTACTACTACCACTACTACTACTACTACCACTACTACTACTACCACTACTACTACCACTACTACTACTACTACTACTACTACCACTACTACTACTACCACTACTACTACCACTACTACTACTACTACTACTACTACCACTACTACTACTACTACCACTACCACTACTACCACTACTACCACTACTACCACTACTACTACTACTACTACTACTACTACTACTCCTACTACTACTACCACTACTACTACTACCACTACTACTACTACCACTACTACTACTACTACTACCACTACTACTACTACCACTACTACTACCACTACCACTACTACCACTACTACTACTACCACTACTACTACTACCACTACTACCACTACTACCACTACTACTACTACTACTACTACTACTACTACTACCACTACTACTACTACTACTGTATATTTATATAGCGCTTATACTGAGCGAACTCTAGGCGCTTACAAAATTAAGAGGGTGGGTGGGTGTTTGGTGGGTTTAACGTCCTTTTCCACCACACACGGGTGATATCAAAGACGGGGCAACGATGAAAAAGCCAGCACAAATATTTGGCCCCAGCCGGGATACGAACTCACGACCCGAGCATTAGAAGTCCAAAGATCTACCATTCGGCCACCCCGGCTCCCCTACAAAATTAAGAGAAATAAAATGAAACAAAATGATGCCAGAGAGAACAATAAAAAACAGCAATTGTGGCGCGCGCGCACACACACACACACACACACACACACACACACACACACACACACACACACACACACACATACACGCACGCACGCACGTACGCACGCGCGCGCACGCGCGCACACACACACACACACACACACACACACACACACACACACACACACACACACACACACACACACACACACACACACACACACACAGTTCTGTCACTCCCTCACTACTGCTGCTGGGCTGAGAACAAGTGTATGTTTGACTGCAGTTTTAATGGGGACCGAATCTGTATGTTTTTCGGAAGAGTGTTGCAAAGGGTGGATCCTTGGTGCGAACACGACCGGTGCCCATAATTACGTCATACTACTACTACTAATTTTGGTTCTGCTCTGTGGTGTCTATATAGTATGTAACGTAGTCTATATATATGTAACGTATGAATATAGTAGAAGCGTTAGTGTCTATGTATGCCATTTGTCTGTGCCTTGTATGTAATTATGTCTTCTATAAAATGCCAAAAATAAGAATTAAAAAAAAACAAAAACACGACAACAGCAACAACAACAAAATATTGGTTCTGCTCATTACAAACCGAGACAAAGTCAGGATAACGTCGGATTTAGCCTTGCAGTCTAAAATCACAGAAACTACTGGAAAAAATGAAAATGAACAAATAAAGAAAGAAAGAAGTAACTCATCAGCACACCTTTGGATGATAGTATGCCCTGTTAACGCATCAGGCGAAAAAAAAAATTTCCCCTCTTGTGTCAAGCTTGTCTGACGTGACAAAAAGCGCTGGCGAGTACGGCCGTACTGTCGTTATCATTTTTGTAATTGCCCTGAAAAAAAATGAGAGCAAACAAATCTAGACACGTATCCTGGTATCTATGTGGAATGAAAAAAAAAATGACTCGACCTCGTAAGACGTGAAAAACACGTTCAAGTACACCCGACCCCTTCACTTACATTCACTTACGCCATAATACACCATAATTGTTCACTTATGAACACCACTTTTTTGTTCTTGGTGGTGCGCACGTGAACGAACGAGAACAGCCGGTACCCGAAGGTGTGTGTTGAAAATTAAAGCGGCTTTATCCATCACAAAAGTGCTATAATTCTTTACCAACTCATGTTTGATATTATATAGTTTTCACAATGAGGTGCCCCCGATTACGGAAATACACCACACGAGTTTGGCGAGTGCGACCGAAAAACTGCGAGTTTAACGAGTTTTTCGGTCGAAATCGACAAACGAGTGTAGCGTATTTTACGTAATCGGGGGCATCGACTTGGGAAAGTTTGTTGTTGTTGCTGTTGTTTTGTTTTGTTTTTTTGTTTTTTTTTGGGGGGGGGTGCGGGTTTTTTTTTTCATGATACTAGAACAGGAACATAGTGACATGGTAGACTAGTACTACAGAGACATCAAGAC
>JACVVK020000592.1:127500-180000 GCA_018292915.2 Batillaria attramentaria
CCATGGCTTTATCTGCCGGAGTACCAGTATAGTACGCTGCAAACTGTTTGCTGCCTTTTTTTTTCTTCTTTTGTTTTTTTTTTTTTTTTTCCATCAGAAGGTACCCTAGCTCTTATATCTTACATACAGACAGACGGAAACGATTACAAAAAAAAAAATGCTGTGTGGAGATAAGATCGTTCTATTTGATCTGAGAATTAGTAATTACAGTTAAACATCTTCAGGCTGTCGCCCTACCAGGCATGACCCCCCTCCCCCCCCCCCCCCCCCCCCACACACACACACATACCCGACACACACACACACACACACACACACACACACACACTGAGAGACACCCCTTGCGAATCCCCTCCCCCCCCCCCCCCTCTCCCCATCACTGATATACGTTTTGGGTGCATGACATTTTGTAAGCTTTGACGATCTTTTGAATCAATCCAGGATACAGATCAAGAACTGAATCCATGGCATAACGTTTGGCGCGTGACTTTTTTTTAAAGCTTAGTAGATCTTTAAACCAATCCAGAACACTGATCTACAATCCATGGCACTTCGTTTTGGCTGCCTGGGTTTGTGTAAGCTTTGTAGATCTTTAAACCAATCCAGAACACAGATCTACAATCCATGGCACTTCGTTTTGGCTGCCTGGGTTTGTGTAAGCTTTGCAGATCTTGAAAAGAATCCAGGAGACATGGCACTACTTTCGTTCACAGTACACGCACAGAGTTGGCAAAACCCACCAGATAACGTGCAAGGCGTGGCCGGAGAGAGGCCAAATACTGAGGTTACAAGCATTCTGTTCGCATCACACAGCTAGCAGACCGGGACAATTACATGGCTCCTAAATCAGCATCACAGTCCATACGCATGTTTGGTTAACTCTCTGCCTACCAAGCATGTTTGGGGTCATGCATCAGTAGCCTCATTCCAGAAACTCATAATGGATTTCAGATCTGGCTCAGTGACTGAGAGTGTTGCAGTTTGATAATACTCGTGTTTGTTGCTGTAGTAAAAACCGTCGAGGAACCGTTGATCTCGCCTGATTTTTGCATACAGTACAAGGCCCAAACCGACAACGTGGAGTATTCGTGCGCGGTACGATATGTGTTATTAAGACATTCTGGATACGCTTGATGTTACACGCACATACCAGTGCGCGTGCACACAGAGAGAGAGAGAGAGAGAGAGAGAGAGAGCGTCATAAACTGCGCAGCTGGTAGAGGGCGGGATGGGTGTTTGGGAGTTTAACGTCCTTTTTCACCACGCAAGGGTGATTCAAAGACAGGGCCAAAACTGAGGTCAGCACAAAATATTTGGCCCCAGCCGGGATTCGAACTCACGACTCGAGCACTGAGAGTCCAACGCTCTACCATTCAGCTATCCCGGCTCCCGGCAACTGGTATAAGAAGAAATGCCTGAAGTTGCAGAGGGCCGTGCCGCTGTGGACATTGCAACTCTCGACTCTTCATCCTCTTTCAAACGGGGGTGGGGTGGGTGTTTGGGGGTTTAACGTCCTTTTCCACCACATACGGGTGATATCAAAGACGGGGCAACGATGAAAAAGCCAGCACAAATATTTGGCCCCAGCCGGGATACGAACTCACGACCCGAGCATTAGAAGTCCAACGCTCTACCATTCGGCCACCCCGGCTGCCTCTCTTTGAAACGAAAACTACCGCCTTTGAAAAATTTCTAACTGCCTTAAGTTCTTGAAACCGTCACGCGGACTTTACTCACGACACTTGTTAGTCGAAACGATTTGGTCGACATTTTGTCAAAACTGCTGAAACGACCAAGAAACCATTCAACAGCACTAGTTATACGGGCTAATTCCGTCTTTGCTACGTCAACTTATGTTTTGGAACAGTTTCGCTCGTGAGTGCGCCTGTACGCTCGAAATACTCCATCCTGATGATTAGTACAGCTCTTAATGCGATACAATGTTGTTTACACTTTGCCTGCAGTCGAACGTTCAAATTGTACGACTGTTGTTACAGTACTGTAGCGCTCAGTCTGGTCACAGTGGCCGCGCCATCGAAAACGCTACTGCTGGCTTATTGCCAGCATTACAGACGCTGTCACTGTGCAGGTGTACAAGTAGCGTGATGATAGATACCACGAAAACAGCTCAGAACGATCTTGTCACTGAATGCTTCTCAGTCCTGATTCATTCGTTCTCTCTCGCTAACTCAGCAACCTGAAAATGCCAAGAAACCCGTCAGTTTTAAGTTCTTTACATCCGGGCACTCACACGACGACATGAATAAATTTACAACCTCACATCCACACAACGCACTACATCACAGTCATACAATCAATACGTCAATGAGTGAGGATACATATCGTCGTTCACACGGAAAATTGCGAAAGTCGAGTTTCCTCACTTTTCAAGAGGGTGGGTGTTTGGGGGTTTAACGTCCTTTTTCACCACATACGGGTGACACCAAAGACGAAGCAACGATGAAAAAGCCAGCACACATATTTGGCCCCACCCGGGATACGAACTCACGACCCGAGCATTGGAAGTCCAACGCTCTACCATTCGGCCACCCCGGCTCCCCCACTTTTCAAGAGAAGCAAACAAACTGATCTATTTGAGGTTACAGACCTTATTATTATATCGAGGGTGGGTGGGTGTGGGTGGGGAGGGTGGGTGGGTGTTTGGGGGTTTAACGTCCTTTTCCACCACATAGGGTGATATCAAAGACGGGGCAACGATGAAAAAGCCAGCACAAATATTTGGCCCCAGCCGGGATCGAACTCACGACCCGAGCATTATAAGTCCAACGCTCTACCATTCGACCATCCCCGGCTCCCCTATTATTATATCGAAAAGAAATTTTTACTGGACGATTCATAATCGTTTCTTCTATTTGGTTAGTCAAGTTTAGTTATCATAGTGAATTGCATTTTGAAAGAAAAAAACAGTAATTTAAGCGACCTACGCAATTTTATGTGTCCGAGTTACTCAGCCGCGAATTAGTCTGTGGCGTGCGCGGCTTTAAGCCTTAAAAACTCACTCACTCACTCAGTACGAGTTACAACCAAAATACCGAGTTACACAACATTGCAGGTTGATTTCTGCAGTTTTACGAAATTCGGCAATTTTTCACTGGCAGTTACGCAATTTTGTCAAAACTGAAATCGCCAAAAATGCCGGCTCAGGTGCGGCCGGTCGACTTAAGCATTACACTAATAATTCCTCTCAACAGCCGGGCCCCACGCATCCCAGGCGTGACTTGTCCGACCACTGTCTCCCGGCATGCGCAGTCTGTCAGCGTCCTGGCCATTGAGTGCATTGACCCCCACGCGGTCCGCTGTTACACAAAATACACCCACATGGTTCGACTGCCGTGAACCCGCACCAATAACTAACGCCTTCCTAACAACACAGGCTAACAATACAGAAAGCACTGCACCCAGGGCCAAATACTGAGTCCTGAACCTCAGCGTAACTCGTGCCATAACACTGACCACAACATTGATACTCATATAATCCCACAGTAACTGAGTACTAGTTTCCCTTAGTGAACAATGACAATTTGATACAAAACATGAGCTCATGTTTCTTCATGAGCACCACTCACTGCTCAAAATTAGCTGGCTCAAACACAGGTCTGCCATTGTATAGACGTAGAATAACTATGTGAGACTGCCGACTCGAACGCCATACAGACACAACGTGGCCAACTTGGCTCCAAAATATAAGTGACCACAGTCTGTGCTGCTGAACAGAATAATCACGGTCTGTGCTGCTGAACGGAATAATCACGGTCTGTGCTGCTGAACAGAATAATCACGGTCTGTGCTGCTGAACGGAATAATCACGGTCTGTGCTGCTGAACAGAATAATCACGGTCTGTGCTGCCGAACAGAATAATCACGGTCTGTGCTGCTGAACGGAATAATCACGGTCTGTGCTGCTGAACGGAATAATCACGGTCTGTGCTGCCGAACAGAATAATCACGGTCTGTGCTGCTGAACGGAATCAGTAATCACGGTCTGTGCTGCTGAACGGAATAATCACGGTCTGTGCTGCTGAACGGAATAATCACGGTCTGTGCTGCTGAACAGAATAATCACGGTCTGTGCTGCTGAACAGAATAATCACGGTCTGTGCTGCTGAACAGAATAATCACGGTCTGTGCGGCAGTGCTGACCAAAGTGTTCACGGTACAGATGCAAAAATCACCCTTTGCACGGGAAATCACCTTGAATCCGCATGCCATATGTGCAATATACAACTGATCTGTGATCGTTCAATGTGAGATAAACGGTCTGTGACAGATCTGTGAGCACAAAAAATTAATGGTAGGGGGTACCCCGGCCTTTACTGCTTATCCACTCTGTGATTAACGTTTCTGTCTCTGCGAGAGAGTGGGTGGGTGTTTGGGGGTTTAGTCTCTGCAAGAAGTTAATGATAATAATAATAATGAGTCTTGTATAGGCGCTTTACCCAATTTCAAAGCGCCGCGACTGAACACGCACGCTCACGTGAATCACACACATTCTCTCACACTGACACTGGACATACTGAAACACATTACAATCACGTGGTGCGAAGGGTCAGCTCAGCTATTTAAGTTTCGGAATTTAGAATTGCATTATTTTTCAAATTTTGTGGGCTGAACATTTCCAAAGCAGAGGGGGGAGGAAGCCGGAGTACCCGGAGAAAACCCCCTCGGTGCCACATACGAGAAGGAAAAATTCTTTGCCCTGGGTGGGACCGGCTCGAACCTCTGACCTCTCGCATTGGTGACAAGTCTCTTAACCACTAGACCACCGACCGCCCCATTGACGGTAGACAGTTCTCTGTGCATACGCCGTCTTTACTGTATGGCTTCTACATTCTTAGCAGTAGGCTTCCCCCAGCCGCTACTCGATTCGCTCTGTGAATGACCGACACAGCCCAGACCCGTAACACAGCGCCACTGAAAATGGGCGGTCGCTGACCTGAAATGCGGGCCTCCGATTGGCTACGACAGGTGTAGTAAAGCCTCATAACACACGGGCGTCTCAGTGTATAAATAAGCGACGGTTCGTAGTAGCGTGCGTATGCGTCTGTGGCCGCGAGCAGACCTCAGTCCTTGAGCCAGTTCAGAGCAGAAGAAGGCTGGTGTATAAATGTCAGTGTACACTTGACTGACTCTAGTGATATAGTGTGCGTTACAGCTGACCATCGGTGACTGACACAGCAGTCGAGGAAACAGAAAACAGGTAAGCCGTGTGTTATGTCGTTGTTTTTTGTTGTTGTTGTTGTTGTTTTTTGTTGTTGTTTTTTAATCACAGTCCTTTTTTTGCCTAGTCTTTCCATAGGACAATAATAAATACTGATTGTCTGCTTAGAAGTAATGTTTGTACCCTGTATTAAAGTTATATAAAACGACGATGACAGCTATCCTGCATGGTCATTCCGACAGTTTCCATAATATTTTAATAAACACTGAGCACTGAGAATCGTTGTGGACTCAGTGACGACTCAGTGATCTGAAAGAAGAACGACTAGTTCGAGTATTTATTTGATCAAAGCTGACTCAGTTTCTGCAGGTTCGGTAATTTTAGCGTTCACGTAACTTGGTAGCCGGGAAAAGCCATCAATGAAGAACCGCTACAGTTATTTTGGAATATGGGGGTATGCGCTGAGTCAAACCCATGATCTTCAGTTCCCTTTTTGTACAAATGGCGGTAGACTGAGCCCAGACCTGATCGTCTCGCCGTGTGAGGTTTGAGTTTAGAATATTACAGGGAGAGACTCTGGGGAATCCGGGGGGGGGGGGGGGGGGGTGAGGAGAGAGAGAGAGAGAGCAGTTTCGCCGCCTATGTGGAGCACTGAGCCTAGTACACACGCACTTTCCGCTAGTGCGTAGAAACCAGGTGAGTGTGGCTATTGCTGTGTAAAGTCAATCGGACACGTGTACTGGTCAAGCCGGCCACTCGCGGGGTCAAAGTGCAGGACTATCCTGTACCGCGCAATACGTGTGACAGCTTCTTACTGGACCGCGAGTTTGGTTGGTTAGTTGGAGTTAAACGTCCCTGCCACTTGTGACTGGAGACCGGCCGCCGCTCCGGGGGGGGGGGGGGGGGGGGGGGAAGGGGAGAGCCGATATCAGTACTAGCCGCATGGTCAGTAGAGTGTTGGACTTTCAATGCTCGAGCCGCGAGTTCGAAGCCCGCCGGCTGACGCCAAACTAGTATTTGCCAGTGTGCCGGTCTTCCAAGTTTGTACTGTTGCCCCATCTTTGTCACCCATACCGGCCGGCGTGGGGTAAAAGGACGTTAAACTCTCAATCTTCGAGACGGCCCAGTCGGGCTGGCAGGTCAGTTACGGTTTCACGGGGCACTGACGTGTATCCTAAATAAACACTGAGGCTGTGCGGCCGGCTGAACAGTGAACACCATTCAGTCAGTTTAGATGGCAGACTGCCAAACTTGATTCAAGTCATCAGTCCTTGACTGTGCTCACTACTAGTAGACAACTTAGGCCCAGTTCACACAATCGATGAATGTGGATAAACTTAACTTACTCAGTGAGAGCAATCCACTGAGGCGTCGGTTCAGTTACTACTCCCGCCGGCCTAGCGGTTTGGGTACACTGACACCGCTCAAGTTGGCAGAATAACAAAGGTCACTGAAACCTAGTGAGCCTGCAGGCCGCTCTGAACGAGCAATCCTCATGACATGATAATCCTAACAATTATTTATAATCTAGCAACAAGTCTCTGTGTATGGCAAACAGTACCACAGCCGAGGGTAATCTTGAAGAACAGTATACGAAATTACCCCAGTAGTGATGACGTTGTGCGCATGTGATCAGCAACCAAAATGGCGCATTGGATTTGCATGCATATCCCTACTTGTGAAATGAAATTATTTGCACCCACATGTGGGGAAGGAGAGGTCAAAGTGAGCAGGTGAGGGTGTTTTACGTCTCTTTGCATCGAGCAGAACCGAAAGCACCCGAAAAAGTGCGTGCAACTGAATAGCTCCCAGAATTTCGTATACTGTTCTTCAAGATTACCGCCCGTGCGTGGTGCCGATAAACTGAATCCATGTTCTTTATCTGTATTTGACTGGTGATCCGTACACAAATCGCTGATGTATGTCTAAAATATGGAGGCAGGCCAGGTTCAGTTACTGATCTGTCCAGTTGTATTGACTATGATCGCATTCGTGTTGTTGCAATTAAAACAAAATGAGAACTGATACATACGAGTACGAGAATACTCCCCGTGCATCCGAGGGGAACCGGGGTGGCCGAATGGTAGAGCGTTGGACTTCAAATGCTCGTGTCGTGAGTTCGTATCCCAGCTTGGGCCAAATATTTGTGCTGGCTTTTTCATTTCATCGTTGCCCCGTCTTTGATATCACCCTATGTGGTGGAAAAGGACGTTAACCCCCCCCCCCAACAAACCCACCCACCCACTCCGTGCATCCGACGGGTCAGCGTATAATTATCTAGGTTAATCTCTTGTCCACGCGGCGTTATTGTACTGAAAACTGGACTTTGCAGTGTTCACGTGTTGGTGACGACCAAGACGTTGCCATGGAATCGTTACATAAGCAAGAGACTTACGCAGCCGAACCTTGGGCCTGAATCTCTCGTCCAGACAAAATAAGTAAGACAGTGTATTTCCTGTCGGAACCGGCATTGTGGAAGTTGTCAGGGGAAAAAAAAAAAAAACCCGAGTAGTAGAAAGATAACCAGCAGTGACTGACCTATCTTCCCAAGGAGGTTTTATGCAGTCAAAACTAGGTAAGAGTTGCCTTAGTCGCGCGCGCGGACAGGGAGACGCAGGGGGGTGGGGGGGGGGGGGTCGGAGTTTTAACGTCCTTTCCGTCACGTATGGGTGATATCAAAGAAGGGGCAACAAGACAAAGGTCAGCATAAATATTTGGCGTCAGTCGGGATTTGAACTCACGAACTCACGCATCATAGTCGAAAGTCTAGCACTGTACCATTCGACTATCCCAGCTTCCAGCGCCGAAAGAGAGAGAGAGAGAGAGAGAGCAGGGGGGGGGGGCACAGACACAGACAGCCTGACAGAGAGAGACACAGACACTGACAGACAGAGAGAGACACAGACAGACTGACAAACAGAGAGACACACAGACAGACTGACAAACAGAGAGAGACACAGACATAGACAGACAGAGAGAAACACAGACAAACTGACAGAGAGACAGACACAGACACTGACAGACAGAGAGAGACACAGACAGACTGACAAACAGAGAGACACACAGACAGACTGACAAACAGAGAGAGACACAGACATAGACAGACAGAGAGAAACACAGACAAACTGACAGAGAGAGAGAGACACAGACACTGACAGACAGAGAGACACAGACAGACTGACAAACAGAGAGACACACAGACAGACTGACAAACAGAGAGAGACACAGACATAGACAGACAGAGAGAAACACAGACAAACTGACAGAGAGAGAGACACAGACACTGACAAACAGATAGACACACAGACAGACTGACAAACAGAGAGAGACACAGACATAGACAGACAGAGAGAAACACAGACAAACTGACAGAGAGAGAGACACAGACACTGACAGACAGAGAGAGACACAGACACAGACAGACTGACAAACGGAGAGACACACAAGACACAGACAGTGGGTGGGTGGGTGTTTGGGGGTTTAACGTCCTTTTCCACCACATAGGGTGATATCAAAGACGGGGCAACGATGAAAAAGCCAGCACAAATATTTGGCCCCAGCGGGGATCGAACTCACGACCCGAGCATTAGAAGTCCAACACTCTACCATTCGACCACCCCGGCTCCCCGAGAGACACAGACAGACAGACTGACAGAGACACAGACAGACAGACAGAAAAACAGACACAGAGAGACAGACAGACACAGACAGACACAGACAGACTGACAAACAGAGAGAAACACAGCGGACGCAGACAGACTGACAAACAGAGAGAGAGACACAGACAGACTGACAAACAGAGAGAGACACAGACACAGACTGACAGACACAGACTGACAGACACAGACTGACAGACACAGACAGACTGACAAACAGAGAGACAGAGGGTGGGTGGGTGTTTGGGGGTTTAACGTCCTTTTCCACCACATAGGGTGATATCAAAGACGGGGCAACGATGAAAAAGCCAGCACAAATATTTGGCCCCAGCCGGAATCGAACTCACGACCCGAGCATTAGTAGTCCAACGCTCTACCATTCGACCACCCCGGCTCCCCAGAGAGACAGAGACAGACTGACAGATGGACAGACTGGTGAAAGCGTCAGAGATGATAATGATGATGATGACCGATGATAATCAAGACGATATACTCTTTTTTTATTGGATAGAGACAGAGACAGACAGACCGTGGCAGACAGAGGGGGTTGCGGCGGGGATTCGAGTCGCACTAGTTCAATTGTTGTTGTTGTTGTTGTTGTTGTTTTTTCTGGTCTCTTACGGGAAATTCGAGCTCACTGATTCCCCCGGAGAAGCGCGTCGCCGCGGTGCAATGCCTATCCTATTTTCAAATTTGCTGGGGGAGGAAAGCCGGATAAGCCGGTGAGAAACCCTCCACTATGATGACTGAGCAGCAGTCTGGTAGCCAGGAAAATCAGTTACACCCCCCCCCCTCCTTCCCCACTCCCCACAAACCAGCAAGCTGACGTAAGCTTAACGACGAATATTTTCTTTCATTTTACTCCTCGTCTAACACGCCTACATCTTTCCGTTACAGCAGCGACCCAGTCTCAACCAGACCTCAAGGAGATCTGATCTCAAAATGGGCAGCGCCGAAGCAGCGGACAAGCAGTCGGCGTTCAGGTTACCCGGATGGGTTCTTGGGTGGTTCTACGCCACGGCGGCCATTTGCACGTATGACGCAAGCTTCATCGTTCTGCGGCCACACTCTTTGCCCGGGGGCAAGCTAGCCCCCATCTGGAAACCATGTAAGTCAGTGTCATTATCGCCGACCCTAGGCGGGTATTCCGTTGTTGAGGCCGAAGGACACAAATACACAAGCGCTCAAAACGCCTATATATTCCCTATTAGCCTCAGGTATCACCCCTAAAAATGCTTCAATATACGAACAGTTACTGCCAGAAACAAGCCATTCAAAGGCACGCACCCGACAAAACAAAAACAAAAAAAACGAACTAACCCTAACCCTAACCCTAACCCCCTAACCCTAACCCTAAACGCTAACCCTAACCCTAAACGCTAACCCTAACCCTAACCCTGGACTCTGCGCACTGACTTGTGAGGAAATGATGGGTAGGGCAGTTGAAATTGCTTGATGTAAAGAAGAATATCATTTAACGCATATGCTCATGTACTGACATTCAAAAGTGCACTCGCAAATACTTCGCAGAGAATTTTCTGTGCGATCATGTTTTACGTGATCCAAGGAAAATAAAATTTCACCCCCAAAAGTCAACAAAATAACTGTGCACCGGCCGTGACGTATTAGTTCCAAATGTTTGAAATGACGCACTTTCTGATTGATGACGTAACTGGAGTGTGTTTTTGTGAACTCTTAAACCACTGAGTGGGTTATGGAAAGCACAAACCTGTGATGGAAAGTCGTAACTCACACTTTCGCTCTCTGTTTCCTTATTACTATTTTCGGACGTAAAACACTCATAGTTAACTCACTGAAAGTTTGCACCGGCGAACCCAACATGCACGCTCACGTGAATTAAAAGCATTTTCTCACACACTGGACATGAATCACATGATGTGGTGCGAAGGGTCAGCTCAGCTACTTAAGTTTCGGAATTTAGAGTTGCATTCACTTTCAAAGTTTAGGGGCTGAGCATTTCGAAAGCAGAGGGGGAGAAAGTCGGAGTACCCGGAGAGAACCCCCGACGATCGGCCCGAATGAACGGTGCCACGTAAGAGAAAAAATAAAAATCTTCGCCCCGAGTGGGACTCGAACCTGACCCGACTCTCGCATCGATGGCGAAGTGTAACCACTAGACCACCGACCGCCCCTAGAATCACTCTGAAGTTAGACACATGGGCAACTTCCAGCTTAATAACCATGTTCCCGAACAACAAGCTAGAGAAGGACACGTTTGTCTGGGGTTTTGTTGTTCTTGTTGTTTTTTTAAATACAAAGAGAAATGTTGCTTTGAAATCCATCGTCAACTTGTCAACTGTTTTGTTCAACTCTCTCATAGGTTACCTTCTAGATCCTCCTCCTCCCCCCCCCCCACCCCTCAGTCCCGCTTCGACATCCTCATTCCAAACTGAAGTTCCTGTTATTCGCATGGTCTCCCCCCGCCCCCTTCCCTCCCCTCCCCTTCCCGCCTCTCCCCTCCCCTCCCCTCCCGCCTCCTGCCCTCGTACTTAAAAATGCATAATTATTTCCATTCGCGTTTATCTCTCTTGCGCGACTGACCTAAAAGAGACTCTACAGCCTTGACCTAATTTCACGGTTCCATGCGTTCTAAATTTAGCAGTGCTAACTAGTTCATGTATTGTTTAAAAAAAAAATAGTGGGGGCTATGGGGAATTTCCAACGCGATCTCTGTCACATGAGAGAGAGAGAAAGGGGGGAAGGGGTAAGGAGGAGGGGGGATAAGTCACCTGACTGTGCATTGTTACAGAACACAGGTGTCCTTTTGTCGCGGGGTGCATTAAATATGGTGTGTGTCCGGTGCTGCTTCGTTCAGAATAGTGGCACCGCTAAGACAGAGTGTTTCCCGAAAAGTAGCACCGAGTGTTTCCTTTTTTGACATTTGAGTCATACCGAGTGTTTCCAGTTGACTTGGGTCTATCGGCGTGAACCTGAGGAAGTGTCCCTTTCTCAGCGAGACAACGACTTGGACTAACGCGTAACTTGACTACATCAAAAGATGCTCATACATGTATCTCAAAACATACGGCTTAACGCGTGAGAGCAATCCTCGTGGAAAGTTTTGAAGCGAATCCGGAGTAGCACCTGAACCACTTCAGACCATGTTGACTACACCCCGTCTTTTGGACGCTTGTTGCAGAGGTGGCCAGGTGCAGTCGTCTGGTTCCTTACGATCCTTAAAAATGACGCTGGGCATCTTGATCTTATCGGGTTGGGTTCACTACGTTCTAAAGGGTCCGGTTGGCCCCTAAAGTTTCGGTTTTCATGTTAAAGGTCTGCAATTCCAACAAAAAGTCAGTATGTTTAAAAAAAAAAACAAACAAAAAAAATCCGACTGTGCAAAATGCAGAGTCAACTCTGTCACAGTTACAGCGTGCACTGCCCGGGTACATTCATGCTGACGTTACCTGTCTCATCCGGGTACTCCTGTGTAGAATACGGTGAAACTGCATGAAACTGGGTTTTCAATTAATCCATTATTTGAACATATGATCCGATGTATGAGTGAATATACGTGATCCACGTGAGCGTGCTAACTGGATTCAGTTTGACTGGATAAAGTGGGTGGTTGTGAATTTATTGATATACAGTCTTCTTTTTGCAATTTCCCTTTTGGGAATAAAATTAATGAATAAAGTATTTTGAACAATCCGTCTGTCAATAAGGTTCATTGTGGCCACCTCAGTGGCGGCTGGGATGGTGAAGTGATTGATGATCTAGTGCTCCTCAATACAAACACTAATAACGGGATGGGGGGGGGGGGGTGCGAGGGAAAGGCCGGTGGGGTGTGGGTGGAGGGTTTCGAGGCGGGATTTTGGAGCTGAAGGTCAGGCTCCATTTTTCTTCTTCCATGTTGGTAGTGGTGGTGGTGGTGTTTTGACTCCTTTTTCCGCGAATTAGTCTTTGTGGCTTGCGCGGCTTTAAGCCCTAAAAACTCGCTCACTCACCCACCCTTGACTCCTGTTTCTTCTTCTTTTTCTTCTCTCCCCTCCACCCCCCCCCTCCCCCCCCCCCCCCCTCCCTTTTCTTCTTCCTTCTCTCTTGTCCACATAATTTTAGAGGGGGGTGGGGGGAAGGATACCAGGAACAGTAATAACCCCCCCCCCCCTTCACCCCACTCCCCTTCACCCCCCTCCCCTTCACACACACACACACACACACACACACACACACACACACACACACACACACACACACACACACACACACAACTCGGTTCTGCCTCCCCTGCGCCCCCAGCTCCGTTAGTTACCTCATATCTGGCGTTGTACCCTTTACGCAGAATCCTTGTATCCGACGTCAGTCCCGGTGTCACAGGATATTTCGGAACCGGGACGAATGGGAACCATTCCGATTTATCCTGGCCCTGGTGGCAGGATTTTTTTCGGAACCATTCCGATTTATCCTGACTCTAGTGGCAGGATATTTGAAAACCACCAGCATATTTCGGAACCGTTTAGAAGGTCATTAGCCCACATGAACTTTGTCTGCCAGGTGCGGGATAAATGGGAATGGTTGCGAAATATCCTAGGATTTTTTGGAACCGGTTCCGATTTATCCTGGTTCCGAAATAGTCTACGACACCGGTGCTCTGCGCCGGACCAAGCGTACGCCCCCGCCGGCCTAATCTGTGTGCACCCGGTGTATGTAGGTCTAGTAGCGATCCGGTTATACTAAATGACAGGGTAAGTTACCCACTGTCTGGCCGGGTAGGTTTATAGGACAGGATGTGATTTCAGGTCAGAACGCGTGCACTGACTCAATAACCTTGGTGCATGTGCACTGTCAGTCACTCGTGGTTCACTGATGTATGCCTAATGTTCTAACACCAGACAGATTTTGTTGTGTGATGTGTGTGTTGTTGTCGTTATTGTTGGACTCGAGTTGTTGATTCTAGTTTTTGTTGTGGTTGTGTTGGTGGTGGTGGTGGTGGTTGTTGGGTTGTTGGTTTTAGTTTCCGTTGTTGTTGTTGTTTTTGTTGTTTGTTGGGGAGCCGGGACAGTGGAGCGGTAGAACATTGGACTGTCAATACTCGGGTCGCGAGTTCGATTCCCGCTTTGGTCCAAATACCTTTTTCTCATTGCCTCGTCTGCGATACAGCCATATGTGGTGGAAAAGGACGTTAAACCCACACACATCCACACAGCATAGTTGGGGTTTTGTTCGTTTGTTTGCTTTTGCTGTTGTTATTCTTGTTGTTTGTTTGTTTGATGTATTATTGTTATTATTATCATCATCATTATTGCCCCCTGCCCCCCCCCTCCCCCTTTTCGAAGTTTGCAACAGAGTCCGTCTTTCCTTTTAATCACAAATTTGCCACGGGAGTTTCCTGAACCTTAGTTTCAAAACTGGAGACGATTGCAAGACTGTACACGACAGGAGCATTTACCGTGGCTCAATTACGTGCCCTACCTAAGCATGACTTTATCGATTTTTCTACATCAGTCTTTGCCCGGTACAAATTTCCGTCGGCTTTCCTTCCTTTTAAGACCGCATTGCAAGCTACTTCCTAGTTCCTCGCGTGGTACAACTGAGAAATGGCGGGTAGGAGGGGGTGGGCGGAAGGGGGTTAGGGGGCCGCGGCGTAGTGCGTAACTGTTTCTCAGTGATGTTAATTTTGGCTTCCACTTCCAGCGAAACTAGGGCTCTGCCTACGCCGAGTTTTCGAGTAAAGGGCATTCGCACATTTAAAGATCTGCAATGTCAACGAAAAGCCGCAGACAATGTGTTTTAAAAAATCAACTACCCGACTGTGCAAAATGCAGTCAACTCTGTCACAGTTACAGAGTTTTCAGCGTCCCCAAAACCCCTATTAAAGCCACGGGCAGCCTGATTTTGGAGCTCAGTTTGCGTTTTGACACCGAGCGAGAAAGATGGCAGTGACTAATCTTCTCGTGCAGCACACAACACCCGCTAGACGCTGTAGCGATGTGTCTCGCTCACTGATCAAAATCACACTAAAGTAACCGCAAATTCACGCTCTGGTTTTATCAGGGTCTCCGAAGCGCTGACAAGCGGGTGTCTGCTGATATCCTTGGTCCAGTGAGACATCTGAGGGTCGTTTCTGCGGGCCGACTTCACAGGATTCCCCCCCCCCCCCCCCCCGGTCTTCATCCTGGGAGGGATTTGTTCGCAGCGCCCTGCTGGTGCTGCTGAACACCTGTCATGTTGAAGACCTTCTTAACCTTTTCCCAAACCGCATCACAGCGGGGAGGTTCCGTGTTGGGGCGGTCTTTTCTCCAACTGCATCCCAGGAATGTTGTCTTCATTGGCAACTATGGAATTTTCCTTTCTATCTCACTCGGTCTATCCCTCATCAGCCCAGTCGCCTGTCTCTTTCTGTTTAAAACCTCCCGAATTTAGCCGCTCTGTCCTTCCTGTCATCTCTCAGCTGATTTCTAAGTTCGGTCCTTTCATCTTTGTGACCTCTGTGTAAAAAGTCCCAGCTTCACTGGCAGCTTGCCTCTTTTTGTGACCGCCTGCCGTGCACCTTGACCTACATAACACAAAAATCACGAAAATCACGCTTTTTCATGACAACAACAACAAAAAAATCACTACAGACAAGCACACTTGCGGAACAGGGTACCTCAAACAAACACCAAACATGACCCCACGGTCAATTTGTGTCCTTATGCCTGTGGCTGAGTATGGGACTCGCAGTAACTGCAAATCTGGAAGAGCGTCCCTGGGACCCTTTGGTTTGAAAGCTATGGACAACCCTGTTTCAACTGGCCTTTTCTTCTTTTTTCGCGCCGCAGGAGATGAGAAGTTGCAATATTTGCTGCGTATGCGCTTGGTATTTATCTTTGTTTTACCTAGTTGTAATTGCTGTTTGTTTTCTACGTTTTTGTTTTTTTTTTTAATTCGGGAGTTCAAGAAATTAGCATGAAGGTGCAGCGTCTCCTGTATGTCCTAGGTCTAATTATACCGCCCCGTAGACCAGTTTGCATCCTTTGTCCAACGTTACATTTTTGTTTTTGTTTTTTTCATGTAGTGCAGGCACACTCAGCCGCGAATTAGTCCTTGCGGCTTGCGCGGCTTTAAGCCCTAAAAACTCACTCATTCCCTTATTTTTTCACGCGGTCAGTCATATTTCGCGATTCCTCTTCAGTTGCTGTCTGTCTGTCTGTCTGTCTGTCACTGTCCTGCGGCACATCTGTGGCCGTATGCTAGTACACGCATCTCTATGACGTACGTTCGTTTTTCTGTGTGTCTTTCCAGATACGCTGTATTTTGACGTGGACCAGCGCTACAAGGATGTTGCTGACCCTTTCGTGTACGGCATCAGTCTGTAAGTGAACATACGTCTTGGACAGATAGTGAGAACAGACGACTCCACTCGCCAAGTCCCGAAGTCAAAGCCCCAGCCCCTTTACCCTGCCGTGTATTGGCAAAACACAGGACGTCCGTGACGTCATTTTATGAGAAAAGTATTTTTTTTTTTTTCAAGATGAAAGAGATAGAGTTTACCTAATTCGTTCAAGTGGTTTACCACGAAAGAAACCACGAGATGTTTCGAGTCAGTTTCTGCCGTAGCTACCATGCCGGAGGCTCGGTAGCTACGGCAAAACAATTTAAAACCTTCCACACTGTCTTTGGAGAAAACCAAGCGAATCAACGAATGTTGCGTGTATGTCACTGTGCTGTCCGACCAGCTTGCAAAAAAACAACAGCAGCAGCAGCAGCAGCAGCAGCAGCAGCAGCAGCAGCAGACAACAACAACAACAACAACAACAACAACAACCACAACCACAACCACAACCACAACCAACCAACAACAACCACCAACCACCAACAACAACAACCACCAACAACAACAACCACCAACAACAACAACCGACCAACAACAACAACAACAACAACCACCAACACAACAACCACCAACAACAACAACAACCAACAACAACAACAACCAACACAACAACACCAACAACCAACAAAAACCAACAACAACCAACAACACAACAACCAACAACAACAACAACCAACAACAACAACAACCAACAACAACAACCAACAACACAACCAACAACAACAACCACAACAACAACCAACAACAACCAACAACAACAACAACAACAACAACAACCAACAACAACAACCAACAACAACAACAACAACAACAACCAACAACAACAACCAACAACAAACAACCAACAACAACAACCAACAACAACAACCAACAACAACAACCAACAACAACAACCAACAACAACAACAACAACCAACCCACAAACAACAACCAACAACAACAACCAAACAACAACAACCAACAACAACCACAAACAACAACCAACAACAACAACCAACAACAACAACCAACAACAACAACCAACAACAACAACCAACAACAACAACAACAACAACAACAAACACAAAAAACATCAAACTGGTTCTCCTTCGTTTATGATAGCCTTGTGTCGGCAGATTGTCTACGAAAAAAAAAAAAACTGTCATAAAAAACGGCGGGAAACCTCGACTGTCTTATGAACTGGTATTGTCGTGCGCCTGATCTATGAGGTGTCGTCTGCTCGAACTCCAAGGGGAGATCATAACGACATAGTTTCGCTTTTTGTGAATCCGAAGAGAAAATGTTCGAAAATGGAAAGTGTTTGACGAAGGGATGAACGACTGTGGAATCTGATGTAGAACTGAATTCAGAAATTAGTTCTTTCTACCTGAGTGTCGCACATTTCGCTATGTCTCTGTATGTCTGTGTATGAGGAAGTGAGACAGACACGTGCACTACACACAGATGTTTGACTGTGGTGTTTTTACTTCATTCATTATTTTTGCGAATTGCAGTTTCAACTATCTGGAAATCATTCTGAATATCATCACCATAGTTCTGGTGAGTTAATACTTCTTATTTTCAAAAACCGTGCGTGCTGTGTGTGTGTGTGTGTGTGTGTGTGTGTGTGTGTGTGTGTGTGTGTGTGTGTGTGTGTGTGTGTGTGTGTGTGTTTGTGCGCGCGTGCGTGCGTGCGTGCGTGTGTAAGAGAGAGAGAGAGCCTGACTGACTGACTGAAACTTTACTTTTCAAGGATGAGATAATAGACCCACGGGTGAGCGAGAATGACCAGACAAGACCACACCACACCACACCACACCACACCACACCACACCACACCACACCACACCACACCACACCACACCACACCACACCACACCCCACCCCACCACACCATTAGTAGTCAGTTCAGGGCATTGTGACATTAGTAATCAGTGCACAGGAAGAGTAAATTTCTTGGATTTTATTCGAGAACCTTTGAACTGAACTGACGTCGGTTTTTAAACAACTATACACTATACAGTTTTACTGTATTTTAGGCGCGCATCCTAAACTGATCCACACTTGTTTTGATTGCCAGTCGTGTTTGTTTGTTTGTTTGTTTGTTTGTTTGTTTGTTTGTTTGTTTAGCACTACCGTTCGAGTCGTCACACTATACCTCTGGCCTTCACCGTCACCGTGATGACCTTCTGGAAAACTCTCTTCTACTTCTACGGGTTCACCGAGACTGGAGGCGGGGCCCCTTACCGCATCGGAAACACGGCCATGCAAGAGTTCTTCCTCGTGGTCATTCCCAACGGCTTCTGGGTTGTCGTCCCTTTTGCTGTCATGGTGGCGCTGTGGTCGCGGATGGTCCCGGGCATGCTTCAAGGACTTGCTGACAGTTCGAACAATGGTTACGTCACGAAAGGTCGTGGGAGGGGTCACGTGGGACATGCTAAACACGCATAAATGATACAGTCGGAGGGGCGGGAGAAAGACGATCCTCATGGATTTGTCACGGTGGTTTGGCCGTTGTCAGGTGTGTGTATATGTGTGGGGAGGGGGGGGGGGTTAAGCAGGTCACAGTCACGCGGTGGGCTGGGTGTGGTCAAGTCCTGTTCCGGGTCCGTCGATAACTCTAGGCCCCTGCGACGACGCCCTAGTCAGGCTAACCGAGACCGAGCCGAGCTAAGTGAAACCGAAGAAGGAAAAAACAACAATGCTCGGTGACAAGGAAAGCGGACAGTTGCGAACAACTTTGAGGTCCTCGTGTCATTTCGCAGTGTGCACAGAAGCGGCGAAAACTGTCGCATTCACCAGCACAGTACATGTTCAGCCTGTATTGAGATTATTGCCTGCATGAGTTGTCTCCCGTACATACACAGACCCGCAGCATGCATGCATTTTTCGTGGCAGCTTTGTGCTCTGCCACGAAAAATGCGTGCTTGTTGTGGCAAGGGAGGCAACTCATGCAAGCAATACTCTCTAAACAGGCTGAAAACGTACTGTGCTGGTGAATGCGACAGGTTTTCACCCCTTCTGTGCACACTGTGAAATAACACGGGGACCTCAAAGTTGTTCGCAACTGTCCATTTTCCTTGTCACCGAGTTTTTTTGTTTTGTTTTTTTCCTTCTTAGGTATCACTTAGCTCGGCTCGGTCTCGGTTAGCCCCACTTGGCCGTCGTCGGAGGGGCATGGAGTTAGCGACGGACCCGGAACAGGGTTGTGACTAACTGAGAAAGGTGTCAACCAGACTGAAACCACTTTGACTAACGCGTTATGACAATGCAAAGAATGGCTCGTGGTTAGAGCGGCCATCGTCGAACTTTTGAAGCGGAGTAGCACCAGAAACACGGCTTGCCGCGCCCATCTTGATTGCACACCTTGTGGGTTGGGGGTGGAGATAGTGGGCTGGTAGTCGTGTACTATAGACAGAACGAGGCTGACTGACTTAGATCAGACGTTTTAGTGTTTCCAGCCGCACAGTGACTGACTTCTAGTAATCGTGCATTATTGTCAGCGTTTGCTTGTTGTTGCTACTTTCGATTCGCCCAGTCTGTTCAGACTGTGGTGTGGTTTTCTGTATCAATCCAATGGAGTGCGGCATTAGTTAAGCTATAGTGTATTATGGATGTATTTCCATATTTAGGTCAACACTCGCCGGTTTAGTTGCAGGTGAGCACTGACTGTATGTGTGGACTTTCAACCGGTACTGGCATTGTTTATTTAAAATTATATTTGTATGGTGCCTTCTTGTTCATATTGTAGATAGTTTCTTTCTTTCTTTTTCTTTTTTTTTAAAAACTACTTTGTTATCCCTTTCGTGAAATTATAAACAAAACAAAACAAAACAAACAAAAAAACATGCGGCCAGTAAGGCCGGGATGGGTGGCGGGATGGGGGGGGGGGGGGGGGTTGGAGGGGGGGGGAAGCAGGAGATGGAGACTTTCGATCAACGAGGTCTTTGGCACGGTTTGGGAACTTGGGTAGGGTATAACGACGAGAGGTAGGTGCTACAAGTATATTGTATGATGTGATGTCGAGTCAGGTTCACTAGTGTAGGCCGCTTTGTACAGTGTGTGTGTGTGTGTGTGTGTGTGTGTGTGTGTGTGTGTGTGTGTGTGTGTACATTGTGCATATCATGATCAATAAAGTGTTTAAATCCAACCGTAACAGTTCTGTGTGGTCACTTGAAGCCAGTCAGTCAAGTTGTTTTCAAAAGAACCTGATGTGTGCATCGAAAGGAGTGCTCGTAAGTGTTACTGATAAACCAAATCAAACAAAGTGTGTGTATGTATGTATGTAGTATTCAATGCTATGGAATGCCGTTCGTCGGTTTCAAACCGCGTGGACGGTACGACAAAGAGTCCGGAGATGTCACGAGGACGGTTAGGCCTAAATCAGGGGAGACTACGACTACGCGAGAAATCGGAGCTTTGTTACATCCCTTCCGTTACAAACTCCAACTGACCGCAACAACCGATGTGTTTGTGCATGTTTTACGTTTGAAACACAAGTTTGAGAGCGATCGGGATATGATGCTCCTATTCAGTCTCGAGCGGAGAAGAAAACGTTCAAAATGTACAAGGACTATGGATAAGTCTTGACATTTCAGTCAAACATAACACGCGGACTTGGGAGAAAACCAAGCAAAACAGCCCAACAGAACGTCTGTCCGTAGGAAACTTTGTCCGTGAAATCGAAAAAAAGGTCACAAGGTCAGTACTAGGCCTAGTTCGATATCAGTAGCCAACTTGCGCGTAAAACTGGTAGGATATTGTCAAACACAGATCTTTTGACGGAGTACTTCCAGTCTAGTAATTTTTATGGCGAAATTTTGACACCAGCATTACCTGAAGTGGAGTCAGCGTTTCAAACGCCTTTTCCCTCCAGCTAACATAAAAACACAGTAGATTCCACGGAGAAAGAATATGTGCGCTGTTGAAGCCCGGAGCAAAACCTTGTGAAACTGACACTGGACCAACTTGCACCCAAAAATAACACGAAACAATACAAACAAAAAATCCTGCATCTCCGTCGTTTATGATAACCTTGTGTCGGCAGATTGTCTACGAAAACAAAAGTCGTAACTCGGACTGAAAAATGCAGAAAACCACGGTTCTCATATGAACTGGTACGTGGCATCTCAGTCACCAGACCTTCTCAGCTAGTGAAATCTCTTGGCGTGAACGTGATATACGAAGTATCGTCTGCTTGCAATTCCAAGGGGAGATTATAACGATATTGTTTCGCTTTCACTGATCTGAATCGGAAGACAAAATGTTTGAAAATGAAGAGCGTTTGACAAAGGGTTGAACGACTGTACGCATTCCCAAGCAGATTGTCGGCATCCACATTCTGATAAGCCTTCAGTGTCAACAACATTCGTGTTCATAGCATCATATTACGAGTAGGCCGCCGTCATGATTATGGCCGGTCATTTCGTCAGCAGTCGATTACCAGCCTGACAAGTTGTCAACATTGGTCAGTCACAGTATGCAGGCAGATGAAGCACATTTACCATAACTACCGTGACTGGTCGTGTTTCAGTTAAATCATGGTTTTGACGTCAGGTTCCAGTTTCCTTTCCGCCGGAGTTTGCCGTAACAAAAAAACAAAAACAAAAAAACAGAAGGAGAAAAACTGACTGCAACTGCCCAAATATCATTGAGAAGCAATTTGAATGTCAATGAATTTGCAGGTGTGTTAAAACGCTTTGTATTCAACCCTGTTCGGGTCCGTCGCTAACTCTGACCCGGAAACTGAAACAGGGTTGCTTGTTTATTTAACTCCGGCCGCAGCGAACTGCTGACAGCAGGGGAGATTACTCGTGAGGCACAATACATTTTTCTTTTAGTAGGATTGCTACCCTTGTAATGAACAGGATCTTGTGCGGACAGTTCCCCAATATACCGGCAGTTAGTGAAACAGTCATTCCCCCTCAGACTCTGGAATCAAAAGGGGTGCGTGCGTGCGTGCGTGCGTGCGTGCGTGCGTGCGTGCGTGCGTGCGTGCGTGCGTGCGTGTGTGTGTGTGTGTGTGTGTGAAATTCATGGCGGCGACAACTTGAATGGTCCCCCGACAGGGTGTTGCCTGCACCCCGGTCTAGCGGGTTTCAGCCTTTTTTCCCGGGCTCAGCAATTTCCCAGCATTTACTACGGTAACATAGTGTAACTAAAAAACTTGCATACACTGTACAGTCAAATACCAGTGAAGCCATGCAGTCTTACGAGATTCAGTGAATATGACTTATGTATTTCGCGTTATAAGGGTGAACACCGAAGGTGAAACCTCCTACTGAGTTTTATATATCAATCGGCTCCCATTTCTGCAGATCATCAGTCAACAAGTTTTCTTCCCTTTAGGCCATAAACCCACGAGGGATCGCACGTGCCTGCCAAGTCAGTTCTAGTCGAACATGCAAGAGTGGAAAGACTCTGGCCATCCGCAATAACACAACAACGCAAAATAAAGAATGACCCCCATCCCATAAAATTGTTACTCCAAATTTCATCCTGTTTTGTCTGTTTTGTCAGTTACTGTTGCAGTGGTTTTTCAGTGTTTGTTTGTTTGTTTGTTTGTTTGTTTGTTTGTTTTCTAGTTGTTTCAGTCTCTGCTTTGGAAATGTTCAGCCCTAATAAATAAATAATAAATAAAAATAAATGCAATTCTAAATTCCGAAATTTAAATACCTGAGCTGACCCTTCGCACCACGTGATTCTAATGTGTTTATGTCCAGTGTGTGAGAGAATGTGTGTGATTCACGTGAGCGTGCGTGTTGGGTTCAGTTCGCGGCGCTTTGAGCCGATTCATGAAATTGGGTAAAGCGCCTGTACAATACTCATTATTATTATTATTATTCTCTATAGACTGACAAAAGATTCACTGAGTGATGAAAAACGAGATTGTGACGTCAAGTTTTTCCAGACATTACATACGTTCACGCGCACTCCAAGACAAAACTGTTTCGAGCGCACAGACACAGTCACAAGCGTAACCGTGTTCCAGAACGGAGGTCGCCCGATATGAAACCTGGTATTAGTAGCAATACTAGTAAACACGACACGTCTCCTACCTCGGCTTCAGTCGTGGTGGGCGGTATATTTGGTTTGATCGATCCGTTGTTATTGCTCCTGTTATATTTTTATTCGTTGGTCTGTTGCTATGAAGCGAGGAATTTCCTGTATCTGAAACACTGAGTACATGATAGGGACAGCAAATCAGAAGAGACAGTAGAAACAAGGGGGGGAAAAAAACATGGAGGAATGACCCCATGGCATCCTATAAAGTTGTTTCTCCAAATTTCATGGCATTTTATCTGTTTTGTTGCTTCTTGTTGTTTTCAGTTGTTGTTTTTCTTTCTCTCTTCAAATGTGTAAGACCTACCACAGACACTAGACCCGCTACGCTATAGTGGATCTAGGATGTTAGGGGAGAGAGAGAGAGGGTGGGTGGGGTGGGTGTTTGGGAGTTTAACGCCCTTTTCCACCACATAAGGGTGATATCAAAGACGGGGCACCGAGGAAAAAAAGGCCAGCACAAATATTTGGCCCCAGCCGGCCGCCGGATTCGAACTCAGTCACGACCCGAGCATTGAGAGTCCAACGCTCTACCATTCGGCCACCCCGGCTCCCCGGAGAGAGAGAGAGAGAGATGACGTCAATTCCGTGAACTAAACATTTGACGTCAGCCTTGACACTGTGACAGACGGGATGCTGGTTCATGTGGTGTGGTTTCCCTCTTGGTGTTGTGACTTCCCCGACTGAATTAATTTTTACACAAAACCTGAACGATCTAGAGAGACGGTAAAATGTCAGAGACAGTGACGATATTTACAGATTTTGTCTGTGAAGCAAACATTTGACGCCAGCCTCACGCAAGTCGTATTCTTGTCCATGTCTTGTGATTTCCCTGTTGCTGAACATGTGACTTCCCTGGCTGAATCGATTTTTTTCAAAAAAATCTGGAAAATCTAGAGGGCTGGTGAAATGTGGACTTAAATACCCTTGGAATGTACTTACGAAAGCCCAAAGTTTAAACTCTTTGGATTGGTGCTTCTCGCAGAAACTTGGAAAAAAATTGTTTTGCTGAAATCACTGTTATTCAGTCTTAATGTTCAAGATATAACAGTGCAGTAATTCCTGGAGTCGTTTCCGCATAGACAGTCAGCCTTATATGCAAACCACCCCTACTGACCTTAGAATTTTTTTTTCCCTACAAAATCTGTCAGAGCTACAGAGCTGTGCGACGAACCCATTCAGTATAATTGGATGTACTTCCAAATTCTAGAAAATGAAGGCATTTGAACAACGTTTTCGTCAAAATACGTAACATGGCCGATAGTTTCTGAAATGGCCGATAACTCTTCTAAAAATGCGGCAAGAGAAAAATCGTCAGTGATAGGTACCTCAGGAGAATGTTGCCGCCCATTTCATTTCAAAGTGAAAAGCCCCCCCAGTGAGGTGGTTTATGAGATAGTCATGGCTTCACCCGTCCACACACGCACGCACGCTCGCACGCACGAAGACCCCTAGAACATTCTTTGGGTCATCCGTAGCTTATAAAAGCCGTAACCCCGTGCTTTGCCGGAGAACGTTGTCGTGGTTTTATCACAGCTGATAGGTAACTTTGGGTCAGGGCTAGGAGTCTGGGGCTAGGGGGAGGTTTTCATTAGGGCTTTCTTCATTGTTACTGTTAGGAAAGGAGTAGGTATGGCCGTGGTTTTACCCGGTGCAAAACGGGACGGGTAGAGGGGGTAGGAGTTAGGACATTGAATGCTTGTGTGTGTGTATGCTTGCAAATTGTAGTCATTCCTGTAATAAAATTGTGTGGAGCAGTTATTGATCGTCGTCCAGCGGGTGAGTGTGTGAGTGCGTGACTGAAACTGAAAGTGACGAAGTCCGGCGGAGACAAGTCATGACATCGTCTCCAGTACCGTCCATTCTGGCCTCGGCGAACGGTACTGAAGTCGCTACAACACAACAAAGAGGAAAAGAGCTAGACTATCACAGCTATCACAATAGGCACCGTAGGAAAACAAACCAAGAAAAACATGAATATCTACACGGTCCTATTACAATATATTGCATATATACTCAGTGTACACATGTCTAGTCTATACATATTAGTTGAGTGAGGATTCACCTTCGCTGATTAGAACACCAAAGAGCTTGAGTAAAACCGACAAGCCACGAGTCACAGGTTGAGCTGACCTTTACACCGCGAACAATTGTGCACAGTGAAAAAGGGCTGGCCTTCGTTTTCTTACTGGCACTCTTGGTGCTCCGTGTCCAGCGTAATGTAAACAACCCTGAGGCAAGCTGGTCCAGCCACGGGAGGGAGAAGTCAGGAAACTCACACTGCAGTGCATGGAATGATAGATGTTCAAGCACATAGACTTAGAGAAAGCATGTGATCCAAACGACACGAACACACACACACACACACACACACACACACACACACACACACACACACACACACACACACACACACACACACACGACCAAACTAAACCAATCTAAAACCATTGCCGGGTGGGGGGAGGGGGTGTCGAGACGGGATTATGGAGCTTTAGTTCAGTTCAAGCTCTAGTTTTTTCTCTTTTCATCTTCTTCGTCTCTTTCCTTGTTTTTCTTTTTTTGTACAGCTTTTTTCCTCTCAGAATGTCAAGTTAGGGGGGCCCTAAAGTTCTCCCCGACCAGGTTATCTAAAAACAACACGCCACCTGAAGGCGGGGGGCCAGTTCCCAATCCCACACCCACCCCCCACCCCCGGCACCACCCCACGCTCTTCACCGCCTACGGGTTGTGTCTGTAGTCTTGCACAAACTTGTTTTTTTTTTAACATGAAAAAGGCATGGGGAAAGACTCGGGGAAAGAGAACAGCAAATACATGTCACGGTGTCAGTTTGGACAACTGACAGTCAAGTTGTTGAAATGGAGCAACTCAGTAAAAGATAGCATTTACATGGCAAATAATATGATGTTTCGATTTTACTTGATAATATTAAGAAGAAGAAAAAACCTCGAAACGTCAGATTATTTGCAATGATTGTAATACTGGTGAGATGAGAGGGCCGGCCTCCAACTGAGTCAAATATCACCATGCTCGCATTTCCACACCGACATCAGCTACATGTTATTTCCATCAAGATTGTAACTGAACACTGTCACACGCGGAACAGCACGTGTACGTTTCTCGTCAGTTGTGTCATGTAGCCGTTCTCAGTCTTTGCCGTGAGCACGGACTGAGTCCTTGAATTGTTCTTCCTGTAGCTGTGATGGTCTGGGCTTGTCAGTCAGTCCACTGTCAGTGATCTTAATGTGCGTTTGGAATCCAGTCTGCTGTCAGTACAGGGTCACTTCTCAGTGTGTGTGTTTGGGGGGGGGGAGGGAGGGGGCGTGCGGACTGACCGGGCCGTGCTGTAGCGCCGGAAACACGCCTCGTCCGTCCATTTTCAGTGATTACACCACGTGATGTGTGGTGAAAATACAGACTCATAAACGATAAATTTTCAGCATGCATGTGGACCATCTCTACCTTTGACGCCGAGCCGACTCAGTGACCATCTCTCCCCCCTCCCCCCCCCCACCCCCCCGCACCGCTCTCTCGCTTCTCGAGGCCTGTCGAGTGACGACAACGTAAGCGGCACGTGGTAGCTCAGGTGTTCCAGCCACTCTGCATAATTAGCACCCCTCCCCCCTCCCCCGTCCGCTCCACCACTCCAGTGTCTCGGACTTTGCCTCCCGGGCCGTTTCCTGCAGGGCCAAAGGAAGACCCCCACCTAAACGGTGACTTCGGTCTAGACGAAAGAATAACAAACACAAAAACAAAACACGAACGCGATTTTAAGTCTCAGCCCTGTAGCTTCATTTCTGTAGATTATAGTTACCATCGCTTTCAGTGGTAAACAAGTTACATTCGCCAGACATAAACATCCTACTTTTCCGAAGCCCTGAATATTCTCTCTCTCTCTCTCTCTCTCTCTCTCTGTGGACTGTTCACGAGGCACGTCGTGTGCTGGCAATACAGGCACGTGTTAATTCAGGTGCGCTTCAGTCCGACGGCCATTCTTTGTGTAACTCATAAATTCAATAATTGCCCTCTCTCACACCCACACACACAGACCGGAACACCCTACCCCCCCCCCCCCCCCCCCCCCCCCCCCCCAGCCTAATGACTAAAATAGAATCTATCTGTAACTACAGTTTCAGTTGTTTCGTTGTTGTTGCTGCTGATGTTGTTATTGTTATTGGGTTTTTTTTGTTGTTGTTGGTTTGGGTTTTTGTTGTTTTTTGGTGGATGTTGTTGTTGTTGTTTCTCGGGGGGGGGGGGGGTCTGAATAAGGAGAAAATGTGAGTTTCAAATACAAGAATGGTCCACAAAAAGCCCCTTTCAAGCACTAAAGTGATTTCAGTTCGTCAGTTTCGCCGGCGGGAGGGGGGGGGAGGCAAAGAGGGGGAGGAGGGGGAGAAAAGGAATCCCCCCCACCCAACCACCCCCCCCCCCTACCCCCGTCCAGCATGCCTTTTTCCCCTGCACCGATATCCGGGGAGCCGGGGTGGTCGAATGGTAGAGCGTTGGACTCCCAATGCTCGGGTCGTGAGTTCGATCCCGGCTGGGGCCAAATATTTGTGCTGGCTTTTTCATCGTTGCCCCGTCTTTGATATCACCCTATGTGGTGGAAAAGGACGTTAAACCCCCAAACACCCACCCACCCCACCCACCCACCCCACCCGCACCGATATCCACCAAGGGCGGCCCCTCCATCGACCCTGCATTACTGAAGAACACCCCCATGCTCAGTAGTTTGTCCGTCCAGCCCTGCATCCCGCCTGCATTCTTTCCATTGGTTACCGACAGCAACGCGTTGGTCAACGTGTGGCCTTCGCGGACCGACAGAATTAGCCCTCTTCCTCGGCGCCGTACCTGGTCGATTTCCTGTTTTTGTTTACGACGATGGGGATCTACAGTGAACAATGCCGCACAACACAATCCCCCATCTGACGACCAGATGCCGGCACAGCTCCAGCGTTATGAACAGACCACCATCTTCCGTCTACAAAATGGACAGTGCAGACTGCGTGCCCACCTGTGCCGCCTTGGGCTGTCACACTCACCAGACTGTCTGTGCGGAATAGCCCCTCAAACCGGCCCCGGAACACATTCTGCAGTCCTGCCCCCTTTTCAAAGAAGCCGCAAGGACACAACACTGGCCGAATGGAGCCACACTGGCAGAGAAACTCTGGGGCAGCAAATCGGACCTCCTGAAGACCACTGCTTTTATAAAGACTACACACCTAGTCATCTTAGGCGGAGTCCAGAACAGGGAGCGCAGAAGAAGAAGAAGAAAGACGAATAACAAACTGGGTGTTTGAATGTTTGTTCCTTATGCGCGCGCATTCAAATCGGTCCCGTCAGTGTGCAAGTCAGGTCAGAATCCCATGTCCATCTCAGTTTTGAGGAGTAGTAGGTAAAGATTTTGGTCATGAGCAATTTGTGCGACTGACACAGTGCACGGCACGTACTAGACAATCGGTTTTATACATCACGATGGATTTCACGTGTCTTGTACATCTTGCTTTGCACTAGCGTTTCTGCTACAGTTATGTATTGGAACAGTTTCGCTCACGAGTGCCCCTGTAGGGCGAAGGACACAAATACACAGGGCCTCAAAATGCCTATATATTCCCTATTAGCCTCAGGCATTATGGTCACCCCCTAAAAATGCTTCAGTCTAGAAACAGTTACTACCATGAACAGACCATTCAAAGGCGCGCAGCTGACAGGGGTTTAAAAAAATATGAATGTCTTCTTTCCGCTCAGACCTCACTGGAGTAATGACCGTCTACTTTCAGTTTAGGCCCAGAAAGGCAGTTCACACAAATCCGCTTGCCTCACTTGTGCCCCACTGTGCAAAAGCAAGTTACCCTCTGCACTGACCCAAAACGGCTAGCCGGCCGAGACCTGCGCCGAAACAAGTGATACCAAAGAAGGAAAAAACAAAAATACTCGGTGGTAAGGAAAGTGGACAGTTCTAAACAACTTTGTGGTCAACGTGGTATTTCACAGTGTGCACAGAAGCGGTGAGTTCTGTCGCATTCACCAGCACAGTACATTTTCAGCCTGTTGCAGAGATTATTGCCTGCATGAGTTGTCTCCCTTGCCGCAAGAAGCACGCATTTTTCGTGGCAGAGCACAAAGCTGCCACGAACAATGCATGCATGCTGCGGTTCTGTGTATGCACGCGGTGCCGATAGTACAGAGTTGACTCCCCACTAAGCCACATTTAAAGGTCTGCAATCTCAGCAAAAGGCCGCAAACATTTCGTTTTTTTTTTTTTTTTTTTTAACTGCGACTCCTTCGACTGTGCATAATCCAGGCGGAAGTGACTCTGTCACACTTGCAGAGTTTTCAGCGCTTCGGGGACCCTTATAAAACCAGAGCACGAGTTTGCCGTGACATTATTCGGCTTTTGGTCAGTCGGAGCGAGAAACATCGCTACAGTGTCTTCAGTGCGGATGCTGAGTGCTGCACGATCTTTCTCGCTCAGTGTCAAAACGCAAACAGCTGTGAAATCAGGCTGCCCTTGGCTTTTATTGGGGTTTCAGGGACGCTGAAAACTCTGCAACTGTGACAGAGTTGACTGTGTTTGCACGGTCGACTCTGTAAATTTTTTTCACACTTCGGAAAGGTTTTTGTTGGGAGCTTACATCTTTAAATGCACGGTGACGTGATTAGGCCACTGGTGTACAACCCCAAACCTGCTTGGTAGGATTTGAGTTCAGGTGATGTCAAAGTCAAGTACTGACAACTTCTAAGCAACACTTCCCGTAGACACAAAAAAAAAAAATTGGCACACATTGTGCAAAGTCACCTCGGGATCCAAGCAGATGCTGCCAAACGCATAGTGGCAGCGTCCTTGTAGAAAGGGTTTCGAGTTTTAAAAAGTCTCTGCAGTTGATGCCGGGAATATTTGTGATTAGCCTCGGGCCAACAGGGGAAAGGGGCCAAAGTATGACAGTGACAATGTCGTGGCCTGTTTCAGTACAGGAAGGTGACCTATACAGAACTGAGTTCAGGCCCTTCACCTTGATGAGACTTTGGTCTGATTCTAGGACAAAGCGTTTGTCACTGAGTACTGTTTTACAAGACAAGTGTGAGATATCATTCTAGAATTTCCGGGCTGTTTGTATTGCTCAGTTGGTATGGTTCGCCCGTTAGGGGGTGCAAATGTATACCTGTCGCGCGCAGGAGGGACAAATAAACTCCAGTCGTCCACTAAGGGGGGCGACTGTATCCCTGCAAAGCGGCGGGAGGGGGTGCAAATAGACTCCGGGGTCGGGCGAGGTGAAGTCACGTGGTCACATGGTTTTCTTTGTTTGCCGGGCGAAGGACACGGGGCGGTCGGTGGTCTAGTGGTTAAGAGACTTGTCACCAATGCGAGAGGTCATGGGTTCGAGTCCCACTCGGGGCAAAGAATGTTTCCTTCTCGTATGTGGCACCGTCCATTCGGGCCGATCGTCGGGGGTTCTCTCCGGGTACTCCGACTTCCTCCCCCTCTGCTTTGGAAATGTTCATCCCACCAAATCTGAAAAATAAATTCAATTCTAAATTCCGAAATTTAAATAGCTGAGCTGACCCTTCGCACCACATGATTGTACTGTGTTTATGGCCAGTGTGTGAGAGAATGCGTGTGATTCACGTGAGCGTGCGTGCTGGGTTCTTGCGCGGCGCTTTGAGCCGATTCATGAAATAGGGCAAAGCACCCATACAATACTCGAATAACTGAATGTCTCCTTTTCCGCTCAGGCCTCGCTGGAATAAAGCACGTCAGTCTACTTTCTGGTTAGGCCAGAGAGGCAGTTCACACAAATCCGCCTGCCTCACTTGTGTCCGGCCGACCTCTGTGCAAAAAGTTTCAGCTTCACTGGCAGCTTGCCTCTTTTTGTGACCGCCTGCCATGCACCTTGACCTACACGACACAAAAATCACGAAAATTACGCTTTTTCGTGACAACAAAAATCACTACAGACTACTAGTAGCACACTTGCCAAACCGGTTACCTCAAATAAACACCAAACATGACTTCACGGTCAGTTTGTGTCCTTACGCCCGCACGGCCATTCAACGTCAATGTGTTGCATTCGAAGGTCTGCTATTCTCAGACAGACTGTTTCGACCGCATAGGCGCAGTCACGGGCACGAGTTTCATCCCTGTACCGGGTCCGCGCTTCTCTTGGTCCCTGCGACGACGCCCAAATCGGGCTAAGTGATACTGACCTAAGAAGTAGTTCGGGTAACCCATGAGTGTTCGGGGAAGACACATCCTGGATTAGAGGGGAAACCATGCCTACCTAAGAAGGAAAAAAATCAAAATACTCGGTGACAAGGAAAGTGGACAGTTGCGAACAACTTTGAGGTCCCCGTGTTCAAGTTATTTCACAGTGTGCACAGAAGCGGTGAAAACTGTCGCATTCACCAGCACAGTACATTTTCCGCCTGTTTAGAGATTATTACCTGCATGAGTTGTGTCCCTTGTAACAAGCACGCATTTTTCGTGGCAGAGCACAAAAGCTGCAAAGAAAAAAACATGCATGCTGCGGATCTGTATATGCACGGGGGACAACTCATCCAACTCTAGGCAAGCGGAAAATGTCCTGTACCGGTGAATGCAACAGTTTTCACCGCTTCTGTGCACACTGTGAAATAACACGGGGACCTCAAAGTTGTTCGCAACTGTCCACTTTCCTTGTCACCAAGTATTTTTGTCCCGCCCCCCCCCCCCCCCCCTTCATAGGAATCACTTAGCTCGGCTCGGTCTCGGTTAGCCCGATTTGGGCGTCGTCGCAAGAACAAGAGAAGCGCGGACCCGGTACAGGGATGCAACAGTTCTAGATACAAAACAGAAGTCTCCCTACATGAAACCGTGTACACATAGTAATGGCACCAGTAAATGTTGACCTAGCTGGCCCAGATCCGTCAAGTCGGTCAGTCGCGGGCAGGTAAGTCAGACTAGTGCCTCCCTTGGGCCCCCGGCTTTTTGAAAGCGGTCGTTGTAACGTCACAGTGGCACACTTTGGCCCACTGAGGAAGTTCTGTTTACCAAAAACATGTGTGTCAGAGTTCTCAACAGGCGGCGGCCGTTGCTGTGTAAATAACCTGGGTGCCCTTCGTGCTATAGTATAGATATACTGGCATACCGTGAAACCGTAATTACTAGTACTGAAAAGGCCAGGGCCCGGTTGCACCACACGCTGCCAAGTTAGACGCTTCCACTTAACTTCTAGTTGGCTGCTCACTGGAAGGAAAGTCTTAGAAGCGTTGCGCATTCTGATGTAAATGCGGCAGACTGCTAGGGCGGTAGCAGGCTGTAGAATTGAGATATAATAATAATAATAATAATAATAATGAGTATTACGAGGGCCTCTCATTATGTTTTGCAACCCGGACGAACTAATGAGGTCGCTACTTTTCTGTTTACATCACATCGTAGACCAGTTTCATAATACTGTACTTATGAAAACAAAAATTACTTGATTCCGTACAACCGTTTATATTCCATGCGACAAAATGTGCAGTAAGGGTGACGGGTCTTTTGCCAGCAGTGTTGAACTTTCTGGAAGGGATTTTCGTGCGATGATGTACTGTGACTACTGCCGGGGAAAATCTTTTCAGGGCTGTTTTCAAAGTTTAAAACACTGTATTGGAGATCAATCTCCGTCCAAAGCCACTGGTTTTAGGTGGTTCCGACAGTTCATGTCTGGCCAGACAACAGTTGAAAACGATGACCGTTGTGGTCGAATGGCAACGACCGTTACCCCAGAAAACGTCTCTAGGGTAGACTCCCTGATTAAGAAGGACCCAAAAATGATGTACGCTGTAATTGAACACAGGATATCATATAGATTTCATCGGGAGATCTCATTTGCATCCTTCACAACTGCCTTGGCATAGGGAAACGTTGTACCCGTTGGGTGCCCTACAACCTGACTGAAGAGCAGAATCGGGGAAGGGTGAACTGGTGCACCCACATGCTAAGAAAATTTGACGGAGGAAGGTCCCCTCGGGTCTGGGACATCGTAACAGGAGACGAAACCTGGGTATACTAATACGACCCCGTTAAGTTAAGTGGTTTCTGTCCCTTTTATGTCGCTTTTATTTCCTCATAAAACAATTTCCACAATACATACGTAATGCAGTTTTGAGGCAATTGACCTGTGTTTACTTCAGGCTCAGTTGTCACTGACAAAACGCACTGTATTCATGAACAGGCGAGAACAGGTATAAACCGATGACAGCAGATGTGTTCACATCAGCCACTAGAATGGAAATCCAGGAGACAGTTCCCTGCATGCATCCCTAATACAAATCGAAAACAAACAAACATCAGTACAAACAAACAAAGAAACAAACAAACAAACAACAACAACAACAACAACCTTATGATTTGAACTGGCCCGGGGTGGCCGGAAGGGACCCGGGGTGGGGAGTGGGGGCGGGGTGGGGGGAGTGGGGGCGAGGGGGGACAGCGGGGTATGAGCGTTCAAGCCGCCGCCGTGGAGCTGGGTAACCTAAAAAAATTTCCGTATTCAGTCTTTATTTCTTATTTTATTCTGTGTGTGTGTGTGTGTGTGTGTGTGTGTGTGTGTGTGTGTGTGTGTGTGTGTGTGTGTGTGTGTGTGTGTGTGTGTGTGTGTTATACAGTGACAAAGACAAGTAGAACATGTATGCATTATATGCTTAAACATACATGAATTGACTCGGACATGGGATTTGAGTAGAGTCATAGCGATTATGAAAAAGCTGCCAAAGGATCGAGTCGTTAGTCCTTCATGTACATGGGTCGGGTAAGGCGGTGCCTGGTCGGTTGTAAGCTTTAACTGCACAACGCAAAATCGTGCACATCAGTTTAGAATTTTGCCATGGCGGAGCCCGGCAAGGATGAACCAGGCACACATACTTGAGAGAGAGAGAAAAAAAAACTGAACATGTGGAGGAATGAAGACAGTCTTTGTATTGTTTCTGTTTCTACGTTTGTTTGTTTGTTTGTTGTCGTTGTAGTTGTTGTTGTTGTTTGTTTTTCACTGAGGTCCTTCCACTATCCGACCATGTCACAGTGTACCTGTTCCAAAAAGTATGTTTACTTAGTTAACTGACATGGAAACTTACTGTTCCAAAAGATAAGTTGGCTTAGTGAGCATGGAAACTGACTATTCAAATACATAAGCTGGCTTAGTAAACATGGAAACCCAGTGGCTGTTTCAAAACATATGTTGGCTTTAGTAAACATGGAAAACATATGTTGGCTTTAGTAAACATGGAAAACATATGTTGGCTTTAGTAAACATGGAAAACATATGTTGGCTTTAGTAAACATGGAAAACATATGTTGGCTTTAGTAAACATGGAAAACATATGTTGGCTTTAGTAAACGTGGAAAACATATGCTGGCTTTAGTAAACGTGGAAAACATATGCTGGCTTTAGTAAACGTGGAAAACATATGTTGGCTTTAGTAAACGTGGAAAACATATGCTGGCTTTAGTAAACGTGGAAAACATATGCTGGCTTTAGTAAACGTGGAAAACATATGTTGGCTTTAGTAAACATGGAAAACATATGTTGGCTTTAGTAAACATGGAAAACATATGTTGGCTTTAGTAAACATGGAAAACATATGTTGGCTTTAGTAAACATGGAAAACATATGTTGGCTTTAGTAAACATGGAAAACATATGTTGGCTTTAGTAAACATGGAAAACATATGTTGGCTTTAGTAAACATGGAAAACATATGCTGGCTTTAGTAAACGTGGAAAACATATGTTGGCTTTAGTAAACATGGAAAACATATGTTGGCTTTAGTAAACATGGAAAACATATGTTGGCTTTAGTAAACATGGAAAACATATGTTGGCTTTAGTAAACATGGAAATAGCTGAATCATTATCACTGACCTGAACTGAACTTGACTGGCTTTACAAAATCCGTCAAGCGCTCTCATAAACACCGGCGACTATACTGCTGACGACGAATTACTTACGTATACTGCGCCAGTTATATATATATATATATATACGAGACCAATATCAGCTGTGTATACTTAATTATTCATGCGCTGGTCTCAGTCGCTTGACTGAAACAATTGGCAGACCTCTGGCGCATAGCCAAGTGTGTGTCAAGCCGGGTATACTTCATCCGTCTAGACTACGATACTTCGATTCCGTCTTTCTGCACTGGCTAAAGTATACATGTACAAAATAATAATAATAATAATAATAATAATAATACTAATAGGGCCTCCTTACATACTGACAAAGTGCGTCATTCAATGGGTACTGACAAGACTGAGATCAGACGGGGAGACCCCTTAAGTGGTCGATAAACTGACAATAAGACAAATTTTAACGAATCATGTTCAAGTTGTGCGTGTAAAGCGAGAACATGCAGGCATTCTTCTTCTTCTTCTTAAGGGGAGCCGGGATGGCCAAATGGTAGAGTGTTGGACTTGCACTGAATGCTCGGGTCGTGAGTTCGAATCCTGGCCAGGGCCAAATAATGATTTGTGCTGGCTTTTTCATTGTTGCCCCGTCTTTGATATCACCCGTACTGATGTGGTGGAAAAGGACGTTAAACCCCCAAACACCCCACGCTCTCCTTCTTAATATTATTATTATTATGATAGGGCCAAACTGCATCACTGAGTGTCGTCCGTTCTCCGTCAGTGTATACCGGCAATGATCAGGCGAAGACTGAAGTTACGCCACTACCGACCGCTTTGCAAAGGTAATTTACAGTGCGGGAGTTACTACTGAGTCAGTAGTGCAGCAACCAGCCTGAGTACAGCCGAGAGAATAAGAGGATAATTATGCTCCATTCCGCTCAGGCTGTCAGTCAGTTTTTCCGTGTGTGTGTGTGTGTGGGGGGGGGGGGGGGGTCCGTGTCCAAACCGGGCGTTACTCAGCAAAAGGTCAGTTGAACTCGGCCGTGGCCGTCGTCCGGTCCGCATGAGTGGCACTCACCGTGACCTGAGAGACTTACAAAATCAAGCATGGCACGGTCACTGGTTACGCAAAGTTCGATGATCTCGGCCGGATGTCAGTGATACCCCCCATCCCGGCCCCTCCGTCTCCGTCAGTCCTCTTCAATTTATCTAATTTCATTGCACATGGAGGTCTGTTGGCGAAGATCATGTCCCGCCTCCGTTTTGGACTCCAAGTGACTTGGCACACGGCGGCAGCCGAGTGAACCGTCCGGTAGCCGGGTCAATATCAGAGTCCGGCGCAACCGAGACTGAGGTCACGGTCAAGTTCAACCTCAGTCTTAAGTAAGCTTAATCGACACAGCGCGGCCGCGAATGCGTTCAGTTGGCAGATCACTGAGTCAAAGGTGAACCAGACTGGTTTCAGAGATCAGGGCCCGTATGTAAAACTCGAGGTTAATTTAACCCACGGCAACGGGCGACCGGGCAGCAGTCGACCTCAACGCCACTGAATTTTAAATTACTGATTGACCATCTTTCTTGTTCGTGTCAGTCAGTGTTGGAATGATGACAAACCAGAAGTAGTTTGCAAATCACTGATAGTTTCCGATCAGTGAAGCCGTCTTCGTCACGGCCTCAGTCTAATCAGTCACGGTCACTGTGACGTTGCCGCTGTACAGTAAGTGAATCAGTCGGTGACGCGGGATGCACTCACGGTTGAGGCACTGCAGTCCCAAGTCAGACCAGACGTCGAAACTGAGCTATGCCTGGATTTGATCTCCCTCCGCCCCACCCCCATCCCCCCCCCCTCCGATACAGGTTCATAGTTCTTCAATGCGAACTCATCAGTCACAGCTGAAGACTGAATCGGTACGGTACGTATCGCTTGACGGGAGAACTAAACCGGTCGATCGATCAATCTTGCGAACTGACATCACATATTGTGCCTCTGTCATTCAACATGAGTATACATATAACACTGTTTCACAAGCAAGTCCCAGTCGAGATTCCGACACAACATTGTCTAAACGCCTTCAGTTTTCTCGCATGTAAAGGTATATATAACAAACGTTTCACAAGCAGGTTGATATGTAATATGGGTGGACCAATCGTATCACAGTACGGCACGCTCGTTTGTGTAACGATGGATCGGGGTCAAGTTCAGCCAATGGGAAGCCACGCACCAGTCACATGATTCTTTATGTAACCTTCCTGTTTTGTAAGGTAGAATCGAGATGGATGCCTAGCGAAGAGCGTCGTGGCTGTGTTCATCTCCATTCTTGCAAAAATGGTGGATCTCGCGCGGCAGGCCTTCAGTACAAACAATTTTGGACTAGCAGCTGAAATTTACGAGCGTACGATCAAGGAAAATGGCCCCCATGCGGACCTTTACCTTGGACTAGCAGACAGCTTTGCGCGAGGAGGTCGGTTCAACAAAGCATTCGAGGCGTACACGAATGCTTTTCGTCTTGGAAAAGTCACTCCGGAGAAATTAAAACATTTGGTGACAGCCTTGATAGAAAGTGTTAGTCAAGAAGCAGCGAACAGCAACCAGCAACAAGCGTCGATGAAAAAGAGCTGCATGTTTACGTGTTCGATATGTCGTGGGCTGCTGAACGACCCCGTCACTATCTTGTGCGGACACACTTTTTGTCGAAAGTGTTTAGAAAGGGACCGGTCTCAAACGTGTAAAGTGTGTGGTATAGTTCATTACAGACTCAAGCCTTCCAAACTTAAGACCAATGTTGTGCTGTCAAATTTGATCAGGAAGTGGTTCGACGACGAATGTAGAGCTGCCGAGCTGAAAGCTGAAGGAAACAAGCACTTCGAACGGGCGGACTATGCCAGTGCAATCAAGGTCTACAGCGAGGCTATCGCGTTGTGTAAGTACCCTACTTATGAAACGTTCTTTTTTTCACAGTCACCTTGTTGGCTATTGCTGTTGTTATAGCATCTAGTTATGGTTAGCTATTAGTCCTTTTCGTCGTTCTAACACGGAAGATCTGCAGTAATATGTTTAGAGGATAATGTTCGACTTCGCTTGTATAACTTGTTCGACTTTGCTTGTGAACTGCATAGTTTGTAGCGGCCGCGTGTGTGCGCGCATGACCAATAACCCTGGCCCGCTGACACACCTCTTCCTACTGCAATGCATGACTGACCCCTTTCACCATGACTTATCTCTAATTATAGTCACCATTTGACGTATCAAAACACAGGGGTTTGCCCAAAATCTCAAATGTCAGATGCTGCGCCTGTAGCTTGTCCAGTTATCAGTCTAAGTTCAAACATCTTGCCCAGTTGACAGTTCACATTATCAGTTAAGGCGCGTCTTAATATAGCCCGAAGAACACTTCGGCCAAACAAAGGCGAAATTCTTCGGCTTGCTTCGGCGTGGCCTCTACGTACTAACAGTCTAACTAGGCGTCAAGCATTCGTGACACGTGACCGAAGGAAAATAGCAATAGTGCCGACTGTGAGCTTACCAGTGAAGTGCGTCTCGTAGGAACTGTAGCTTTTGAGGGAAATCAAGGGGTTACACGACAACATGGCTTTACGCACTCAAAAGGGCACTATCTGAACTAATCAATGTGACCCAACTGCACCATGAATTGCATTAAAAACCGAAATAATCACCAACGAAACCATTGAACCGACAGACAGTTACAAGCCGGTACACCGGCGTAGCAGACGATCACCAGCACACGGCGGAAGAAAAACATCATACCAACAACAATGTCGTGGTTTGGCATCAATTTTAGCAAACAGAATCAAAATTCTACACTACCTCAGTAATCAGAGTGACGCAAGTGAGCCATGAAAGTTATAGATGCCTGAAATATCAGCAACTAGAATGTTTACTCGGCACTCGCCATGTGACGACGCGAACCCGGCCGGCGCACACCGCCATGCGAGCAGACGGCGTTTGCATGCGAAGCAAAAACGCCGTAATTACAGATATTTCGCATTCTTACTTCACCTGTAGTATTGTAAGTCAAATGTACACTATCCTTACTAATCAATGTATTCCAGCAGCACCAAGAAACTTCTTCATTGCCGAAATATTAATGCTTGTAACTTTGAACAGACACCGGCCATGTACGAGCGCGACCCTCCGCCATCTTGAAATCAGATAGCTGGCGAATCTGGACCAGCCAATCAGAGAGCGTCCGGCGAAATCATTCGCGGTTGATCGGGGTTCTTCGCATTGCATGTCGACCGAAGCCCGAACTGTCCAAAATCTCTTCGCGAGGCCTCAAAATGGTTCAGGCGAAGCATCTTTCCTTCGCTCTTCGTGGTTGTTCGGACTTCTTCGGGCATAGTTAAGACGCTTTACACTGTCGTTTTAACTGGTTACTGCGCAGTCAGGTATAGCTTCCACGGTACTTATTTCTTCCACAAAAGTATGTTACCCATATTGTTCATATGAACAAGCAGTCTCATTTTGTTGAGGGTAAACACAGTGGCGTGATGTAGCGCTCATGTATAATTATTAATTATATCAGTGTTTTCAAAGGAAGGTAGATAACGTTCACACTGAATTCTACACTTTTGTTTGAAATCTAATGTCAGCGGATGGTCTCGCATCTGGTTTAGTTGATTCTACATGTCTATGGATATAATTGAATGATCTCATTATGTATGTCATGATGAAAGGCTGACAGGTGTGCAGTACACATATGTGAAAAGGACTAGAAATGACTACTATGGCAGGTGTAGAAGTTAAACCCCCCCCCCCCCCCCCGCCCGAATTTAACACTGTTTATGTGCACTTACCGGCGAGCGGCGAGGTAGATACGCAAACAGTCGAACCATCGAAGCGTTAGCCTTTCGCCCTAAACCAGGAGAAGTAATCATGTAAGCTGTTTACACCGCAAGCATTCAGACTCTTACTTCTACTGCTCTAGTCACATACATTTTCTGCGACATTTTGTTTTTCTGGTAGGGTGACTAGTGACTTTTGTACCCCCTCAAAAATCTGCGCACTGGCTTGTGAGAAAATGATGAGTAGGGCAGGTGAAATTGCTTGATGCTACGAAGAATATCATTCAAAGCGTGTGCTTATGTACTGGCAATCATTTTTTACTTAATACAATTACAAGGAAAATATATATAACTTTCCACCCCAAGAGTCAGCAAAATAACTGTGCACCAGCCGTGACGTATGAGTTCCAAATGTTTGAAATGACGCACTTTCCGATTGATGACATAACTGGAGTGTGTTTTTGTGAACTCGTAAACCACTGTATGGGTAATGGAAAGTGATAACTCACACTTTCACTTTCACTCTCTGTTTCATTATTTTTGGACGTAAAATACTCACAGTTAACTCACTGAAAGTTTGCACTGGCGAGTGGTGTAAATGTATTATAACATTCTGCACCACTGGTATGAATTACGGAACAGCAAGTCTCCGAATGTGCAGGTAATAGGAAGACGTCAGGGCTTTACTTGCAGTAAGTTGTCAGCATGTTTGTATGTGACAGCGAGGAATTTACAATGTAAGACCATCTGTGTCTTGAGAGCACAGGTCTACATTGCTTTTGCTTCTGACCTCATCCCGTTGCCCATCTGCTTAGCAGCTGGCGTGGACACTGCTAGGTGTGCAATAATGTACCGTATCGTGAAGATCAACCTCTAATATAAATACTGATCTGCAGATTAAAGTGTCAGGCTACTTCCTCTCTGAAAGTTATCACCCACTCAGTCACTTATGCCAGTGTTGTAATTTGTCGTTGCAGCCAAGACAGACCACCTGCTCTTCAGCAATCGAGCACACGCGTACGCATCTTTGGAAGAGTACAGTGCTGCCTTGGAGGATGCTGAGAGTGTGGTGAAACTGCGCCCTGACTGGCCAAAAGGCTTCTACAGAAAGGGGGTTGCGCTGTATGGATTGGGGCTGTACGAGGATGCCGTGATCGCGTTCATGCAGTGCCTGGCCCTAGATAAGGAGGTCACAACAGCCAAAGACTTGCTGTCAAAAGTAAATACACTGTCCTTTTTTTTTTTTCTTACTTTGTTTATCAGTTTTCTGCCACAATGCCAGTTGTGAATAGGACATATGTGACCGTCCACGAGAAAACCCGGCGTAAGACGCACGCCGCTGTTCCGAGCTAGAGGCAAACAAAGGTCAGCGGGTGCTATCTGGACGATACTGAGATTTTGCCAAAATCAGGTAGTTCTGCCCTTAAATAATGATGTCTTAAAATGAGTTTTTTTGGCACTGTGAAGAGCAAGGCTGTTTCTTTAAGATGGCACCAAAAACAAAAAATTGCAAATTTTGCACTTAAGCCGGGTTTTCTCATGGAAAGTCACATATAGTTTACTCTTCCACTGACAACTGCATTTCCATGGAGACTGAACTGAACTCCCATTATATATATATATATATATATACATGTGCTATGTGAGTCGTCCTGTTAGTGAGTTACATTACTGTCAATCATTTTTGTATACATGTATATAGACTTTATATAGAAAGCTTTGCTAACATTTTCTTTTGCTCTCCGCTTTTTCAGTGTCTGCACAAGATTTTATCCCAGCTACCTCCAGACGATCCAAAAAGCCAATTACGAGAGAGGGGAAACAACCCAACCTTGTTTCAAGTGCTGGTGAGCAACAACTTCAGTATGGCCGCCCTCGGTCCACACCTCACGATAAACACCATAAGCGAGCTGAGGCGAATCATGGAGGACACGGTCAGCGAAGCGACAAATTTTGACCCCTCTCAGGCGTGTGCTTCTACAGCTAGAGCTGCTGGAACAAATGATGAGGTGAGTGTGAGGTTTATGATTATAACCACCCGTTCTGTTCATATTTCTGAATTTTTTATTTTTTTTTGGACACGGTGGACGATAATTATTCCTATACTTTCACGATCATGGAGGACATTTTGTCTGATTATAGTTCGCGCATATATGTGTTTACGAAGCTCTGGTCTGCCTTCTTAGAAGTCTTCCTGTGAGATAGGGAATAGGGGAAGAGAACGTACAGTACCTGTAATTTCACAATTTATTCTAACACCTACAGATCTTTTTCTATCTTGACTAACGTATCTGAACTTAATATCTGTGATGATATGCACAGCTTTCCCCTTATGTGTTCGCAGATTCTCAGGAATCTGTTACCATCTTCACGGTATGTCTCCGATGATGTTCGTTCTGAAATACTTATTACTTCACTCTTTTGCAGACACCATTGGGCAATGGAAGTGACCCCCAAGGCGGCATATCAGAAAAGCAGAGATGTGAGTGTTTGAATTGTCAAGGTAATTCAGGGCCTGGTTTTTATGCAGTAGCAGGTATTGTCAAGATACACATGAGGGGATTGGGGAGGAGGTAATAGCCCTAACCGTATGATACATTCCATTTGAACATTTCGACAGTTGAGTTAACTCTGCAGTCTCCAGTGCTAAGGAAATAGGTGTTGAGCATATATATGTTGTTGTTGTTTAGGTGGTTTGTTTTGTTCTTGGTTTCTGTTGTTTTGATGTTTGATCCATATTTGCATGTGGTGTTATTTGGTAGTTACTTGAATTTAACGAAAACCTTTTCCACACGCAGGCAACTCCGTGCCAACTCTCAACATAAGACATGCTCGTAGCGCTCAAGACCATCTCCAGCATCAACGATCACGCTCTCAGTCACCTGACCACAGAGGTCCAGACACCCCAGGGAGTCGCAAGCGAAGCCGCAACCCCTCCACCTCCGCGCCTCTCAGCCCCACCCATTTGTCGCCACAGAAATGCCTCAGTAAGTTGAAAACTTTACACAATAAACGCATTGTTTACTTCCTTCTGCAGGAGGTATGAGGGATACGAAGGGTTTAGTCTGATTGGTTGACGTAGCACGTCTGTGTGGTTTCCTGGGCATTCAACAGGGCATTCGCTAGTACTTGTTTGCAAACTCTGTTACGAATTCTTTGTGTACAGATACTGCCTTCATATCAACCCTATTTTTCTGTTAATTGTAACCCCCCCACCACACACACACACACACACACACACACACACACACACACACACACACACACACACACACACACAAGGCAAGCATCTGTTCATGACATTTGTGTGTCTGTCTGTCTGTCTCCTTGGTGAGCTATCGCCACTTGGGGTCTTGTTGTTGTGATACTTGGCAGTGGTGGGATTTGTTTTGCAGTTTTTTTCTTCTTTTGAGTCACCACGGGGTTGTGGCAGGATTTTTGGTTCTGTTTGGGTTGCGTTTTGTTTTTGATTGTAAGTGATCAGTTTACATAATGAGAAATTTGTTTTTAACACTACCGGTACGTGGTTCTTGAAAATTTACAAGTCTGTTGATCGAGTCAACAAGGAGTTTTTGCTATTTCTGCTAGGAGCATCGCGTGGTGAGAGCATGGCTGCGGATGTGAAGGACATCGACGTAACTCTGCTGAGCGTCGAGGACCTGGAATGCAGCTTGTGCTATCGGCTGTTCTATCAGCCAGTCACCACCCCCTGTGGCCATGTGTTTTGTCGCCAGTGTCTTGACCGATGCCTTGATCATCAAACAACGTGTCCCATGTGCAAAAGCTGTCTAGCAGAGGTAAATATTTGTCGTTGTGGAGGGATTTTATTTTGGGTTTTTGTTGCGTGTTCTTTATCAGTTTGATTTGCTTTTGGGTGTTTATTGATGTTGTGTCTTGTTTGTTTGTTTGTTTGTTTATTATTGGCAGCTGTTGAATTTGGGTTGTTGTTTTGTTTGTTTGTTTGTTTTTTTGTTTTTTTTTGTTTTTTTGTTTTTTTGTTTTTTTTTTGGGGGGGGGGGGGGGTGACTTACCCGTCCACCCAGTCTGAACAAACAATAAATCAAATTAAATGAAGAACAACAAATTCAGTAACTGCCCGTTCTCTGTTTAAGTGTTTTTTGTTTCTTTAGTTGGTTTTTTTGTGGTGGCTGTGAACTTAGATTTGACATGTAGGGCTATTTTCATGTATTTAAAGAGGTAAAGTTTGGAAATAAAATGAACAGGTGCTTTATGCAAGAAATGCCAGAATACATTTTTTTGGTGAAAAATAGGGATTTTTACATTTCTTGCTTAGAAATATCTTCAAACTCTTTTTATCTAACAAATGCTTCTTCCTTGCACAGTACTTGGCTGAGCGGAGGCAGACAGTGACTGACTCACTTCAAGCCATCATCCAGACATATTTCTCCGGCGAGTTCAGCGAGCGCCAGAAGATCCATGAGGAGGAGATGAACGAGCTGGCGAAAATGGGCGTGGACAACCAGCACGAGATCCCCATATTTGTTTGCACCCTCAGTTTCCCCACTGTTCTGTGCCCACTGCACATTTTCGAGCCACGCTACCGTCTCATGATCAGGCAGTGCATGGAAGCTGGGACGCGGCAGTTTGGCATGTGCATTCCAAACTCTGAAAATGAGTAAGTGGGTTTTTTTTTTTTTGTTTTTTTTCGCTGCTGTGCATTCCAAACTCTGACAGAAAGGTAGGATTTGATTTGTACCACTGTGTGATGGAATTTATCTTTATCAAATGTTGACTTTATTAATTCTATATTTGGCAAGTTCATGTGGAGTAGGCACTTGTTAAACTACACAGTTAAATTGTAAGGAAGATTAACAGTTGCACACAGTTTGGAATATGTTGCTGGCAACAAGAGGAGATTTCCCGCTTGTGAATTTTTTTTTTTTTTTTTGGGACTGCGTGACTATGACAAAAATACTAAAATACATGGCTTTTGTCTTTGCCGAGTTTACAAGGAACAGTGCAGACATACTTGCTGTGTTTCATCATTTGTACATTAGCCTCGTACTTTCCTTGCAGGGAGGACTTTTCAGACTATGGGTGCATGCTGGAAATTCGAGACGTGCACTTCTTTCCTGACGGTCGCTCGCTGGTGGACACTATAGGTGGGCGTCGTTTCCGCGTATTGGGTCGAGGGAAGAGAGACGGCTACAACACAGCAAAGGTGGAATTTCTGTCAGACAGGTCTCTTACTGCCGAGGAGCTGCTAGGTAGGTGCACTGGTGTTTCCTGACATTTTTTATCTTGGGAAAGGAAGGCATTGTGACAATAACAAAAACTTTTTTCTTTTTTTTTTAACTCTGACTGACCAGATAGTTTTAATAATGTTGTTGTTATGTTGTGTTGGTTTTGGGATTTGTTTGTTTTGTTTGTGTTCTTTTTGTGTGTTTTTTTTTAGGGTTTTTATTTATTTATTTTTTTTTGGGGGGGGGGGGGGTGGGGGGGGGAAGAGGGGTGCATTTTATGTCAGAAAAATGTTTGTGTTTAGTTGTTTTTTTAATTATCATAGAGAGACACTGCTCGATATCAAAGATATTATGTCTCAGAAATTAAAAAGTTCATTTTTTATTTTCTGAGAAGTAATGTCTTTGATATCGAGCAGTGTCTCCTGACAGTCAGATCCACTCATGGTCTGTTTAACTCACTTACTGTTTAACTCAGTTCTTACAAACTCAAATTGGGGTGTGCATTACTGGCCTCACTAGTAACAAAAAAAAAAAATCACAATTAATTCATTGCATGTCTGCATTGATGTATACTCGTGTTTGCTGCAGTAAGGGCCATTGAAGAACTGTGTGTGAATCTTGCCTGATTTTCGTAGAAACAAAACGCAAAAAGAGCAAAAACATGGGGTACTAATGTGGTCCATTTTCTAGGTATTGGAGTGTTTCAGTCACCATTTGCTTGTCTATTGCTAATTAATTAAGTTAGCGTGTTCTTGATAAACGTAAGCATCACCATCTTGTATCGTGACTAATCTGTATTTGGTTGTGATTCCTTTGTTGACAGAAACTCAAGCCCTGGAGGGGGAGATCTATGAACAGGTCAAGTCATGGCTGGAGGGACTGTCTGGGATTCACCGCGCTCGCATCACCCAGCACTTCGGCAACCTCCCTGACCTTGACCCCCACCCCAACGAAACTCCCAACGGCCCAGCGTGGGCGTGGTGGGTGCTAGCCGTGCTGCCGCTTGACCACCGTGTGCAGCTTGCGATGCTGTCCATGGCGTCCTACAAGGAACGACTGCAGGCTCTGCAGAAGGTGCTGAAATACTTGGTCGGGCGTCGTGGTGGTCGATGACTAGGTATCCCCAACGATGACTTTGTGCACAACTTCTACAACTACTACAGTGGCATAGTGCGAAGAGGGGTGGCATTTCTAGTAATGCCATTGATGTTGCTGGCCTGGTTCACCATTATTCTGTGTCAAAGGTTGTGGCGAGGTCATCGTTGAGTATACCCGTCGGGTGCCATTGAACCCTGACCTGCGGTCAAGGCTTCAGTATAAACCAACTGATCTGTTGGAAAGACTCGTAGGCAATGCATATCAGACTTTAATTTTGCACTCTCCTTTTAGGATTGAGTGTTGAAAATGTCAAGAACTTGGCATAGCTTTGTGAACAAAGGTCCATTGACACAAATGAATATTCATATGAGAGACAATTACCTCATCCGTGGTTCTCAAGCAGTATACCTTTGCAAAAATCAGGCTGTATTGCTGTTGAATTGAACAACTGCTGGTGTTTGTCCTTAGTAGAAATTCAGGAGATTTTGTCTGTGGTTGATCATTGAGGACGCACTGCAATGTGTGTGTTTTGCAGATATGGAAGACTTGAGTTATCATTTTGTTACACAGGCGGCTTGGCTTGGGTTTCATGTTTTTCTGTTGTGCACTACGTTAATTGCTGTAAATGAACGTCATGAACAGCACCTCAAGCAAAGAGATAAAATGAATTAAAGAATTTAAAAAAAAATCGAGAGGTTTGTAGTATCATTGGGTAGAGGACTGAGTGAATATTTTTGCATATATGCAGAATGCATTTACATCGAGAAACCTCAAGTCCTCATACTGTGTGTGTTACTCTGTTAGTGCTTGTGAACTGTACACTGAGAGAGCGGTTCTGTTATTGCAGAAACCGAGAGTGAAAAGGAAATACTAAGTATTGTTTTGGTGTGCTGATAGTGCAACCAAGTTGTGTTACAACTTTTTAGATACTAGTGCCAAACTCTACGATGTTTACTTTGTATTGAAGGTGATTTCTTTTCCTCCTTTACATTAGTGGGGATTTTACTTAGAGAAGTAGTGATTATCCTTTGGACTTACATGATCGACTGGTGAGTTTGTGGGATTTTCGTGGGTTAATAAGTAGAAGAGCAGTGGATGAACAAGAGTGGTGGTAGCGCCCAAAAGTCCTGTACAGTCGAAATTTCACTATTTACAAGCTTCACCACACCGTAGGGTTGCTCCTGGTCTTGTCTGAATAGGAGGGAAAGCGTGTCCGATTATTCGGTTTAGAGGTGTTCTTGAATGTCTTTGCTGTTGTTACTGTTTGTGTTATTTGTTCTTCTGTTTTAGTTTAACGTGTGTTTAACACTTGCATTGTAGCTGCTTCTCTGGGTTTTAGTTTAACGTGTGTTTAACACTTGCATTGTAGCTGCTTCTCTGGGTTTTAGTTTAACGTGTGTTTAACACTTGCATTGTAGCTGCTTCTCTGGGTTTTAGTTTAACGTGTGTTTAACACTTGCATTGTAGCTGCTTCTCTGGGTTTTTAAAAACATTTATTTAGGTATGTTGTGTCTGTTCAGAGAACTTTTTATGGTTTTGCTGTTGTTTGGTTCGTTTGTTCTTTGGAAGAGGGGGGGGGGGGGGAGGGGTCTGTATGTGTTGAATACTGGTGAAGGTTGGTGGTTACCTATTCCTCTGGTTTGCAGGGTCCATACAGGTCATGGAATCCTGGAAAAGTCATGGAATTTGGAAATAGCTTTTCCAGGCCTGGAAAGTCATGAAATTATCTCATGAGTCATGAAAAGTCATGGAATTTCGGACTTTTATGGGAGCTATTTTCAGCCCAACAGTGAAATGGTCAGCTTGGTGATTACTCGCTGGACTGATTGCCAAAAATACCAACAAACTGCCTTCCCATAAGGCTAATGACTATAACTCTGAACGTTGGTCTTGCTTACTGCGATAACTAGCTAGATAAGCTCATAATTTCTACCCTCGCGTGTGTCAGTGTGAAAGAGGGCGAGGAAGGTGTCATGGAAAACAGGAGAGTTGGCCTCGAAAAGTCATGGAAAAGTCATGAATTTTTTAGACTGTGAACCTGTATGGACCCTGGGTTTGTATTGTGCGTTCATACAGTTTGTAAGCAGCCAGTGTTACGACTGCTATACTTCTTACTTGCAAGAATGCATACAGCAGCCCACATCTTAAGACAGTGTGATCATTACTACACTCGGCTGCAAATATAGAACTGTTTTGCCCTTTTTCTCAAACCTCTCTCAGGTACATGATCATTTCAAGGGCAATTTCTTAAGTTATGTTCTTATTATAATTTTATGTACATTTACCATCTTCTGTGGGTGCACGAATGAGCATATACATGTATAAATTTACTCGTTTTTGTGCGTCTGCATGTGTGCCAGAGAAAGAAAGAGAAAGATCACTTCTTTGCATAGACTTGCAGACATTTCTATTGTAATCGCAGAATGGTGTTTGTTGTCATTGATTGGCGTTTCTCCATTTTCGGCTCCCTTGTGTAACAATGGGAGTCTATGTATTATCTTCTCTGTGCTCGGACTTGCCTTTAGTCGCTTGATGACTTGGGTGCTAGTTTAGGCAAACAGTTTTTTTGTATGAAATGTGATGCGTAGATTGGAATTTCATGGTAGAATTTGTGCATTATGTATTACTGCTTATTCACGACTTCACATGTTATGACTGACTTTGAATAGACGCCGGGTTCTCCACTCTGTCATGAAGTATTGGTAAGACTGTTCTCAGAAATGCGTTTTCTACAGTGGTTGTGATGAAATGATAATGTATCACTGAAACCATTTAAAAGTGTGTATGTGTGTGAATGTGTATGTGATGAAAATGGGTTTGCGCTTCTGCTCGCGAATCAACAGTTGGCTGTGTGCACATGTGTCGCACGACACTAGACGGGTGTGTGCACGTGTCGCACGACACTAGACGGGTGTAACTTAATTTTGATGAAGTCGTCCACATACTTTTTCATTTGTTTTTTGTGTATAACTGTATCGTAAACTCCTCAGCCTCAAATGTTTTTCCTGAGTTGCTCTCTGGTAACTGTAAATAGAAGCGTATAAATTTTGCATTCTAAGTGTACCATGTACCGGTATTCTTATTTATGGTAGACCCCCCCCCCCAACGCCCTCAGCTCCCCCCCCCCCCCCCCCCACCCAAAGAAAATGGCAAGTAATGTGCAAAGTTCATGTGGACCTCAGTTGCCGTTATAAGGGAATAAACTCCGCCCCGTTTCCCCTCCTCCCTATTTCGTCCAATCAGACTCTCAGGTTTAGATTTCCAGGTGAATTTGCATGGTGAAGTTTTGACTGAGAACAGCCCCCGTGTCAGTCTGTAGCAATTTGTTGTGCACAGTCTTACTGCAGTAGTTCAAACAAGTGTGTGAAAAATATAACATGAGTTTACATTTGCTGTTCTCCTTAGCCCTTTCCATGTGGTTTTTTTGTTTGTTTGTTTGTTTATTTGCCCCAACTCTTTGCCAGTTCCAGTGGTGTTCCTCCCAGGTCATGGGTGGAATCCACGGAGGGCTCGGAAGCTGGGGCAATTTTTATTATGCATGATGATGGAGATGAGGATGATGGTAAGATGATGCTATGGAGGTCCATGTGGTTTGGGACTGCGGGACAGGACCGCATTCCACGCTTCCTGTCATAAATATCCCAACATTAACCAAGTCCGGGAACTACGGCACCTGCGGTGCCGGCCGTGTAATCATCCACATCATAAGACGTGTCACACTAAGGGAAGCACCCCCAAAGTCGCACCCGTGAAGTGGGTGAAGCTCGGCTGTGTGGCAACAGCCTCCCCATTGTGCCCATAGCACACCCGCTGAGGGTAGGAGCCGACCTATGTAGGAAAAATCCCGCTTGCGTCGGCTGGGACTCGAACCCGGGTCTCCCGGTCCATGGTCCGAAGTGGTAACCACTACACTACTGGGGCCGGTCCACGTGTTATTGTTAAACCTGTTGGAAAACTGGTTATTGTGAGTACAGAGTGGTCATAATTATAATTAATCAGGTATTTCAAACTATACATCGCCAAGCAGACATGCCACTCCAGCCCTTGTAATTGAAAACACTCTAGATATCATGTAAGTGGATATGAGTAATGGGTACACATCAAGAGAGCGTTCCGTTTTCACCGTCTGTGAGCAGTTAAAATCCCAGTCGTGGCAATGGAAGCATTAGTGTTCGCTAAAGCTTTCAAAACCTAGGGTCGCTTTGACCCTGTGTGTCGAATTTCAGAGAGTCATTTTGTAAACATTAATCAGTGACGTACAGCCTGAAAAATCTGTGTCATATTCTGAAATCTCTGCGTAAACAACCCGCATAAGGAACACGATGGAGTATGCTTGCACACTTCTCTCCTTTTGTTCATTTAGCTGTTGCTTGAAAATGTTTTCAGAAAATTTATTTCATTCTCATGAGTTTTCATACGTACTGGGTTTTTTTTTAAAATGTAGTTATTCTTGCTGTTGTTTTGGCAGGTATCTAGATCCATTGTTTTCTCTCGCAGTGTTCTGTTGTCAAGTCAAGTCAAGTCAAAAATACTTTATTTATCCCCGTAGGGCAATTCATGCGAATTGTGCATGTTGTGCATGCAGTATGTGTGAATCACACAGTTCCACTGAAAAATGCTGCACTTTATGAGCTAAGCTGATTCTGGAAGACTGAAGAATTGCAACACCTTTTTGTCTCAGATGCTCTCATTTCCTCAGAAAGAAACGCGCAACACTTCATTGTACTGGAAGCACTTTGTGTACATCTGTGTATCTTATGCAATCATTGGTATTTTCCACTGTACAACTTTGAAGATGTATTAAACAATGAAATGAAAGTGTGACCGTAGTTCAGTTTTGTTGGGTGGGTTGTGGTGAGAATGTTAGTGTTTTGACTCTCTCTCTCTCTCTCTCTCTCTCTCTCTCAATGCTCGGGTCGTGAGTTCGATCCCGGCGGGGGCCAAACATTTGTGCTGGCTTTTTCATCGTTGCCCCGTCTTTGATATCACCCTATGTGGTGGAAAAGGACGTTAAACCCCCCAAACACCCACCCACCCTCTCTCTCTCTCTCTCTCTCTCTCTCTCAATCACACACTCACACACACACACACACACACACAGGCGGGACACACGCACACCTGGCCAGACACGTGTAGCCTAGGTGCATGAAGACACCCCTACCGTCAATTTGGAAAAGGTCGTAGGTGTCATGGATTAGATAAGAGCTTAGGGCCTTCGACAAACAAAAACAAAACCAAAAAAAAAAAATCAACCTAATACGGAAAGATCACGCAGTTTGCCCGTATATCAGCTTAACTGCACAGGCTCTGAATCAATACAAATGCTTCACCAGCCATAAACGGCCTGCTCTCAGAGATGAAGTCCCGAGTCTAGCTGGCGAAGACACGAAGAGGAAGAGAAAAAGACGTAGGCGTCTAGAGCTTTTGAGATGGTCCCTTGCACGTCACGTGGCATGTGGTGTGGTGTGCCTGCTGCGTTTGTAAAAATATATATGTGGAGCGCGTTGTGTAAGCGGGTACATCTATCTATCTACGCGCTATTTATTGTCACTGCCAAGGTGAATGTCGTAACGCAAACGGACGTCACTGTGGGTCGCCATATCACCTTATTCGTCGCTGACACTGAACTAAGATCTCACACAGGTGCGTTCAGGTCACTGAACTTGATCCTTCCTACAAAATATATGCGTTTTTTTTTTGTTTTGTTTTTTTTTGGGGGGGGGGGGGCGTTATTTACGTATGATGGCTCTCTCTCTCTCTCTCTCTCTCTCTGTTTTTGCTTGAGTAGATATGTAGGTTTTTACGATTTATGTAACGGCATCCATACATTAGAATTGTGTAATGGCCTCCATACATTGGAATCGTGCGTGTGGGGGGGAGGGGGAGAGAGAGAGAGAGAGAGAGAGAGAGCTATGCATCTTGTTTCTGGTTTTGCTTTGCTTTGTGTTTTGTTAGTGTTGTTTAGTGTTGTATTTGTTTTTTTTGTTTTCCTTTCTTGCCAGAAGTTCTGTCTTCTTCTTTTTCCCCCTTTTCTTTAAGCAACGGCAGGTTGAAAATTAACCATTGTTGGGCTAATTTTTTTCCGTTGAAAAATAAAGATCGTGCGTTCTCTCTCAAGGTCTATTTCAGTGTTGCTGGGATGGGTTTAATTCCCGTTTGTTCGTTTGTTTGTTTGTTTGTGTGTTTTGTTTAGCGGGAATGGGTCAGTATAGGTGTTCACTTTGCCAGGGCATTATGCTTGCTCAGTAAGCGAACAACCCGAATTCTGATTTCGGACTATGAACAACAAGGCGACGAAGAAGAACACATTTTTGT
>JACVVK020000592.1:185000-237500 GCA_018292915.2 Batillaria attramentaria
TGCACGAGCAAAGAGTAATGTGAGAAATTTTTTTTATGCTGTTTACTGCAGCATACATGTATCGCGTGTCTCACTGTTGCATATGAGTCCCAGAAACACGCCCTGGGACAGTAATTAGACACAGCTTGCGTAGACTGTGTCTTTAGCGACAGATTGCGTAAACCGTGTCATCAAATGGTTAAGGATGAAGCCTACTTATGAATGTAAGGAGAAGCTGCTTCAGTTTTTTTGTTTGTTTGTTTTGTTTGTTTGTTTTGTTGTTTTATCATGCGTGAAGATGAGGATGAGGGTATTGATAGGGTGATGTTTGTTTGTTTGTTTGTTTGTTATGCGTGAAGATGAGGATGAGGCTGATGGTAGGGTGATGCTACGGAGGTCCATGTGGTTTAGGACTGCGTGATAGGGCCGCATTCCGCGCTTCCCGGCGTTAACCACACCCGGAAACTACGGCACCTGCGGCGCCGGCCGCGTAATCATCCACATCGTGAGATGTCATAACAAAGGAAGTACCCCGAAAGCCGCACCAGTGGACTGGCTGAGTCTCGGCTGTGTGGCAACAGCCTCAACAATGAGCACGCCTGCTCTGGGTAGGAGCCGACTTAGGTAGGAAAACCCCACTTGCCTCGGCTGGGATTGGAACCCGGGTCTCCCGGTCCATGATCCGAAGTGCTAACTGCTACACTGCTGGTGCCGATGGTTTTGTTTTTGTCGTTGTTTTTTTTTTTTTTTTTATTGGGGGGGGGGGGGGGGGGGGGGATCAATTTGCGGTCTCTTGCGTTGAAGAAACCATGCGGTCAAAGAATGCAAACGAAGAAGCCTCAGAACGCCTATGCATTCCTTATTTGGTCTCCTCTCCGCTGAGACCTTACTGGAGTAATGCTAGTCTACTTTCTGTTTAGGCCAGAGAGCCACTTCACCCAAATCCACTCGCGTCACCGTTGCCTCTCTTGTGCGCAAAGAGTCCCAGCTTCACTGGCAGCTTGCGTTCTGTTGCAACCCCCTGGCATGCACCTTGCCCTACGACATACAAAAATCACAGTAAAAAATAACTACAAACAAACAAACCAGGGTTCTTCACGCACAAAAAACCCTGCGCTAGACCCCACGGTCGGTTTGTGTCATTACGCCTGTGGTCGCAAACGACGCAGCTATCTCATCAATACTGATCAGATCTGATATATACATAAGACCAACCTTTCATAAATCTGACGAGTCATCTCGGCGTTGTCCCTAGCAAACGTTTTCTTATCAATACTCAGATACGCATCAAACCCCGTCACGTGCCTCTCTAGGATGTATATATAAATCATTTTAATCTGCGTAATTATGTAAGCTTTTATATAAGATATGTATGACGAGTCACCTCTCTACCTTGCGCTTAGAAACAAAAAAGTCACGACACACATGTTCTGACCCCACTCACGGAATCAGAACTAGGTTTCAGTACTGGGAACGTTTTACATGAGATGGTGCAGTCATGTTAGCGTAATTTAAGAGATGAATACAGGTTCAGGTAGACCTGTAGGCAAAACACCGTCAGCGAATGAAAGGGACAGTAGTCGTGACGATGACGGTGACAATGACAATGACAAAGGTCGTGATGATGACAATGACGATGATGGTGACAATGACGGTGACGATGACGATGGTCGTGACGGTGACGACGACAATGACGATGACAATGGTTGTGACGGTAACGATGACATTGACGATGACGATGACAATGGTCGTGACGATGACGGTGACGGTGACAATGACGGTGACGACGACAAATGACGATGACTATGGTCGTGACGGTGGCGATGACAATGACGATGACAATGGTCATGACGGTGACGATGACAGTGACGATGACGGTGACAATGACAATGTCGATGACAATAGTCATGACGATGGCGATGATGGTGACAGTGACGATGACGATGACAATGACTATGATGGTGACAATGACAATAACGGTGACGGTTTCGATGAAAATGACGATGAGAATGGTCGTAACGGTAACGATGCTACTGACCATGACGGTGACAGTAACAATGACAATGACGATGACAACAACGAAAACGATCACAATGACACTGACAATGACGATGGTAGTGGCGATGGTAATGACAATGACGTTGTCAATGACAATGACATTGGCGATGGTGATGGCGATGGCGATGTGTGAGAGAGTTGGTTGGTTGGTTGTTTAGGAGTTTAACGTCCTCTTCCACCACGTACGGGTGATGTCAAAGACGGGGCAACGAGAAAAAGGCCAGCACTGAAAGTCCAACGCTCTACCATTCGGCTATCCCGGCTCCCCTGCGAGAGAGAGAGAGAGAGAGAGAGAGAGAGAGAGAGAGATGATGATGATGATGATGATGAAACTTTATTACACAAGGATTGAGATATAGGTTCACGAGAACCTGTCTGACAATCTGTCCTTGCTAAACTACAACAACATAAGATTATAAAAACACGAAGGAGAAAGAGAAAAAGGCTAAATCAAAACACAAAACCATCATATGCATGTAGCACACACACACACACACACACACACACACACACACACACACACACACACACACACACACACACACACACACACACACACACACACACACACACACACACACAGAGGCAGGAAGGTAAGGCCTATGCATTGTGTAATCGTGGCTTGCAGTGGCTCCTACTGGTGTGCAGTGGCTGTTTCTTTTTAACCATTTGTAATACAGTGGGCACATGGTGCTCTGGCTTGGGCTAAACCAGTCGAAATCAGTCATGCTCCTTTAAAACTCCTAACATCAGAATTGCCGCCCAACTATTGATTGCTCACCCATGCAAGCTTGCGTAACGCTCACAAAGATTTATGTCAATGAAACAGATACAGCTTGATCAATGTGTGCGCGTGCTGATGACTCAGGTTACAGACAACATTCACACAGTTACGTGCGCGTAACATTTTTATGATAAACTTGTTACCTGTCAAGTGAGTCGGCAGGTCGGTAGCTTGCAGTGAAAGGTATGATCTCAATGACTGATTATGTCATCGCTGAGCGCTTGTATAACTTCAGAAAATACTGGGTCATCAGGGTTTTGTTTTTTTTTGGTTTTTTTTTTGCTGCCTAGGCCAACCCAGATTACACAAAAGAAAAAGGAAATCCATTTCGCCCTTCAGAAAAAGAGCTGCTGAGTTTTGTGCCTTTAAGCCTGGCTAAACAGGCTGAGCAAATCGTTGTTGTTGTTGTTGTTGTTGTTGTTGTTTATACCTTTTCTGTTGTTCGTTTGGTATTGTTTGTCTTCATTCCTTTTTCCCTCGGAGTAACTCAAAATCACGAAGTCAAATATACTGTTCTAGTTGCCCACCTGAGACAGACAGGGACAGAGAAGTAATAATGCGACACGTGTGTGTGTGTGTGTGTGTGTGTGTGTGTGTGTGTGTGTGTGTGTGTGTGTGTGTGTGTGTGAGAGAGAGAGAGAGTATGTCAGTGTGTGTGTGTGTGTGTGTGTGTGTGTGTGTGTGTGTGTGTGTGTGAGAGAGAGAGTATGTCAGTGTGTGTGTGTGTGTGTGTGTGTGTGTGTGTGTGTGTGTGTGTGTGTGTGTGTGTGTGTGTGTGCGTGCGTGCTTTCCCCCAAGACAAGAACAGCCTTGGAGTGGATGATGAATGTCAGTATGTAGCATGTTGACAGAAACACCCTGACTGTGACCCTGGCGAAGGCTGCTAACAAAGTGCACGACTGGGCAGGATAAAACGGGACCTGTCAGACAACCTTGAAGGACAGCACACAGACAAGAGAGAGAGAGCAGGCAGAGAGAGAGAGAGAGAGAGCAGGCAGAGAGAGAGAGAGAGAGAGAGAGCCCCAGTTAACGTCGACCTGCGTGAGTTATAGAATGCTATCTCCATCTACGTCCGTGTGTCTAAATAATATTTCCCCGCGACAGTCGTGGTTCCCCCTCCCCCCCCCCCCCACCACCCCCCCACCACCACCCCCCACTCAGCGCGACAAAGCTTACGCAACTTGATGTGACATTAAAGCAACACGCAGCAGATTTTCCAAGCCTCCTGCCAGATCCACCACCTGCGCTGCTTTCGGCCGGCACGCGATCCGGCCACTATCAGCAGCCGATGCGAACAGTCTAAATGAACTTCGCGTAGTTTTTACTGAAAAAGCCATAATATTAGGTTAAGCGAAGACTACAGATTCTCTTTTGCTAGAGGTCTATGTCTTTTGTCTAACTGAAACTTCAAGTCGATTCAATTCAGTTCAAGTCAAAACAACTGATAAATATCAGAAATGTTTCTTTTGGCTCGTTAAGACTCGGAGCAATAAACGCTGTGCATCCTTAAACTTCAATTCTGGACAAGGTTATTTCAAAACATTTACATAGGTATAATAATAATAATAATAATAATAATGATACTGACAGTACTTATATAGCGCTATAACCTGTTGGTTGATAACAGTTCTAAGCGCTACAAAGAGAATAGGGAAAACAAAGTATACAAAAATAGGGAAAAAATTGCAATGCCATAAGGTCAGGGCGCAACGACATACGCACGCGCGCGCACACACACACACACACACACACACACACACACACACACACACACACACACACACACACACACACGATGCAAACCACAACAGTCACGTGTTGTTATGAGCAGAAAACAGGTGGGTCTTTAGCTTTTTCTTGAAAGTTTCAAGGGAGGGTGCTTGGCGGAGTGAAAGAGGGAGCGAATTCCAGGCTAAAGGACCAGTGTAGGAGAAAGCTCTAGTGCCAATGGTGGAAAGTTTAGTGCGGTGAATGTTGAGGGTAAGAGTGTCAGCTGAAGACCGGAGCCGGGGGGCGACTGACGGAGTGTAGAGTTGGATCAGTTCAGAAAGGCAGGATGGGGCAGAATCATGCAAACATTTGTAGCAAAGGGTGCAGATTTTGTACAGAATCCCGTCAGAAACAGGAAGCCAGTGCAAGGAGCGGAGTGCAGGAGGGGTGGTCAGACTTTTTCAAGCGAAGGACCAGGCGAGCAGCAATGTTCTGAATGCGCTGAAGAGGATGAAGCAGGGAGGCCAGTCAGGAGAGAGTTAACGTAGTCTAGACGAGACAGAATGAGTGAAGTAAACATTTTGACGGTGGCATCAGTGGAAAGGTATTTGCGGACAGAAGAGATGCGGCGGAGATGTAAGAGGCAGCGTGTTTGTGGATACTACTAAACAGTTCATACAGACAAAAAGTATGTATACACTTTTACTCTAACATGGGATTTGGTCTAGTGGTCAGGTATCCGACATCCGGAATCCTGAACTGCCTGGTTTGAATCCGTGGTGGGCAGGATTTTGGTTTTCAAATCGAGTCAAAATCGGGTGCAGACTCGTTTACTTTGCCTGTCTAGCCCTCGTGTACACACGCACGCACGACTTTGTCACATCTAGTGTGCACGTTAAAACTCCCATTCCACCGTCCCCCGTAGTGTAGTGGTTAGCACTTCGGACCATGGACCGGGTTCGAATCCCAGCCGAGGCAAGCGGGATTTTTCCTACCTAAGTCGGCTCCTACCCAAAGCAGGTGTGCTATGGGCACAATGGGGAGGCTGTTGCCACACAGCCGAGATACACCCACTTCACGGGTGCGACTTTGGGTGTAGTGCTTCTCTTGGTATGACACGTCTTATGATGTGGATGATTACACGGCCGGCACCGGCCACAGGTGCCGTAGTTCCCGGGCCTGGTGAACGCCGGGATATTTAGAAGCGTGGAAGCATGGAAGGCGGCCCTGTCCCGCAGTCCCAAACCACACGGTCCTCCATAGCATCATGTTACCATTATCCTCATCTCCATCATCATGCATAATAAAAGTTGCCCCAGCTTTCGAGCCCTCCGTGGATTCCATCCATGACCTCAGTGGGAGGCACGCGACTGGAGCTTTTTAAGAGTTGGAACAGAAAAAAAAAATTCCATTCCACACTGGAGGGGCCGCGGAACGGAAAACTGTCATACGCTGTGCATGCAGGGGAGAAAAATGGGTGGCGCAGCACTGTGGCGACGCGCTCCCCCCCCCCCCCGCCCCCCCCCCCCCCCCCGGCCGAGTTTGAAGATCACTCTGTGGACAGAAGACTTTAAACCTGAAAACACCCATCCACCCTCTCTTAACGCTTTGTTTGTTGTTGGCCACTTTAAACAGGGTGAATTCAGGGTCAGTGTGCATCGAGTAAAACTTGAAAGCCAGCCCGTGTACCGATTTCAATCTGACAGAAAAGAGCTTTAGCCACTCCCCCCCCCCTCTCTCTCCTTTACAGGTGAAAGGCATATCCAGTCTTCATCCAGTCATTCAACCTTCTTCCCTTTACAGATTAAAGGCACACACAACTTTTTTTTTTTTTTAAAGATCTCACAGAGCTGGCTGCTTGAAAAGGATAACGCTTAACGCCATAGCAACACGTGAAAAATTGTCACATTTAAGAAAAATATGCCGGGAAATTAGGACTTCTTCTCCAGGGGAAAGCGTGTCGCTGCTGTGCTGCACCATCCATCCAACCTATACTTCTTTCTTCTTTGTTTAAGTTTGCAAAAGAGGGGGGGGGGGGGGGGAAGAAACCCCCGATGAATAGCCTGGCAGCCAGGAAAAAATCGATATCACAATATCATAAGCTCGTCATCATCGTCGTCGTCGTTGTCGTTATTTGTCATCATCATCGTCTTCTTCTTCGTTTTTTCCTTTTTTTTTTAACTCAGTATATTTACACTTTGTGTGTCACTTTGGGTAATGTTGGCCGCTTTAAGGATAAACAGACGTTGGAATGGCAAAGCTGCACTTTTAACTTGAACTCTTGAACTTTACCTTCGTGTTGCGTGGATGTCGGTTTTTATGTGTCGCCGCTTACATCGATGTTACATTATGTAAACGTGAATATATTTTCCTCCATCTTCCACGCGATCCCGGCTTCTCGCCCACGCCCGTTTCAAAACAGCGTTACGTAAAGGTGTTGTTAGTGGAACATAAGAGCAGGGGCGCCGGAAGATGTTGGGGGGAGGGGGGGCAGAGTCTCAGAGGGGGGAAACGCCAGAATGAAAAGCGGGGAGGGGGGGGGACCAGGGAGCCATTCAAAGGTAGGACGTTGCCCAAAGAAACTGAAAAGCGGGGGGGGGGGGGGGGGGGGGGGGATCAGATTGCTGCGCAGACAAAAACCTTTACGAACCAGGGAGCCACAGAAAGGAAGGACGTTGCCCAAAGAAAGTGAAAAGCGGGGGGGGGGGGGGGGTGATTATCAGACGACTTTCTGCCAAGTCGTTTTCATATTTCATGCAACGGCTAAAATGAGTTCTCTGTTGGGTGGGATGAGGCAGAGAGCAGGAAGAGGGGGGGGGGGGGCAAGACATGGCTTTGCCCCCCCTCTTGCCATAGTCACCTGATTTTCCAGGGGGGGGGGGGGGGCAAAAAGATACTCTTGCCCCCCCCCCCCTGCTTGGGTTCCGGCGCCCTGTAAGAGGTTTTGTTACGTAAAAATGCACGTGGAATGTATTTTGAACTGTCTCTGCCTCTGTCTGTCTGTCTCTCTCTCTCTCTCTCTCCGTGCATCCGTGCGGTGTGTGTGTGTGTGTGTGTGTGTGTGCGTGCGTGCGTGCGTGCGTGCGTGCGTGCGTGCGTGTGTGTGTGTGTGTGTGTGTGTGTGTGTGTGTGTGTGTGTGTGTGTGTGTGTGTGTCATACAGACAGACTGACGAACAGATAGACAGGCAGGTTGACAGACTGACAGACGGCTAGACCGGCAAACAGGCAGGGAGACAGGTACACAGAATAAAATACTGACAGACAGGCGAACAGACCGGGGGCGGGGGGGGGGAGGGGGATGGGTAGGGGGAGGGTCAGCCACAGTGATTGCATCACACTCAACAACCGCACATCTCTTACACAACACCTCATCTTACTCTGATTGCTGCCGACACCGCCGAGTTCACTCGGTCCATCAAGGACACATGCCCCCCACCCTCCCCTTCTTCTCACCCCCCTCTCCCCTCCCAAATCCCTTCCCGAGGGCTGCAGTGTCCTTGCAGGTGTCTGCAGATTGGTTACATTGGCCACTTACACAAGAAGTGTCACTGTCCTTTTGTCTTAGCTTTATGCAACGGTGTTACATCACGTCCGTTCACTTTCACATCGAGCGAGTGCGGTTTACGTAAAGACTGGTCGATAGTTCTCTTTGAAGTGCGCGCGTCAGTGATGTGTCTTGCTGCGTATAGTTTGTTTGTTTTTTTGTGTGTTTTTTTTCATCACAGCAAAGGAGACTTTGCCTATAGTGGTTGAGCCAAAGAGGTTTACTACGGCTTCTGAGGCCGCTACGGATCTTGAGGTGCATGTTCGAATTCCCGGTGGCCAGGAATATGGTGGGATCAAATTCGCAAGCAGTCCATTTTTGTACCTGCCTTTGTTAACACACACACACACACACACACACACACACACGGCCACACACACACTACACACACACACACACACACACACACACACATACACACACGCACGCACACACACTTTAAAGTGTATACACCTTTTAACAGAAGGTCACGTACATAACCTACAGCGGTTCGTGCACTGACTTAATTGATGCCCGGTTGTCAGTTTCCTGTGCTATATCTGCTGCAGTCTTGGTAATTTCCCTCACGAGATTAAACAAGTATTGTTGCCACTTGTAGTTATTAAAGGAGGATTTTCCGTGAAGAGGGCTCATGCTGCCACTTTATGCTCACAGATCAGTCGTTCTGCGCTGTTTTATTGGTATCTATCACACTACTTAGACACCTGGACAGTGGCAGCGTTTGTAATGCTGGCCGCACTGAGCCAACAGAAGCGTACTCGATGACGCGGCGACAACACTGACTGAGCGCTCCAGTAGTGTACCAACAGTCGCAGGATTTGAATGTTCGACCGCTCGCGCAAATGTGTAAACAACATTGTATCGCGGTAAGATGTGACCTAATCAAGAAGATGGGAGTATTTCGAGCGTGCGCCGTACGGGCGTACATAAGGACACAAAATGACTGTGGTGTCATGGTTGGTGTTTGTTTGATGTACCCTGTTTGGCAAGTGTGCTAGTCTGTAGTGATTTTTGTTGTCATGAAAAAGCGTGATTTTCGTGATTTTTTGTAGGTCAAGGCGCATGGCAGGCGGTCACAAAAAGAGGCAAGCTGCCAGGTCATTCACAGATTACCGTGACCTATATACACCTGTACTACAGCCGAGCGGCAACTCACTACAGTTTCACGTGACATAAGCAAGTCAGCTGCTTCCCCTGCTCCGCATTGCACAACAAACGGCAAATTGATAATAAGTGTAACCCTAGCTCATTGTCTGTCGGGTGAGTCGTGGCGGTGTGGTCTACCTGACTGAGACTAAAGCAATCAGAACTCTCCTCACAGCAGGTGCTTCGGCACAGTGTGGGGAAGGCCTCATTGCTAATTTGACACTCACCTTTTTGTGCCATTTCCCCTCAATTTTTTTTCAGTTTACTTTGATTTCACAAAAATAAGAAATTCTGACTTTAAACAATAATTGTGCCTTTAAAGTTTTCTAATCACAGCTGGCCCGGCTGAATGTCAGAGCGCCGGCAGGTCCGTCAGTGTCTTTCACGCCATTCACATTCAGTTCAAGTTGTTCTTTGTTTGCACTGAACAAGCAAGGAAGCAAGCCCGCGACTGGTGTGTATACAGACGATTGTGGAAAACAGTAAGTCTGTCTCCCGGCCGAGGTGGATAGCTCGGCTTCTACTGTACAGACAGGTGGTGGCTATTATGGAGGGAACTATTACTTACTTACTTAGGCCCTTGGCTCCACGTGGAGCATAGGCCATCGACAACCCTTCGCCATCGCACTCTGTTCTGGGCTAGTCTTGCCACTCCAGTCCAGTTGGTCCCCTGCTTACATAGCTCTGCCTCAGTGTCCCGCCTCCAGCTGTTGCGAGGCCGGCCTCTCTTCCTTTTCCCCTGCGGGTTCCATGTCAGGGCTTGGCGTGTGGTGCTGGATGCTGGCTTCCTGAGGGGTGTGTCCAATCCAGCCCCACTTCCTCCGCAGGATCTGCTTGGCCACTGGTTCCTGCCCCGCTCGCTCCCACAGCTCTTCATTCCGGATCTTCTCTGGCCATCGGATGTTGAAGATGCGCCTCAGACAGGTGTTGAGAAATGTCTGGATCTTCTGCTGCATCGTCTTCGTTGTCCTCCATGTTTCGCATCCGTAGAGCAGAACTGACTTCACGTTGGAGTTGAAGATGCGAAGTTTGGTTCTTATGCTGACAACTTTGGATGCCCAGACGTTCTTCAGCATGACCATTGCTGCCCTTGCCTTGCCGATTCTGGCTGTGACGTCTCGGTCTGTGCCTCCCTGTCCATCAACCACACTCCCCAGGTAGACAAAAGACTCCACCTCCCTGATGGGCTCTCCACCGACTGTGACTGGTGTGTTGGCAGTGGTGTTGATCTTCATCAGCTCGGTTTTCTTCCTGTTGATCTTGAGCCCTGTTCCGGCTGATGTGGCTTCCAGGCACGTAGTCTTGTCCTGCATCTGGCTGTGGCTGTGAGACAGGAGCGCCAGGTCGTCCGCGAGAGGGAACTATACAGGTCTATTTTTAGACGGACGTCACTTGAGGTCACGGGATCAGTTCCGGAAACACACGATAGCGCGTTCAAACCCTAACCTAACCCTAACCGTCTAAAAATAGGCCTGTACGAGTTTCCTCCATAATAGCCTCCCCCGTACAGACATCGTTGCAAGTGGGTTGAGCGTCGGACAGACTTCACCCTTTCACGACATCCACCCACCAAGGGAGATCACTTCCCGACAATACCTTGGCCTTACCGTAAGAGCTTAGCTTCCCCTACACGACAGGGTATTGCACAACAGTACTGGTCGGTCAGTTATAGGTGTAAGGTAAGTCGATCTTTAACGGGTGAGCCGTGGCGGTGGGGTCTGCCTGATTGAGCCGAAAGCATTCAGAGCTCCCCACATAACCTACCGGTACTGTGAACGAATCGCAGCGTGGGGAGGCCTCATCGTTGATTCGACACTCACCTTTTTTTTTTTTTTTTCTCTCTTCACTAGTTTCCAGTTTTGTTCAAGAAATTCAGTATATATATAAAAAAAATAGAGATCAAGGAATCTTTCAAATTTTTTTGCTGTGAAAGTGTTAAAGGGTTAACAATGCATCCTGCAAAGCTTGCTGAAGCTGAAAAACCACCATGTGCTGCACGGACATCTTCCAGGAAATTTAGCCAAATTTGCAAGTGGTCTGTACTATGATATGAGAAGGATAAACCTTACTGTGTACTGATGCGATTTTGCTACGAGTGGAAGAATGCAGGCAGTGAAAAAGCGGAGGGGGGGGGGGGGGGGTATAGAGAAATCGAAAAAGAAACTTGCCTAGTATCAGTCTCAGAAACACTGTATAGAAGTTCAATTTGAGGGATGTTATCCCCAGTTTTTACTATGTGGATAATTATGTTAAATCAAAGTGTTTCTGCCTGACACCGTGTTTGTGTGAAACTGTACTGTGTGCGCAAAGGAAAAAAGAACTGTGTGTTTAAGACAGTACAATATGAAGTTATTGTCTGAAACTGTGCACAGAATGTTTCCCAAAACACAATTCAATAAATAAAGAATTCACTCAGTGGGAGGGTCTACTGTCACACTGAGGGTCTATGACCTAAAGGGCCGTCACGATGCCATAGATAACGAAGGATAGAACACAAAAGCCAGTGAAGACCGGAAAACAGATCTTGTCAATCACAACTCCCATCCGCTGCCAGTCCACCGCTCTGTCCTTGACCTCAGAACGACCTGCAAGGGCTGCACTATCCTCTGCATCTGTTGAACACACACACACACACACACACACACACACACACACACACACACACACACACACACACACACACATACTGTAATGCATTTTGATGGAGAAGCGAACGACACAAATGAAATGGTCCCAAACCAGTCAGGCATTTTGATGGAGAAGCGAACGACACAAATGAAATGGTCCCAAACCAGTCAGGCATTTTGATGGAGAAGCGAACGACACAAATGAAATGGTCCCAAACCAGTCAGGCATTTTGATGGAGAAGCGAACGACACAAATGAAATGGTCCCAAACCAGTCAGGCATTTTGATGGAGAAGCGAACGACACAAATGAAATGGTCCCAAACCAGTCAGGCATTTTGATGGAGAAGCGAACGACACAAATGAAATGGTCCCAAACCAGTCAGGCATTTTGATGGAGAAGCGAACGACACAAATGAAATGGTCCCAAACCAGTCAGGATAATAAAACGGCAACAACAAAGAAATAACTAGTAGTAGTAGTAGTAGTAGTAGTAGTAGTAGTAGTAGTAGTGGTGGTAGTAGTAGTGGTGGTAGTAGTAGTAGTGGTAGTAGTAGTAGTGGTAGTAGTAGTGGTAGTAGTAGTAGTAGTAGTAGTAGTAGTGGTAGTAGTAGTAGTGGTAGTAGTAGTAGTGGTAGTAGTAGTGGTAGTAGTAGTGGTAGTAGTAGTAGTGGTAGTAGTAGTGGTAGTAGTAGTGGTAGTAGTAGTGGTAGTAGTAGTAGTGGTGGTAGTAGTGGTAGTAGTAGTAGTTGTAGTAGTAGTGGTGGTAGTAGTGGTAGTAGTAGTAGTGGTAGTAGTAGTGGTGGTAGTAGTAGTGAGTAGTAGTAGTAGGTAGTAGGTAGTAGTGGTAGTGGTAGTAGTAGTAGTGGTAGGTAGTAGTATGTAGTGGTATAGTAGTGGTAGTAGTAGTGGTGTAGTTAGTAGTAGTGGTAGTAGTGGTAGTAGTAGTAGAGTAGGGTAGTAGTAGTGGTAGTAGGAGTGGTAGTAGTAGTGAGTAGTAGTGGTAGTAGTAGTAGTGGTAGTGGTATAGTAGTGGTAAGTAGTGGTAATAGTAGTGGTATAGTGGTAAGTAGTGGTAGTATTAGTGGTAGTTAGTAGTATGTGGTAGTAGTAGTGGTAGTAGTAGTGTAGTAGTAGTGGTAGTAGTAGTGGTAGTGGTAGTAGTGGTAGTAGTAGTGGTAGTAGTAGTAGTGGTAGTAGTAGTAGTAGTAGTGGTAGTAGTAGTAGTAGTAGTAGTAGTAGTAGTAGATTAAATTGACATACATGGGAGCCGGGATAGCTGAATGGGAGACTTTTGGACTTTCAATGCTCGGGTCGTGAGTTCGAATCCCGACTGGGGCCAAATATTTGTGCTGGCCTTTTTCTCGTTGCTCCGTCTTTGATATCACCCATTGGTGGTGGAAAAGGACGTAAGTTAAACTCCCAAATACCCACCCACCCACATACATACATACCAGCATTGCACCTGGAGCAAATGTTTCCAGTCGAGTTTTCTTCTTTAGTGGGGTAACGATGGTGACACGCGACCCTAACCGCCGACACAACGACAGCAACGACACTCAGAACCATCTGACTGGCCAGGTAGACGGCCAGGTAACACACGGTGTCCGAGTTGCTGGGCAGACTGTCCTGGATCAGCGTCATGAAGACGGCCAGAGTGAGGAAGGTGGTGACACTGACCGACATCTTTTCGCCACATTGCACGGGCAGCGCGAACACCACGCTGTTGAGGGCCGACACCAGCAGGACAGGGAGCACAACGTTCATTGCGTAGAACAGCCATTTTCTCCTCAAAGTCACCGAATATACGATGGTCCAGTAATAAGTACCAGAGATACTAAACCTGTCAATCCTCCAGGTGGAGTTGATGACGTCCCATTCCGCAGTTCCATTGACAACGGTAAGTGACACGTGAGTGCACTTCATGTGTCTCTCGGAGTTCGCCACGGGCCCCAAATGTATCCGACAGGCCTGAGTATCAAACGGGAACAGCCGAATGTTGACGTCACAACTGATGGTGATCGTGTCACCAGACGACCACAGCACCTGACCACTGTCCAATACTATTACTCGCAGCTTCTGCTTCACCAGCTGGTCAGCCGGGAACACTGAGTTGGACAAGACCATATCCGGTGTCCAGATGTCGTCCGGTTTCACGTATATGGCGTCCACTGAGTAGATGGAACTGTTCCAGGACAGTGACCGGTCGGTGTAAGAGGCCATGAACCATCCAGTGAAAGTGAACTGCTGACTGCGCATGTCCAGTCCCAATATGCTGCTGATTTTCAGTGTGACACCAACGTCGACAGGGTTGAATGTGCCGTCGTTGTTGTAAGTGTAGGGTGGCACCATGTGACTTCGCTTAGCGAATAGTTTCTGGATCAGCTCACCCTCAAAATCGTTCCCGACATGCCCTGAACCATTCTGTTGATGAGTCTGTCCGTGCACTATATCCACTGACTTCAGTAACACAACCAAGGCTGTGTAGAGCAGCGAGACCATGTTGGGTTTCATCATAGTGAGGGATTGACGAGTTCCATTCAGTATTGTCATCACCAACAGAAGACTGATAAATTTTTTGTTACTCTTGCTTTCAGTGGTGGCACAGAATGAGCCTTCTCGAAAAACTCAGACTCCAGTTGTATAGAAACAGATTGGGTGAAATTAGAGACACACACAAACCATAAGCTGTCCTGTGCCCCCCGCTGCCAAAGTCACACTATCAAACTACAAGCAGTGAACGGATAGAAGTATTACAGATGGATGGAGCAATGGGCAGCCTCTCTCACTCTCTCTCTCTCTTCCTCCTCCTCCTCCCCAACCGCTCCAGCTCGGCTTAATGTTTTTTCTGACTAATGTATGTTTGCACAACCATCAACGAGATCCTGGCAGTTTAATGTGTCAGAGTCCCCCGTGTTTTCCTCTGTCATGATCATCAGATGACGCCAGTGTTGCCGACAGCATTGTCAACAATTCCGTGTGTGTTTTGTTACATTTCCTGCGGTATCAGTAGTGCATGGAACCTCGTCCTTCACCCGCAAATTATCGTACAATGAAACAAGTGACGCGTGACACCCAGTCAGTCGGTTGGAATCGATAGTCCGTTGGGTCAACTGCTGCTGAACTCACACTTTCTGCCTCTGTGGCATTCGGCGTAAAGTCCGGTGTGAGTCATAGCTCATGTTTTGCATACATGTTAATTATATGCAAATCACCCCAAACAACATAGAGCTTACATTATTAGTTGGAGTGGTTTAAATACTCTGAAATTATGTTGATGGTTCTATGGATGAGACAATAGATTTGACCCATACTGCTGGAAGGAAAAACAAAATAGGATTGAAAACACCAATGCGCCGATCAGTCACCGACACTCACGCACATTTTACAACAATGGACAGACATACACTCTTGAAACTGACTAGTTACTAAGAAATTACTGGACTGAGTTAACTGGGGCCTCACGCCTCACGCCGCGCAAGCAACAAAGGTTAATAGCGGGTGGGGACAATTACTGGAAGGCATTGCAAAAGAAAGAACGTTTTAAGAATTGCCTTTTAAAAACAGTGTGGGCCTATAATTATACTTAATCGTTTAAAAGGCAACAGCGTAGAAGAAGAGAAAAAAAGACAGAACATTGAGGACGATGACGGAAGACAGGGAAACAGATCCTGTCCAGCCAGATCCCCACTCTCGGCCACTCCACACGTTCGCTGTTTTCAGCATTCCGGCAACAGTTCACAATTCCCCCGTAACCCAGGCACGGTGTGCGTGCATAATCCTAACCCCAGTCACGTGGCTAATCGGTCGAGGTCGTAGCTTGGTTCACGAGTTAGCATATCCCCTGCCAAGTGGGCGATTTTTAGCAATTTTTCAAATTTTTTTGGAAAAAGTTCTTCCTCTGATGTTTCCTAATCTTTGACACTGACGTCTAACCATTGAGTAATGACCTTGTTTTGACTGTAGCTAATTTTGCCACGGGCGGCGGTACGCGTTTAGGATGAAGGTCTGAGTCTACTGGAAATTTTCGTGCAAATCGCCTTGTGAGGAAGTCAGGAATTGTTTACGATTTAAAATAGTTATACAATCGCCTAGATTCAGCGGGCGGGTACTAGTACTCGATAATCAGTTCTGGGTTCTTCCAAGTTTTAAAATAGTAATGAGGTGATTTATGTCAGTCCTGATTTTTTTTTTTGATTGGTTCCTTCACCGGCGATAGGTCAGTCTAGAATCTGCTAGAACGCTATGAGATCAGTCTTGTACCAGTACTGAAAGGCTCCGAGATAGTGTTTGCGAGGCCCGGTGCACGAGAGAAGCTCAGTCATACTGATGTGCGAAGCCGCTTGAGCGTGCAGTGTGACAGCAGAGACGTGCTGTAACAAACTCCACACAGCTATAACCGGCTTTTCTACGCGCTCACGAGTCATTTTGTGAGTGAATGAGACGTCTTCCGCAGTTAATACAAGACCTCGCTACGTCAGGGTGCCACCGACGGTGTGCCCGGGTGAGAGTCAGGTCACGGCGGTCTCTTGCAACACTCAGTGATTCACCACGTAACAAACCAGCACGTGCTTTTTGCTGTGCAGCACGGTGCGCACGCCCCTCCCGGTGGAGGTGGACTTTTTGGCTTCTTTCTCATACTGCATGGACATCGTCGCAGTAGGGTTGAGCGTCGGGCAGTCTTCACCCTTCCACGATATCCACCCACGAAGGGAGATAACTTCCCTTCAAAACTTTCGCCTCGTAAGTAAGCTTAGCTTCCCTTTGGCCATAGAGTATTGCACCACACTGCTGACCGGTTATAAGTATAGAGTAAACCCTTACTTCACGGGTGAGCCGTGGCGGTGGGGTCTACTTGATTGAGACGAAAGCATTCAACTCTTCCTCACACTACCTGTGACGTACAAGCATGCGCACAGGGTGGGGAGTCCTCATTGCCAATTCGTCACTCACCTTTTTCTCGCCCGTTTCAGTAAAAAAAAAAAATTCTTCAGTTTTTTTCTTCTCTCAGTCGGCGAAAATATCTAAAGTGAACTTGCAACGGAGTTTCCAAAAATGATGACAGACAACAACAACCAAAAAAACAAAAAAACAAAAAAACAAACAAAAAACCATACGCGCGTACATTAAAAAATCAAGGAATGAAGTTGATAAAAGCGAATATTTTATATTACTAATTGCCAAACTGAATAAGCAACCAAGTAAAATTAAAAAGTGGTGTTAGTTGACATTAAAAAAAGGGTAAAACTGAAATTGAAAGAAACTAGAATGTGATAGTCCCAAGGCATTACAGCAGTTACGGACACTGATTGTCCAAACAAAACAAAACAACAACAAAAAAAGCCCCCCCCCCCCCCAACAAAAAACTTGACCCCAGCAAAAACAAATGAAACAAAACTATAAAAATAAAATAAAAAATAAACCCCGCCAGTTTCTTTAACACCCCCCCCCCCATACATACACCGTCACACACACACACACACACACACACACACACACACACACACACACACACATATCCAAAATTCATTCTGCTTATCAAGGCAGAACTTCTCGGCGGTCGATCAGGACTACGTGTATTTGCTACAAGACAAGCAAAACAAAATAAAAAATTTAATGCCCTTTCTAGATGACGCCATGTCACATGGCAGTGCTGGGGGAGACTCGAAGGTAGATAACGTTCCGACAAAATCTGTCCGACAGAAGCATCGTTGGTAGATGGTAAAGGTAGTCTCCCCTAAAACGTATTGCACAACAATCCTACATGACTGATTATAAGTGTGAGGTAAGTGTGTATTAGCAGGGTGAGCCGCGGCGGTGGGGTCTACCTGACTGAGACGAAAGCATTCAGAACTTCCCCCACGCTACCTGCGAACGGATCCCAGGGTGGGGGAGGCCTCATCGTTAATCTGACACTCACCTTTTGTTTTTTTCTCAGTTTTTGTTTGTTTTGTTCATCAGTGTGTCTCTGTTACTGACGTTGTTGGGTTTGTTGTTCATGTTTTTTTTTGTTTTTTTGTTGTTGTTGTTTTGTTGTGTTTTTTCTGTTGTTTTTATTTATTTCAGTATTTTTTTTTTTGGGGGGGGGGGGTAGGGAGGGGGGTGTCCTTAAATATCATTATTCAAAGTATCATTGACATAGTTGAAAATTCACCAATCTTCGTTACTCTGACACTTTGTTGTTGTTGTTGAAAGTCAGTGAAATTATTCCAGGTTATTCACAGCCATACTGATCTATGCTACAGCCAAGCGTCAGTGATTTTCACCTGACATAAGTAAGTTGCTTCCCCTACTCCGCATTGCACAACAAACTACGGCAAATTGATGATAAGTGTAACCCTAGCTCATTGTCTGTCGGGTGAGCCGTGGCGGTGTGGTCTACCTGACTGAGACTAAAGCAATCAGAACTCTCCTCACAGCAGGTGCTTCGGCACAGTGTGGGGAAGGCCTCAGCGCTAATTTGTCACTCACCTTTTTGGGCCTTTCAGCTTTTCCTGGATCAGTTTTTTTTTTTAAAGCTTTGATTTCACAAAAAAACTCAGAAATTCTTGACTTTTCAACAACTGATTTTACACTCACCTTTTTGTGCCATCTTTCCTCGATTTTTTTTTCTTTGATCAGTTCACAAAAATCAGAAACTTCTGACTTTAAACAATAATTATTGTGGATTTAAACTTTTCTACTCACCTGACCGTCCGAGAGGGTCACAAACCAGACTGACTCGACGGATCCGTGTTTGTTATTCACATTAATTTTGTTCTCAGATGCCGGGTCAGTCAGTTTCGCATTTAAACGGCAAGGACTGAAGCGGCAAGCAAGTGACTGGCCGTGTGACCATAGAGCATCGGGGTAAATGGCAATTCAAGTTCTTAGTGTCTATGTATCTCACAATCCGAGCAGTACCGTTCTGAAGTTAAAGTAGATAAAAAGACGGAAATAACTGAATCAGTCCTGAGACAGTGGATACTGAAAAACGGATTCAGTAAAACTGAATAACAACAACAACAAAAAAACCAAAAAAACAACAAAACCCCTCCTCTTGTAGGTGCTGAGTATGGGCACAGAGAAATATATATGCTCAAGGTTGGTCATCATACATCAGCGGCTGTAAACACATTTGACGATGCACCCCACTCTCCATTTTTCTCCGCCGTTTCGCGAAGGTCCACGGCAAAACAATCCCTTGCGTCACCGGGGATCAATCTGCCCCAGCGCATGACAGTGACCGCCCTTGTCGCAAGTGGGCACATTTACCGAAGCTGACGTCTTGTCCTGAGCAGGTGAGAAAGAAGAGAAAGTTCACGAAACAAGTGCTAGCGGTGGCTGCGTGTTCATCTGCAGCTCTTGACGGGTACGTTTTGGACTCACTTGCAAAAGCTTTGCCCTTGTAGTGTCAAGTTTTGCTTTGAAACAAACATGAACATAGTTCCGTGGGCTTGACCTTGTTGGAAAGTTTCGAGAAATCCAATCCGCTCGAACTTGGGGTATTGCTCTTTTGCTCATTTCAGTGCAGTGAAACTAGCATGACACTGCGTGCAGGTTGTCAGAAATCTGTCAACATTTCACTGCCCAGTCACAGGCTGATCACAGTTTTGATTAACCTACCTAACAGCATAGCTGCAAAGAAAGAAGTCCACTCTCTTAGCTGTGAACGTTTGTCATGAGATGTAATTGAATAGTGCATGTTGTAACTTCGTTTTGTTGTGCTGTACAGGTATGTGAAGATGCCAGTTCAAATAGTCACAAAGAAAGAAGTCCACTCTCTTAGCTGTGAACGTTTGTCATGAGATGTAATTGAATAGTGCATGTTGTAACTTCGTTTTGTTGTGCTGTACAGGTATGTGAAGATGCCAGTTCAAATAGTCACCAGGCAGCTAGTGCAGCGTGGTCACTGTGTTGCGTCATTTCTGAATCAACTGTCACCCACAGTATGTCAGCTGAGGGCACGGAAGTCGGTGTTCAGGGTTTCTCAGATCAGCAGGTTCAGTGTTGTGTCAAGGAGAACAGCTGTTTCCCCTACAGAAGGACAATTATACAATGTAGTGCTCAGGAACATATGTTACACAAGCTGTGCTACTGCCAAAAAATTAGCATCGAAGGTGGAAACAGCACCTGCGTTCGCACCTGAAGATGTGTGTCAGGTGTTTGACCAGACGGAAAAACTTATTGGACAGATGAAAGTCAGGGAAGCAGAAGACCTTGCTAGGAAAGAAAATTTGCGTTTGGTCAGCATGGGACAGAACCCAGATGGTGTGAATTCGTTTCGACTGATGAGCGGCCGGGAACTAATTGAGGAGGCAAAACGACAGAGGCTTCAGAAGAAGAGTGAAAAGGTGAAGGAAAAGGAGTTCCGGATGAAGTCGAACATAACGGATCATGACTTGGAAATCAAGCTGCGGCATGCGAAAGAGGTGCTGACCCGAGGAGACCATGTTAAGGTTGTGATCAGAGTGCACAAGCGGGCTGCTGAGGTGAGTATAGTTGGAAAGGATGCTCAGACTTTGCAGACCCCAGCCACTGTGCCAGTGTTTGGCATTTCACCATTTTACTCAGCCACCAGTACTTTTATGCAACAGGTTTTTTTCCCCCTCCTTTTTAAAAAACCCCAAAACCCCCATATAGACTGACAAAAATGAATTAAAACAAAACAATGCTTTTGTGTACTTTATTTATGCCAACTTGCATGATTTACCAATATGGAGTTGTACATTGTGTATACATATACATGTTTGTACAGTACACGTATACATTCTTTTGCAGGGTGACTCTGATCGACTTCTGACCCAGCTGATGAAGAAGGTTACAAGCTACGTGCAGGATGTGGCGCAGGTCAAGCAGGGGGTTCGAAACCTTAAGGAATTGCAGCTACTTCTGCGACCCATCGGTGTCAGTGGCGAATCGGAGAAATGATGTCTCTTTTGGACTGTTTATTACCATCGTCAACTTTGACTAGGGTTCAATGAAATCAAGATTTGTAATGTGAAGGTGCATGTTTTTATGAACATTTTAACTGGAGGGGGAGAGAGAGAGAGATCAAGACATGTTTGGGGTAAACGAATGTATTGAATGAATCCTAATCATTACTTTGGTTTTACAGATTGCTTTAAGAGAGAGAGTGTGTGTGTGTGTGTGTGTGTGTGTGAGTGTCTTGTGCCATTTAACAACCACTCGAGGTGTAGATGAGGTGAATTGAATTTTATAGACTGTTTCAGCAGAAATTGTGGAATTTTGCGAGCTTAGCGTCGATAGTTACACACGTGTGCCCATTGATGAATTCAGGATATACACAAAGTAAAATAAAACAGACGACTTTCTTCAGCTTTTTATTTCGCTGTGGACATTTCACTTGACAGTGCATAGCTTTCACACAAATGGTCTGCACCTCTAAACATCTCAATAATCAGCATAAACACAAATGATCCATGGACTGGGTAAACCTTCGGGACAAGGGGGCGCTGCTACACGTGTGCTACAAATAGCACGATAAAATGATACGTGAAAAGCCATGTGATATGCCAAGTACAGTTATCCTACAAAAACAAATACACATGCGTAACGAGTTCAGCATCAGAATATTGCTATATATATAAATTGAAAGTAACATAAACTTACTTGTAATGCAAGCACATTCTATCATATTTATAGCTCTCCATACAATCAAAGTGAAGCGCGAGACCGTAGACTTGACGACCTGTATACAATTCTATTGAAGCATGAGACCATACTCTTTAACGACCTGTTTAGTTACTAAAAGGTTACAATTAAGTTCAGGAAATCGGGGAAGCCTATTTCAAAACAAAACATTAGACAAAACAACATGTATGCTCCTGCACACACACACCAACTATATCAGGAACTTTTACATTTGTAATGAATACATGTGTGTAAAAGAAACAAAACATGAGGCACCAAGAATGGCTCCAAGTATGAATGGGATGTCTCACACTGATACAGTCTGTCTGTCATTTGGTGCACGCACTAAATTTCAGATGTCCCTGTTAGCATAAAACTGCAAAACCTGCACATGTTCCCTGAAAAACAACAACAACAAAAACAACAAACAGTCTAAAGCTACCTCTAAGAAAGAAACCATGTAAATTCATGTTGCCTTCTGCACTGTCATGATGCAGACAGTTTAATCTCAACCTAGATTTCATGAAGAAAATGTCCGCTTTAGTACACTGTACTGCCAACTACACACCCTTGAAATGTGACCATGATAAAATGTGTGTGTGTGTTTTGTTGACATGAGTTAAGCAGGGCTTAAAATAGTCCACGATCTAAAAGGAGGAGAAGAGCGTAGTATTCAGTAACATGGCAAAGCCAGGAGCGTGGGCCTGCAAAAGCAGACGTTTAATGCTAGGGGGTATCCGGAGGCAAATTCCGAAATTTAAATAGCTGAGCTGACCCTTCGCACCACGTGATTGTAATACGTTTATGTCCTGTGTGTGAGAGAATGCGTGTGATTCACGTGAGCGTGCGTGTTGGGTTTAGCTCGCGGCGCTTTGAGCCAAAATATTTGGGATAAAGCGCCTTATTAATGCGATTATTATTATTATTATTTATTTATTTATTATTTTTGTTTTGTTCCATGACACTTAAATCTGTGTAAACTGGTGCATTTTGACATGGATTTTAAGTGTTTCTGAGGAGGAAAAATTTTTTTGGGAGGAAAAGTTTTAGAAGACAAAAGCTTGTGCGTTTTGGCATGGTTTTAAGTGCTTCGGAGGAGGACGATTTTTAGCCAGAGGTGGAAATCCGCCCAAAAGGTGGAAAATTTTAAACCCTGCTTAGAGGAGCTACTTGCTTAACCTTGGAAGTCAGAAACCAGACAACACTATCACCAGTTTCACAAAATGCTACAAAGCATGGATTTTTTTTTTCTAAACAGAAAACTATTCGAAAAATCGGACACAAAACGCCTGCTAACAGTGACCTGGGGAGGGGAAAGGGGCACAACACATAACAAAACCATTTCAAATTCAATACATGTACCTAGTACCACTGTGTATTCAACTGACAGCAGTTTGTATCAAATGTGACAACAGTAGCTACAAGTAAATGAAACGACGGAACCGGAGGTTTGAAAACCCCCCAAAAAAGCCATGACTGCAAAATATTGTGTAATACTACCAGACAAGAATCATAATTTTATTCCAGCAGATTTTGACGATACGACCTTGGTGGTACATACATGATAAACATTTCAAGTTGTTATATCTTTGGTCACATACATCAACATACAGGAATAAGGCTCAGGCACCGCAGTTAATTGCAGTGTGGAGGTTTGTACATCAGGTCGCATTTAACAGCAGCAGGCTTTCACTACTTCGTCCTTCAGCCCAGCAGTGCCTTGAGCGTTTTGAAAGAGATGGATATGTGCACTGAGGAGATGCCTTCCAAACTGTACAATACCGCAACAGTAAAAAGGCGACAGATTGCACCACCCTTCAACAGGACTGTGTATCGGGCCTAAGTGCTTGTAAAATTCACGGTGCCTAGACCCCTTTTCCAATTGCAAATGACTGTAGATTTGTATTATCAGCTAAAGACGACATGGGCAATGCTTCTTGCCCTTGGAAAATGATGGGGCATACACCTGGATACCGTTTACTCACTTTTGACAACCAGGGGGTGATGCTGTCCACCCCCAGGGCAAAAATCTTTATTTTCAAATCCCCAAATAAGGAATTCCTTATTTTGGACATGTAAAATGATACTCCCCCCCCCCCCCAACACACACACACAAAAACAACAAACACTCCCTCCACCCCCCCCCCCCCCCCAAAAAAAAAAAAAAAAAAACCCAAAAAAACCAACCAACCCACACAAAAAAACCCCCCCCCCCCCCCCCCCCCAAAAAAAAAAAAAAAAAGAAAAAGAAGAAAAAAAAAAAAAAAGCAACAAACAAAGAACACAACAAAACATAAACAACACATCCAAACCCCAAAACAGTCAATTTTAGTTCTAATCCAAGTTTTCCTGCAAGTGCATTGAGAAATAGTTGCAATCACTGTGGTTAGTAGTCTGTTGCCTCTTTACACTGGTCGATTCACTCCCCTTCTTGAGAAGTGTCCCCCCTTGGATATCTTCGAATGCACATACATACACCAGCAGTGTAGAAAATGTAACCAAACACATACAGGGGGTGAACAGAATGGAAAAAAATAAAAAATCACCTGAGCGTGTGAAACAGCATGGTAATGTTATCACATTGCATAGGTAAAAAAGCTGCACATTCAAATCTCAAGTAAAAAAGAAGTGTTTGACATAGCAGTAACATTTTTCATTTGATTCTGTATGCTCAAAATTTTGCATCACCCATGCAAAGTGACATAAAGGCTATCAGGCGATCATGCATGACGAGTGGTCATTATCTAAATAAATAAAAAGAAGACCATCAGTACAGAGTAACACTGACCTTGAAAATATCTGAATGAATGATTTGATTAATTTGTTTTTGCTGGATTTTTTATTTATTTTATTTTTTAATTTTTTTTTTTTTTAAATGCCACAACTGGGTATTAAAATGGGTAATGGAAATGAAGTACTCAGTACTCTGGCTTGAAGTACTGCACCTGATTTTCCTCTACACTACAGAAACTGCCTTTCTTGAATATGGCTGCCTGTCTTTTCTGAAGGACCACAAGGAGTTACTTGGATGCACTACATGTAATGCTATAGCACGTACATTGTTCCCAATACTAAACCACATCCTGCAGGTGACCAAAAAAATCAAAGAAAAAAAAAACACAAAAAAACACACACACACACAAACAAAAAAGAATCCAAGATAAAAAAGAAAAAAGAAAAAAAAAGAACAGGTAGGGGTGATGCATCAGCTATACCTGATCAACTTCATTACTACAAATGATGAGCAGAAATCACCAAACGAAGTATGTGTGTGGCAGCAGAATCGAGTTTTCCTCAGCTTCAAATATTGCTCTGTGCTTTCAACCCCCCCCCAAAAAAAAACAAAAAACAAAAAAAAACAACAACAAAAAAACAACTGGTACACACATGCACACACACACACACACACAAAACAAAAACAACAACAACAAAACTAACAGCTTTTATCCAGCAGACATTCTGACTATGTCGTGCAGTCTAACAGTAATGCTTACTATTCTTATTTCAATGCATTCACACACTATATGCTTGTATAGATCTATGGCCATGCACACAGATCTGTTATTTCACCCTAGACAACGGAAGACACTAATAAAGGAAAACTAGAATGGCAAAGCCTTTATGACTCAAATGTGACTTTGACCTATACTAGAGGTCACTTAAAAGAGGCCTTGTCACTAGCTGAAAAGCAAATATTGTCAAAATTCCGATTTCTGAAATTTTTACCCAATCCCTTTCCTCCACACTGTATGCATGAAAGCTTTTCATTCCAACTTCTGTAGTGTTAGTTTGGGTTGCCTGGTGTTTGTGTTAGTTCAGAAACAGCCAGAGCAAACAGTTTTTTTTTTTTTTGTTTATCATGAAACTGTGACCTTGACCCTGGTGGGCAGTTATTCAAAATGATATGCTTGGAAAGCCCGTCACTCCAACTAGCACTGTCCTACCTTCGGCGTTTCTACTTTTTGTATTTCCTGAGAAAAACCCCATGTTAATTTTGTCACAGCCAGACTGACGGACGACAAAGGGCTATAACATAATACATAGACATGTACTCACTTTCTTACACAGACGAGTCAAAAAAAAAAAAAAAAAAAAAGGCTCACATTCTGACAATACTGTGTGATCTCAAACACCCAGTTCTGAATTCAGCGCTCTGTGACTACGTGATTGTATCCAACAGTGACCATCCATTCTTCAGGTATTACTCCCAAGCAAATGGAAGCACTGTAGAAGTGTGTACACATCATTCTGAAGGCTGAAGGGAAGACATGCAGCAGCAAGTGTAGGAAACATGATTGCACCATCTGTACAACACTTGAGCACATCAGTTTGTGGGTTATGCAGCATCGCAGTAAACATGATTTACAATATGCATGTAAAAAGTTATGCTTGTTCAGTAAGAATCTCGAGAAGAGTGACACTTATAGGCACATCCACCGTATATCAGAAGGAACATGCAAAACAGAGGGTATAAGGATAGGAATTGATCTGGAAGTGCTTGAGGTACCACTTTGAATCTTTTCTGGAATGGGTTGAGAACAAAAGCACAAGAAGAGACAAATCTGTATCACACCATATTATGTCGGCGTAGTGCAACTTGTTCCGCCTTTTTAAGTCAAGGTGTGTCATCAAATGAATCTGGACGAAGATTTTAAGACTACACCACTGGTGTCCTTGCAAGTGTTATATGTGTACCACTGCACTCGTAAAATTGTCAAGGAACCAACGAAGCAGTGGCTTTAAAACAACAACCAAAAAAAAAAAAACAAAAAAAAAAACACCCTCTGATTTCTCTTCAGGCAGCTTTATCTCGAATGGCACTTCAGTCCTGACAGTAAGTGTGGAATTCAGCCCTGCCATGCAGTCTAAAACGAAGTGCACCTCCAAAGCATCATCACACCATCATACTCATCATCATGTGTAATTTTAAAAACACCACCACAAAAACAGGCCCAGCTCTCCCACCCTCCGTGGAATCCACCCAAGACCAGAGAGGAATACCACTGGAGATGACGAAGAGTTATGGCAGTAAAAATAAGAAACGTCACGAGGAACGCGCAGTTATTGTCACACTGCACACTACGGGTGTGATATTGACTCTGAACTCTTATTGTGCTTTTGAATGAGAAGGTGAAAAGGGAAGACTTGCATTGGGTATGCACTCACATAAAGTCGGGAATACATCGTCATTATGCATTTAAAAAGCGATTTGCCTGGGCACTTCTACAAAATAACATATAGTGATATACACTAAGCAATGATCTACATGTTACACTTTTCCCAAATTTCTGCTTGTTCTCTTCATTCGCTCGTAATTTCCATGCAACAACATGATTACATCGCATTATTTTTCCCCCTTACCTAGCAGATCGATGCTCACATACTGCAAGCAACAACAGCAGAAAGTTCTTGGTGTTCCTAGACTTAATCAATACTGCGATATGGCATCGGATGAGAGAGAGTTCTGTGTGTGTGTGATCTATTTGAAATCACTTACAAAGCCGGCGGCCACACTTAACTAAAGCACATCTCAAGAAAACCATGCATACCGATCTACGGTGATCTATGTCTCCAGTCAAAATGTGACCCATTCTCCTGAAATGGTAGGTACAGTGTACGTCACACTGCACAGGGTTTAAAATGGTCCACAATCAAACTGAAGGAAAAGTGTGACGAAGTGGCTAAGCCACGGACGCGCATCTGTGAAGCGGATGCGTTATGGTAGGGGTTTCTGGAGGCATGTTCCCCTGGATTAAAAAAAAAAAGGGGGGGGGGGGGGGACAAAAATCTGTACAATTTGTAAAAAATTTGTAGCCAAGGTGGAAATCCGCCAAAAGGTGACAGATTTTAAGCCCTGTCTGTGGCATTCCTGGCAATACACTGAACACAACAACATTGCTGACGGCCGCTCTGTACTGCCAGGACCAGTGCCAACTTCACCTGACCCCTGTACTGGTTTTGGGTACCTTTTTGGGTACCTTTAGTAGTTCATTGCATTTTAAGTGGATTAGCTCATTTTACGTGGATAACGGGAATTTTACGTGCATTATAACCTATAGTTTATCGTTGCAGGTCTGTCCTCTGGCGGTAGTACCTTACGTGCAGCATACAACTGTGATCTTTGCTCTGTGTGTGTGTGTGTGTGTGTGTGTGTGTGTGTGTGTGTGTGTGTGTGTGTCTGTGTGTGTGTGTGTGTGTGTGTGCGTGTGTGTGTGTGTGTGTGTGTGTGTGCGTGTGTGTGTGCGTGCGTGCGTGCGTGCGTGCGTGCGCGTGCGTGCGTGCGTGCGTGCGTGCGTGCGTGTGTGTGCGTGCGTGCGTGCGTGCGTGCGCGTGCGTGTGTGTGTGTGTGTGTGCAGAATTTTTATGAATTTTAATGTATTGTATTGCACTGTCGCTATGTCTGAGCAGACATGAAATTTCCCCATGAGGGATTAATAAAGTAATCTTACCTTATCTCACTCACAATGTTAGAGTGCAAACACCATTCTCTTCTTTCCAAATACAAGTACACCTCAATATTACGTGTAATGGAAGGGGACTTATCTACCATACTGGGAGAACGGGTCACTAATCTTGAATCGACTATCCATTTCTTTCCTTTCCTGTCCATTCTGGTCAACTACTTCGCTTACATGTAGACTGTTTTTGGCGGAGGGATCTGCGAAATCCTGAGATCAACAGCAAATTTTAGACTAAAATACGTTTCAACAGCGAACAAATCTAAGGCGCCTGTGGGAATCAACATGTATGTAAAATAATAAAGTTCTTATGCTAATCATGTTACAATATCAAACTCACTCAGGCCACTCTCTCACTAATATCACAATCTATATCATGAAATACTGATGTACAAGAATTAAGTGAGCATAATAAAAAAAATTTACCAAAAAAAAATCAAAAAAAATCACAGACTTACCCCTGTACTTCAGAAATCTTACCAAAATGGCCGTCAGGGCTTCGCATCCACGTCAGACGTCAACTCATTCCTTTTCAAAATGTCCAATTACTTTCTTACTAAAATGGATGTATGTCCAGTCATAACTGCCACGGTGGCCAATATTCAGGACAACTGTCCTATGCTTTGTTGGCCAGGGTCCGCATGTAAAAGTTGAGGTTAATTTAACCCACGGCTACGGGCCTAACCCAGACTAGGACAAAAGAAACCCCAAAACAAAATTAAATAAAAAAAGGAAGCGAAGAAAGGAAGCAAAAATCCTTCTGTAACGGCTGAGGCACCACAGTGGAATGGACCCGCTTCACGATTAAAAAAAAACACAAAAAAACACGCACACACAGCAGAAAATTTAACCCTAAAGTTAGTTTAGTTCGAGGTTAGACTATAACCCAGGGCTAAAACCCCTAACCTCGACTTTCACATGCGGACCCAGGACATTTTGTCCGGTCATAGTTCTAACACATACAAAGCCCTGGGCCATGCGACTTTTCTGTGTAGAAAATGAACTGTAAACAATTGTCTAGAAATGATCCGGATGTTAGGTATGTGATTGCCCACACTCTCTTTCTTAAAGCCTTCCATTTCAGTCATGATGACTCATAGAGATAGCACACATCTAATTTCACGGATCTGTTGTCCAAGATTGTGACTGACACCATCTTACATGCTACAGGAAAAAAAAAAAAAAAAAAAAATGCCTCATAATCATCAAGAGTACCAAACCATTATTCTAAAACAAAATCAGGGGCACAAATAGGATAAAAAGGCTAATTCATATAAACTGAAAACACACAAGATGCTGTAGTTTGGTGCATAAGGTAGTAAGCAATGTTTACACTGAACCAAAAGTATTAAGATGCCCAACAGCTATGAAATCAAACTCAACAATGAAATGTCTGCAAAGAAGTTATGGCCCAAAACTACGCCACTGATTTCCCCGGCCAAACACCACAAATTACTCGTAAAATACAAAATGGTGACCATGTGGCTCTGTGGCTATCATTCAAGATGCTTATCAGTATGTCAGTGGTAAATAAGAGCAGTGGTTGTCGTGCTTGTATCAGACGGCAGAGCCCAAATCAACGCCAGCAGTCACTCCGTCTCCTGACATCCGCTTCACTGCTGGTAGGAAAGTAACGGCAATTCACGGGATACATAAATACTGTACAAATAAGCAATGCCTTTTCATTCTCCTTGTGGTCGAAATTTCGTTCTCTGCTTACAGGGTCACTCCACTCCACTCTGTAGACTACATGTACCTCTGTGGCTGCAGTTTGCACTGGAAACCCCATCCTTCCCCAGTTTGCACTGGAAACCCCATCCTTCCCCAGTTTGCACTGGAAACCCCATCCTTCCCCAGTTTGCACTGGAAACCCCATCCTTCCCCAGTTTGCACTGGAAACCCCATCCTTCCCCAGTTTGCACTGGAAACCCATCCTTCCCCAGTTTGCACTGGAACACCCATCCTTCCCCAGTTTGCACTGGAAACCCCATCCTTCCCCAGTTTGCACTGGAAACCCCATCCTTCCCCAGTTTGCACTGGAAACCCCATCCTTCCCCAGTTTGCACTGGAAACCCATCCTTCCCCAGTTTGCACTGGAAACCCATCCTTCCCCAGTTTGCACTGGAAACCCCATCCTTCCCCAGTTTGCACTGGAAACCCCATCCTTCCCCAGTTTGGTGGGGGTGGGGGGTGGGTGTTTGGGGGTTTAACGTCCTTTTCCACCACATAGCCCAGTTTGCTGGCTTGGCCAATCATTTCGTTGGTACTGAACATCAATAAACCAATCATATTGCCACTTTCTGAGGCACTCCAGTGGAACAAAGGATTGATATGACTGCTCAGGTTTCTCATCTGGGGCATGAGGTCAAAACACATTTCGGCACAGTGTCGGCAGAGGCTCGTCCAGGGGTGAGAGTCGAGTAACAGCTTTCGCAAGACAGAGAATATGTGCTCTGTATGGCAACAAACTTTTCTGACAGTCGGCAACAGCAGCAAGCTGTCTGCTCCTGCCGCTACACTGACGAGGACAAAGTCTTGTTCATTCTCTCTCTTCAGCCAAAGTGAGCAAAGACACACACCGTCTCACACTGAATGGCTGAGAGATGGATATTCATGTATGTCAAGTCAGTCACCAGCACTAACAAACAAGAGGCTGATATAAAATGGCGCCACTGATTGTCCGTAGGCTAATACAAAGTTGACTTCACTGATGCAGCTCCTGCAAGTGACACATCCTTGCAGCTTCCCCTGCGATCCACTCAGCATTTAACAAAAAAAAAAGAGAGCCGTGGATGCCTACCTAACACTGGCACACACACGCACACAGTGGTTTTGTATGTCTCTGAAATCGGTCCCGAATTCTGCGTGGAAGACAATCAGGAGTTCATCATTCTATGTGAGGGTAGTCACCTTCTCTGTTGAGCTCAGTCATTTGGTTTGTTAGGTCCACAAAACTGGGCCTTTGTTCTGGGTCCTGGCAGACAAAGAAATCAGGGTACAGTAATGGAAGATCATTGTGTTACAAGTACTCTCGGAGATCACCCAATAATCCCGAACTTCATGCTCGCTGATTTTGCCAATCCAGCAAATTTAATTTTCAAAAGTTCTCTATGTGGGAACCCGAAATGTTCCAGAAAATTGGCAACCCTGGAACGCCTTCACGAAATTTGGATGTTGAGCAGCTAGTGAACATGACTCCAAGCAGCTTGTTCTGATCGTCAAACTTGCACAGCGGACACTGTTTTGACTTCACTTTGTTCACTGAAGTTAATTTAAAACTAAAACTAAAGCAATAAAATAAAACTTTCCCAACTCATTTAGTATTCTACGTTCATAATGACAACTACTTTGAAACACACGGAAAAGTCCTTGCTTACCTTGTCCCAGCATTTCATCATGATCTGATAGACTATCATGGGGGTGTTGGATGGTTTGGCAAGACGCTTGTTCTGCGTCACTACAAAGTCAACTACGTCCACATTGCGTTTTTCCCTGTATGGCATCTCGCCGCAGGTGAAGACTTCCCACATCAGGATACCTATACGAAAATAAATCATATAAAAAAAAACAACAACATGTAAATGAACAGGGAAAAGTGAAATACATGTACTGCCACAGGAATGGGTGAAGTGTTCCACTAAGGTTTGGGCTCACATGGCGACCTAGTACCCAAAAAGTCTGTTGGGAATGGATTGATTGATTTTTGTTTCTAATAATACATTTTACAAAGCATATACACAATACACAATTCCTCAATCCATTGATTTAACCTGAGAATGATCTGGCCCTCCGATAAAAACAGATTTTTAAACACACCCTGGGAAGGAGACGAAGAACAGTTAGACCATCAGTTGGCAACAGTGAATTGCCCCCCCCCCCCCCCCCCCCTCCCAAATTAAAGTCTTGATTAGTAGTACACTGTAATTCAGCCGCGTGGAACACCCATACCATGGAAAAGCACATAATTAAAGGGCCCACAGAAGGAAATATAACTGTCAAACTGTTTCAATAGAAACCAACATCCTTCTCAAGTTTCCCATCTGTCCGCTTACCGAACGCCCAGACGTCGGACTTGCTGGAGAACCTCGTGTACTGTAGCACCTCTGGCGGGGCCCACTTCACTGGGAATTTGGTGCCAGCGGAACTTTGGTACTCATCATCCAGTACATACCTGCAAAAGTTCACACACTGACAGCCATAATCAAATCTTGTGCTTCTTTCATCTACTTGACTATTTGACGTGAATGTCCACAAAACACTTACCAGCTGTCAACAGTAGCACCCGCAAAAACTACAGAACAAAAACTTCAAAACATAAACAAACAATGCCCCTAAAATACTGCACCCTTTGAAACACCTTCAAAAAGCTACAAGAAACAAAATGCCAATACATGTACAGTGTTGCATCATAATATGGTTTCTGCTTAAAAAAAAAAGAAGAGAAAAAGACAAGAAAAAAGATAAGAAAACAAGAAGACAAATATTGAGGGCTTTTACTGTGTGCAGACTGTTTGTATTTCTTGCTTCCACTGCTGTCCTGTCAACCACTTGCAAGTGTGTGCGTCACTGTGTGTGTGTGTGTGTGTGTGTGTGTCTGTGTGTGTGGTGTGTGTCTGTGTGTGTGTGCGTGTATGTGTGTGTGTGTGTGTGTGTGTGTGTGTGTGTGTGTGTGTGTGTGTGTGCACATGTAGTGTTTGTTTTGGTTCATCAGTTTGTCACAATACTAACCTAGCAAGACCAAAGTCAGCCACCTTGATGACAGCATTTTCGCCCACCAGACAGTTGCGCGCGGCCAAGTCGCGGTGGATGAACTTCCTGCTCTCAAGATAAGCCATGCCTTGACACACCTGAACGCAGAAGTCGAGCAAGCGTGACACCTGGCTCGTAAGCCGAGCCCTGTGACGCTGCAGGTAGTTGTTCAGGGCACCTGTCAACATCAGATGAACAGTTTAGCAGTGACCCCGAGAATCTACCTCAGCTCCGAGGTACCCTGCGTGCTTTCGCTAACTTGTGCTATGCACCTGAGAGCATGTGAATTTTTCAGGCTCACCGCTGACCTGATAAACATACTGGACGTACCTCTTGAGAGACTAATCCCGACCACCCCCTGCCCGATATGATGAGACGGGTTAAAATGAACAAGCCACTGCACACCAGTAGGAGCCACTTCAAGCCACTACATGTATTACACAAGATGTGGGTCTTCCTGCTAAGCGCGTAACCACTGTGATCTCTAGTGATCTGAAGATTTCAAGTAAAAGTGCGAGTTCTGCATGGGCTTGTACGAGATATAATTTTTTGGTTTTAAAGATGGAGGGGAGGGGAAGGGGAGGGGGGCTGTGGATGGCTGCGTGGTGCAATGCTGTGCGTTATTTCTTTCATTTGTAAAATGCTGTACATGTACTGTTCATCAAAATTCATATGTGTGAAGGTGAGAGAGAGAGAGAGAGAGAGAGAGAGAGACAGACAGACAGACAGACACAGAGAGTGTGTGTGTGTGTGTGTGTGTGTGTGTGTGTGTGTGTGTGTGTGTGTGTGTGTGTGTGTGAGAGAGAAGAGGTGGGCAGCCATGACTTGCACTGAATGAAGAAAAGAAAAGGAAAGAAAAGACAAAATAAATAAACAAAGCAAACCATTTCTCATGAGTTCAGTGACGATACACATGGGTCGGCTCTTGGTAACCACCCCATAAAGCTGAACAAGGTTCTTGTGGCTAAGTTGTCTGGAAAAAAAAGAAACATGAAGAAAACAATCACAGCTAGTATTACATCTTAGTAGTCTTTGTACTAGCTGTTCTGAAGGGCTGTCTGCCACTTGCAGGTGCACACACGAACTGAACTCCCTCGAGAAGCTGTTGGAGCCAACGGGTTGAAAGCTGCAGCTACGAAGAGGCCCTCTCAAGGCGCTTTTTTTTGGTGTGTGTGTGTGCATCGCTTCCACCACAGCATTTACTCATTCCCTACGCAAGGTACATGTACTCTGCGCATGCAATTTAAAAATAAAAAAAAAAGTGTGTGTGATCCACAAAAATCAAATTCAAAACAGCAGTGTGATCAGCCACTCAAGGAACACCAGTAAAGCATTATAATCCTTACAATGAGGTGAGTGGTGGTCAAATAAGTAGTGCGTCGGACTTCACCGCTGTGCTACTGAACAGCTGTCACCACTGACATGGAGTGGGTTCGAGCCCAGCTCGAGCTTGTGATAATGTGTGATACCAGACTTTCCTGGCTACCGGGCTCCTCATCTGGGGTTTATCTCTGGGTTATCTATCTTTCCTCCCCCAGCAAAATTTTAAAATAGCATAGCATTGCAGTCAAGCGCTTCCCCCAGGAGAAGGAGCCCGAACTTCCCGAAATGGGGTGGTCGGTGGTCTAGTGGTTAAGAGACTTGTCACCAATGCGAGAGGTCAGGGAGTGGGGCAAAGAATTTTTCCTTCTCATACATGGCACAGTTTTTTCAGGCCAATCGTCGGGGGTTTTCTCCGGGTACTCGGGCTTCCTCCCCCTCTGCTTTAAAAATGTTCAGCCCGCCAAATTTGAAAAATGCAATTCTAAATGCCGAAATTTAAATAGTTGAGCTGACCCTTCGCACCACGTGACTGTAATGTGTTTACGTCCAGTGTGTGAGAGAATGCGTGTGATTCACATGAGCGTGCGTATTGGGTTCAGTTCACAGCGCTTTGAGCCGATTCATGAAATTGGGTAAAGCACCTATACAATACTCATTATTATTATTATTATTATTATTATTATTAAATGGATAACAAAGGAGTTAAAAAAAAAAGTGTTTGGCTGTGTAGCTGAACCCTGACTGAACCAGTTGGTTTACAGGAATTCTGCTAAAAACATGAACACACTTACGTCATTGTTTTGGCTTCCTCCTTAAAGGATTCTTCTGACATTGCGTTCTCTTTCATCTTTTTTACAGCAACCACCATGCCACGGTACGTCCCTTTGTGAACACTCTGCAAAGAATACAGACACGTTACCGCGAACCTCCAGCCAAAGTAACGCCCGTCTTGCACCAGATACAGACACACAGAGAAGCCATGTTTTGCAGCACAACAAAAGCAAAATTTTTATCTTGCAGTAGAGCTACGACACTCCCAACAGCAGTGCTACAACACTGACTGAATACGATGATGACAAAACCAAGGATAGCACATGCATTTTGTTACAGTAACTTCTACAGATGACGGTAAAGTCAAACTCTCAAACTTACATTTAGTTAACTTAGACTAACCAGCTGAAGTCTCAATACGTTTGTCAGGCATACGACAATGGCGCGGAAAACCTTTCACTGAATGCGCTTAATCGGTGTATCAGAATCAGTCAGTTGGGACACAATACAGCATCTGGAACCACTGTGGTGTTCCCTGTTGGTGTATACATTGTTCTACATATGTAGAAGCGTACAGTGTACTGAGCAGACGACGTTATTTGGTTGCGCGCGGACTGAATGCTAACTAGACAGTGGCTATTTTTAGTGACTTAGGCCAAAGAAAGTCCTATTTTTCTACCATTAGAGGCCGCAGTCACGAAAATGGTTGCAATGGCAATGCAATTTTTTTTCCCCCTCAGCATTCAGGAACATAGAGATTTTAAGTATCAATAAACAAGCAAAACTAATTTAACAAACTTTCCTGGTTTTGCACTGTCTGGGGGCCTTGGGGGGCAAGGGCTGGAATGGGGAAAGTGGACCTGCAAAGATCTGGACCTTATCGGGATTTGAACCAGTGACCTTCCGATCTCAACACTGACATGCAGCCACTCCATCACCTACCATCAAGAATATTAACAACTCTGATGGCATATCTTCCTCCACCATTATTCTCATCAAAGGGGAAAAATAACCAAACCATTCCAGGAAAAAACAAAATGGATTCTCAAAACATTGAAAAGTAGGCATTTTAGTTCAAACTCTCGTAAAATGAGGAAAATAAAGGGGAGAAGAGAAGGAAACGAAAAGGCAGAGAAGAAACTGTAAATTACTGTTAAAAAAAAACAACCCATAAACAAAAAACACAAAAAACCCTCTGAACTTGTGACACTCACCAAACTGTAGAGTACAGAAGAAAAAAGAAAGAAGAAAAAAGAAAAGAAGGCATAATTTTAAGACACAACCAATTTTCCAGTATCAACTCCATCAGATGAGCGATATCACACACATAATGCATGCATATTCAACATCTAGAAAACTACGAGTGTTGCGTATTTCACTACTACTGTTATAAAAAAAAAAAAAATCAAAGGCTTATCATTATCCTGTACCATCAAAAACAATAAAAACAGTGTTAAAACTGCACCACCAGGTTATCACCAACAACAACACCCTTTCATGAAAAGACTTGAACTACATGTACTGACAAGACAGCTCCTTCATGAATCACAAAACAAATAAACGCCCAAAACTTGTGAGAAATGTTTACCATAATCTGCTGAAACAAAGCCAAAGACACTCTCGGGTAATTTGCGCCCTTTACTTTTGTAGATGTCGTGAAACGGGCCATTTTAACAAAATCACCTCTTTCCAAACATGACTACAAAAAGCAAAACTGAAACAATAAATAAACAGACACAAAACACTGTGCATGCAGGCAAAGTTGACACTGTGCACTATTTTGTGAAATTCAAAGCACAATGAGAAATGAAAAGACAGTGACACACTGCATTATGTCAATTTCCTCCTTTAAGGCACTTCAAATCATGCTAAAATGCACCAAATTGCACAGATTTCAGTCTTTTTTTTTTTCTTTTTTTTTTTTATTCCAAGGGAGCATGCCCCCGGCCACCCCTAGCATATCACGTCTGCTTTGCTGATGCACGCTTACGGCTTTGCCACTTATTCACTAAATGCTATCATTTTCCTCCTCGAGGTCCACGGACCATTGTAAGACCTTAGTACAGGACACTATACATTTAGATTTGAGGCTGCTCTTTTTTTTCTTCTTTTTTTTAAAAAAAAAATCCGAAAAAAAATCCGTGGAGTCTGTCTGTGACACTCATTTTTACTTGGGCACACCAAAACATTTCATGAACTCGTGAATACACTTTTTTTTGGGGGGGGGGGGGGGGGGGGGGGGGGGGGGGGGATTTCAGAATTACACTAAAATCTGTGCGATTTGGTGCATATTGGCGATTTTAACTGCTTCTGAGGAGGAAACAAACTGTTTGGGGGGGCGGAGGAAAATTTATAGCCAAAGGTGGACAAACAGGTGGACATCCTGGAAGAGGTGGAGGATCGATTTTAAGACCTGTGTACTGCATATGACAAGTGTGTTACAGAAATCACAACTGTTCTTCCATTTTCAGTTTTTAAACTATGCAGAATTAGTTTGATGATGGCTGTCACCTTGTGTGAGAATAATGCAGTTTAAGACAAGGAAAGTGCACTAAGTGAAAAAAAACAAACAACAACATGGACATGCAAAGACCACGTACCCCAAAGCAGCCAGCGCCTAGCTGCTCCCCGATAGTTAAATCTTTGGGATCAATCTCAAACTGACCTGAAAAAGAACACGCACTGTTTATGAGGAGCTACTGTGGGGCACATAATTATTTCTAAATACAGTACTGACTATTGAGTTATACACAGTACCCTACCATACCATTCCAATTCAGATGAAACATAAAACACACAGATATGCGTGCGCACACTCACACACACAGACACACACACAGAGACACTCGCACAGACACGCACAGACACACACACACACACACACACAGACACTTACACACACACAGTCACACACAGACACACACAGAGACACTCGCACACACACACACACACACACACACACACACACACACACACACACAGGCACTTACACACACACAGACACACACACACACACACACATATATACACACACAGACACTTACACACACACACACACACACACAAACAAGAAGAACTCTTACTGTGTCCAAAACCGGCAGTGGTAGGTTTGGTGTTACGGCGAGGTGGTTCTTTCAACCTTGTGACCAGACCTATACACAGAGAAAACCAGCCAAGATGTTCGTGATGTCACACATTTATCATTAGATACATAACCATCAGCACTAATAACATACATAACCATCAGTACTAATACCGTATAGGGCTCAAAACAGTCCATGCTCCAAAAGAAGGAAAATGTGCAGCACTCAGCGACGAAGTGACAAGCCCACCAGCACGCAGCTGCTTGGCAGACGCACTATGATATGGGTGTCCGGGGCGATGCTCCCTCAGAATTTTTTTTTTTTTTTTTTTTTAAACTCAGACTAAAATCTGTGGAATTCAGTGTGCATATTGGTTTTAAGTGTTTCGGAGGAGAAAACACTTTTTGGGAGGAAAAATTTTAGAATTAGACAAGTCTGCAATTTGGCGTGATTTTAAGAGCTTCTGAGGAAGAGGGCTTTTTGGGGGGATGGGGGTGGGGGGAGGGGCACAGGCATGCACACACACTCGCACACACACCCTTACCAAACCACAAGGTAAAGACAAAGCTTTTGACTTTTGTTGTTTCTAAGGACAACTCTCTCCAACTCTGATGTTGATAAATGAGCTCTCAAGATTTGAATCTTCATTCGATAAACATTATTCATCCACCACAATGTACCAAAAATGAATTAAAAATAAAACAAGAACTGTTTACCTCCGGCATTGTATTTGTGGTAGTTGATGACGTCTGGAATACTCTCAAACACGTGGTTCTCCGCAATATAGAAGTAACCGTCACGATTCTTCTTGATGTGGTAATGCCGCACTGAGATACCACTGCGAAAAGAAGAAAAAGAAGGAAAAAAAGTGAGCTGAGACAAGTAACGATAAAATACTGCAGAAGACTTCTTTAAAAAGATGAGGGAACAACTTTTTTTTTTACTATCTAAGACGCTGAGATGGTCACAAATTATTACAGTAGAACCTCTTTTTGGTGACCACCCCTTTGGGAGACCACCTGCCTGTGCAGACCAATGTTACAATGATACTGGGTTGCACTTCTTCACTGTCTGAAGCTTCTTTTGGGTGACCACCTCTCTTTTAAGACCACTCTCGGCTGGCTAGAGGGGTGGTCGCCCAAAAGAAGTTGTACTGTACACGCACAAAGCTGGTGACCTACAGCTTCCCAGACATGAAAGACACTGAACACTTCAAGCAGAAGGGGGATGGGCTGGCATGGTGGGGGAAACCAGAATGGGGAGGGGATTAATAATAATAATAATAATAATGAATTGTACTTATATAGCGCAAAATTCTCACAAAGTGACTCAATGCGTGTACTCCCGCACTCATACCAACAAATATGCAAACACACACACACACACACACACACACACACACAAACACACACACACACACACACACACACACACACACACACACCCCCCCCCCCCCCCCCCCCACACACACACACACACAGAGCAGCTGAATCAGGAGGAGGTAAGTGGGCCTAGTCGAACCCCAGCCAGAACAGATGCGTTTTCAAGTCAGGCTTGAAACGATCTATGTCCGACTGGTCTCTCAGGCCGGCAGGTAGTGCGTTCCAGAGTAACGGTGCAGCAAAGCTAAACGCGCGCTCGCCAACTGCTCTTCCCGACTTAGTTTGTCTTATGCTGAAAAAAGCCATAGAGGGAGTTCCGGAACATTCTGTCTTCAGCACCACCAGGGTAAACAAAAAAGTACATATATAACTGTCGTCATAATGGAATTTTGGAAACACTCAAGTTATAAGAATGGTCGTCTTCTGCCTTCTTCTAGTTAACTGACCAGCCTCAACATACTGATGACCATTGTCAGTGTAGTTGTGTATGCTGGTGAAGTGTTTTCCATTCCCAGCCGCTCCTGTTTGGAGTGACATTTTTAATGAGCGCACTTGATAGTTGTGTGTGTACACGAAGGCGAGACAGGCACCGGAACGAGCCTGCACATGAATTTGACTTGATATGGTAAAGGAAACATCCCACCATATTTCTGCCCATCGGGGACTCGCACCAGGCAGCTCAGGGCCCAACGTCAGATGCCTTAACCACTACACCAAATCCCCAGTTAATGACAAGTGTAAATGTGAGTCATCCCACAATATGCTAAAAATGAAATGTAGCCAACATTCCACAACAATGACAAAGGTACACACGCACAATCTCTAAACAAACTCACGCTTCTCTGGTGAAGAGGGAAAGCGAATAAAGACCGGGGGTACTGACGGAGTCTCTGACAAGGAAGCAGCCTTCGTGTCCAGTCTCCTTCAGGATGGATTCCGCCTGCGCTCGCGACAACTCTTTGTAATACCAGCTGGAAAATCAGCCCTTACTCATCAGTGATCACAATAATAATAATAATAATATGTAATCATAATAATGAGTATTGTATAGGTGCTTTACCCAATTTCATGAATCGGCTCAAAGCGCCGTGAACTGAACCCAACACACACGCTCATGTGAATCACACGCATTCTCTCACACACTGGACATAAACACATTACAATCATGTGTTGTGAAGGGTCAGCTCAGCTATTTAAGTTTCGGAATTTAGAATTGCATTTATTTTTCAAAGTTGGTGGGCTGAACATTTCCAAAGCAGAGGGGGAGGAAGCCGGAGTACCTAAAGAGAACCCCCAATGATCGGCCCAAAAGACCGGTGTCACATACGAGAAGGAAAAAGTCTTTGCCACGAGTGGGACTTGAACCCCTGACCTCTTGCATTGGTGACAAGTCTCTTAACCACTAGACCACCGACCGCCCCTGATTGTCATTTTCTAACCTTCAAGAGTCTATATGTAAAAAAAAAAAAAAAAAAAATGGCCACAACACTTGCCCATTTACTTTCTTTTATCTTAAAAAAACAAAAATCTGCCATTTCAGCCAATTTGTCCTAGTGGGTATTTAGTCTGAAGATCTAAGCAAGCCAACACCTTAAATTTTACATGTTGTATTTCTCTTTCATACTTACTCGTATATTTCCAGGTCAAATTTCTTCTTTACATAGTTGGATGGAATATAACCTGTTTTCCTGAAAAAGACAAAGTCAAAATTGTGTCCAAAAGTCTGAGATGTGTGCAAAAAAAAAAAAAAAAAAAAGGAAAAAAAAAGAAGAAGAAAAAAATAAAGAAAGAAAATGTTAATTAAAAACCATTTAAATTCCCTCAAACCATGCATTAATAACATTAACCCTAGTCTCACTGTCAACAGAATATTCCAGACTTTTTTTTTTTTAAATCAGAAAAAGGGTTAAGCAGCAGCTCTTGTCTACGCATAATAAAACACATCAAACATCTCGAAGTAACACAGAGGCACCTCACCTGTCGGTGGGACCTGTAAACAGACAACGGAAGTCGAGTGTGGTACATAAGTGGTCTGTTACTCACCCGTCCCTATTTTTTGCTCTCCACCAATGTTCCCTGGAGTTGTCTAGAATTTCATACTCATCTCCCTGAAAGAAAAGTACTCTCATCAGCACATACAGGTTCATGTAAATCAGGAATTATATTAACCTATTCCCTTCCACCAAGCGTGACCAACGCGCTGCATCAGATCAGTGCCTGCCAGTTCGGTAAGTATTGTTCATCAGTTAACGAGGCCCTGGGAATTCGACAGAGTACAGGGTTTACCAGTCGAGTGTAAACTTTGAGAGAAATAGATTACTTAACTTGTTACACCATGTCAAAGTTGAATGTACTCCCTGTGAAAAGTTTTACATTAAATTTTATTCTCTCCCTTGCAGCACACACTTACCTATTTGTTAAATTTTGTGCTAAGGATCAAGCGTCAGATTCAGTTCAATTTTCAACCTGAACACTGGACATCCATTGGTTACCCAGCTTAATCTTAGTCTTAGCTTCCCTTCAGAAAATGTTACATGTACCAGCTGAAAAGATACTGAGATATGTGGTGTTATGTAAAATGTTACATGTACCAGCTGAAAAGATACTGAGATATGTGGTGTTATGTAAAATGTAGTGTGCATGTATGGAACACATATATATATATATATGTATACATGTTCATGTACCACGAAAAACAAGAATAAAAAAAAAGAAAGAAAAGTACTGAGCTGGAGTGTACCTTGCATAGTTCCAAGTCTCCGTCCTCCACTGGGTCGTAGTCGTAGATGGCGATGTAAAGCTGTTTTTGGTTGTTGGTGGGCGGAAGTGGCCTGAGTACTGGCTGCGGTGGACACCTGCCCTGCTGCGAGTGCATCATCGCTGGTATGATGCCACCAACACCTACTGAGAGTGAAAAGATTAAAAAAAAAAAAAAAAAAGATGACAAAATGTGTGATGATAAAATGCTAAGTTCATCGAAGTCACCAGTATGAGTGTGCTTTTGCTTTGGGTGCACAGAAGTGACTTCTTTGTCTCGGGTGCGAGACAGTGACTTGCTATGAAAACCCTAGATGACACCAGGTTAAACACTGAGGCTGTTTCTCTGTTGACTGCACGAATTTGTTATGGAACAGTTCTGCTTGTGAGTGAACTCGAAATACTCTTATCTTGATAATTAGCCGAGCTCTTAATGTGATATGATGTTGTCTGTACATTGCACCAGCGGCTGAACATTCAAATTCCACCACTGTTGGTACATGTACAACACTACTGGATGCCCGGTGTATAAGCCCCATCATTTAGTGCGCTTCTGTTGGCTCAGTGTCAGCATTTGAGATGCTGTCATTGTGCAGGCGTCTACTATAAGTGGTGGACACAAAGAAAACAGCTCAGAACGAACTGTCAGTTTAAACATCATAAAGACTGCCCTTTCAAGAACAGAGACGTTTTGATAAGTATGACAAGCCATTTCTGACAAAACAGATATCTGACATGGACATAAGTCGGCGACGTGAATTTTTAGCACAACTGCATTTTGAAAACAGCGCAGGATGAAATACGCTGTACAATTTTTCTGAGCTATTCTGAAAACCCACTTATGCCCAAATCCCACCAAGAGGTTAATGTGGGATACTCCATTGTACCAGCAATGGGCAGATCAGCGAGTTTCTAACTCTTCTCCTTACTCTCTGGGTTGGTCTCCGGGGTGGATACCAGGCATCCCATCGCACCTCGATCCACCTGGTCACAGCAGTTGAACTTGCCAAGTGATTTCGTCCACACCCCTTTGTGGTACTTCTGCAAGAACCTGGCATCTTGGTTGATTGCCTCTGCCAGAAAATATAACATGGTGAAACATGCCAAGGAACGGCTTGAAATACAGATTACTGCACAAGGTGCGGAAGAAACCAATCTTCTGCTTAGAAAAGCATAGTTCTGATGGATAATTTTTCAGCTATCTGAATATATATGGCAGAGTGTATGCCAAACCTTCGCCCCCCCCCCCCCCCTCCATATTCTGCTAAAATTCAAGTTTTCCTGAAGATGACTTAACTTCCCTATTATCGAAAAAGAATGAGGCAACTATTTTGGTCGGATTTCAACTTTGACAAGTCTTCAGCAAGACTGTCCTTTGTTGTACATGGTCAATGCAGAATGTTTAACTTCCCTACTACTCTCTTCCACATTCCATGCCCCGTATGACATACAAATGGGAACATAAGGCACTGACGTAACAAAGTCTTTGAAAGCAATATGCAAGCTCAAGCAGCCACAGGCTTTGTAAACACCACGCACATTACGCTGACTAACACAAAGAGGAAACCATGCATGAGTAATGCAAACTGACCCGTCCCACTGATTTTCAGTGTGAACAACTGGTACATCTTCTATCCAATAGACCACTCCACTCGACAAGCCCCAAGGCCAAAGCCCCACCCCTTTCTCTGCCGTGTATTGGTAAAACAAAGTAAGTTCATGGCATCATTTTATGGAAAAAGGGGTGATGTCAAGAGATTGCCGTAAAGGTCTTTTTCCTCAAATAACGTCAATGGACTAACTGCTTTCTTTCCCCATTCCCGTCGTATCAAACTACACGTGCTTCCCTCTTTGTAGTGTCTGGCAACAAAGTTTGCCATACCATGCCATGTGTTGTGCTCATTATGCCGAGGCACGCGATTGGCTGAATTCTGGGAGCTTGCCCCTTTTGAGTGACAGGAGTGGAGTGGTCTAGTCTGTAACATTGACTTCATAACGCCAAAACACGACGAAAAAGCTTTTACAGTGTGTCCTTGGTCTCCACGAGACGCAAATGAATGAACAGCACTGTACTGTTACTGCAAGGCTGTAAATCTATGCAGATAAGTTTTGCCGTGTGTTTAAATAACTGATGAGTCAACTACTCATAGGTAAGTCACACTTATCCCGTTCTGCTACACTGAAAAAACTACAATAAAAAAAGGTGAATTCAGTACTAACCTTTGCGGATGGCATCAACCCAAGACTGTCGTTCGTCAGGACTGCTCGCCACGACATACAGCGTGAAGAACTGTGTGTTTTCTTCATATACAACCTGAAAAGACAACAACACAACATGGTACACCAAAATCTAGTGCATGTATCATAATTACAAAAATACCAGTGAATTAGAAGGGTGTTTTATCCAACTGGCTCAAAGCATAGCAAACTCAACCCAAAATGCACCAAAACCTGAATCATATATATACATTGTCTCAATAGGGTGGGTGGGTGTTTGGGGGTTTAACGTCCTTTTCCACCACATATCACAGGGTGATATCAAAGATGGGGCAACGATGAAAAAGCCAGCACAAATATCTGGCCCCAGCCGGGATACAAACTCACGATCTGAGCATTAGAAGTCCAACGCTCTACCATTCAGCCACCCCGGCTCCCCCATTGTCTCAACAGATTATGATTGTGTGGTGAAAATGGTCAGTATCGCAGTATTATGATGCCTTTTTACGTCCATCATGAGCTTTACTCAAACCATATTGAACTTTGCACTCGAAGGAAGCCCGTGTCCAAAATTTACAGTACAATAATTATACTGTTACTGGATTTGGAAGTAGACCTCTTGTGTATCCTGAGAAACCACCACAGCCCAGAGTGTTATGTACAATGGGATACAAATTACACGCGAACCATATTATACTGCTGTTTTATGGTGTTAAACATTTTACAAGAAAGGAAAAAAAAAAACCTGATTAAGAACAGACCAGAGTACCCCCCCTCCCCCCCCAAAAAAAAAAAAAAAAGAAAAGAGTATTTTAAAAAAAAGTTAAAAAAAAGAAAGAAAGAAAAAGAAGCTTCAAGCATAAGCTGCAAAGAAGTACCTGGAAAGCATTGCGCTTGTTTTCAAGCATGTAGTCATCGACAAATTCCACAACCTTTACAAATCTCAGAGGAATTTCTCCCTTCTTCCTCCCTAGTTTCTGTAGGAGAAAACAAATGTAGGTCAAATGAGTAGAGACATATTTGAAATTAAAGTAGGAGGCACAGCGTCAAATCAAAATCAAACACACATCATTCACACACACTTGCGGCCTTTGTACATACGAATATGTATGAAATGGTAAAGAAAAGTTCAAATGAAAAGTTGGCGAGAGAGACAGATCGAGAGAACAGGAACAAGAACCTTTATTTTACAACGGCAGAAGTTACAGGCATATTCATACCGCTGCTACACTGCATGGACTAATACTACTGTCAAAAAGAAAAAAGAAAAAAAAGAAGAGATAATAAGGACAATATACAGACAGACAGACAGACAGACAGACAGACAGACAGACACACACACACACACACACACACACACACCATACACAACCACACACACACCACAGAGAGAGACAGATCGAGAGAGAGACTGACTGACTCACTGACTGACTGAAACTTATTTTTCAAGGATGAGACAATAGATGCACAGGTCGCTCTTACTATCTGTCCTTGCTACACTAAAAAAACATACAACAAAAATCATCATCCTCACTATTATCAGTACACACACACACACGCACACACACTGACATACACACATCCACACTCGTGCGCGCACGCGGACTGACCAGCACTTTCACAATTTAGAGAGAGAGAGAGAGAGAGAGAGAGAGAGAGAGAGAGAGAGAGAGAAACTAAAATCAGTCTCACATCTGCGGTTCCATCATAATACTTGAAATAGGACTTGTTCAGCACAAAGAAGCGTTTCTTGTAGTTTTCCGCAGTGAACCGCCCTTTGTTCTGCGAGCGTTTTTCTAGCAAGCCACTCTTGACAATTTCTGGCGAAGAAGACATCCTGCTGGCCATCACACGTTTTCCTTGTCAACTCATCATGTTCAGGCCACACACAACTAATACTGGACCGAGTTGTGCATTAAAGCGCAGTCTGTAAATCTGGAAAAGATGAGAAACAACAGTTTTGAGGGGTGGGTGGGTGGGTGGGAGGGTGGGTGGGTGTTTGGGAGTTTCACGTCCTTTTTCACTATGTAAGGGTGATATCAAAGACGGGGCAACAAAGAAAAAGCCAGCACAAGTATTTGGCCGCAGCCGGGATTCGAACTCATGACCCCAGCATTGGAAGTCCAACGCTCAACCATTCGGCCACCTCGGCTCCACACAACAGTTTTGAGGAATGAATATCTAATGTATGTTTAAGAGTTCATTTAGATGCATGGCCTTCAGCTGAGCAATATAATGCTGGTATCTGACAGGAATAGCCTCTACAGTTGTTAAAATTGTAATTACCCCCCCCCCCCCAAAGAAAAAAAACAAAACAAAAAAAAACCCAAAACAAAACAAAACAAAACAAAACAAAAAACAAACAAACAACAACCAAAAAAAAAACCACCAAAAAAATCATTCAACATTTCTCTGTCTCAATCTTTGTTCAGATGAGGAAAAATACATCACAATAGTATGCATCGGCAATCTTTGTAAAATTTGCCAATTATCTAAAAAGCACAGCTAATTATCACCCTATTGATATAGTTAGCCTGTTAGGGGGTGCAAATGGATACCAGTCATTTGCTGGGGGAACAAATGTACTCCAGCTGCAAGGGACAGGGTGCAAATTATGTATCCTGGATTTGGGTCTCGTGAGTCGAAGTCATGTGACAGCTAACTTCGTTTTATGACCGGCCCCCATAGTGTAGTGGTTAGCACTTCGGATCATGGACCGGGAGACCCGGGTTCGAATCCCAGCCGAGGCAAGCGGGATTTTTACTACCTAGGTCGGCTCCTACCCAGAGCGGGTGTGCTATGGGCCCGATGGGGAGGCTGTTGCCACACAGCCGAGTTTCACCCACTTCACGGGTGCGACTTTGGGGGTGCTTCCCTTAGTATGACACGTCTTATGTGGATGATTACACGGCCGGCACCGCAGGTGCCGTAGTTCCCGGGCCTGGTTAATGCCGGGATATTTATGACAGGAAGCGTGGAATGCGGCCCTGTCCCGCAGTCCCAAACCACATGGACCTCCATAGCATCATCTTACTATCATCCTCATCTCCATCATCATGCATAATGAAAATTGTCCCAGCTTCCGAGTCCTCCGTGGGTTCCACCCATGACCTGGGAGAAACACCACTGGAGCTGGCAAAGAGTTGGGGCAGCAAAAAAAACAAAAAACAAAAAACTTCGTTTAATGAATGTAACAAAAGAAAAAAGAAAAAAAAAAAGAAGCATTAAACGAAGGTACCCATCAGATGATGAATTTATATATATGTGCATGTATACTATAGTATCTGTTGAATTTGTAACCGCTTTGCTTTCCAGAAACGAGCCTTACGATGAAATATCGAAAGAGCTGACCAGACTGAAGGGTGAGATACAATTGCCACGCTGAGTGGAGAGCTGGGGAGTACATTTGTTCCTCCTGCAAATGACGGAATACATCTGCACCCCCTACCGGGCGAACTATACCGACAGCCTAAGTATCTGGCACGGTTATGCAACAGAACACCCCCCCCCCCCCCACACACACACACAGTGGAGAGCTGTGGAGTACATTTGTTCCTCCTGCAAATGGCTGAGACACATTTGCACCCCCTACCGGGCGAACTATACCGACTGAGCCTAAGTATCTGGCACGGTTATGCAAGAGAACCCCCCCACCCCCACCCCCTCCACACACTTTTTCAAGTGTGATGTTCTTTTTCTATTCAAATTTCACTTTCTGCAGAAAAATAACACAGCACTGATCAAGTGAAGAAAGTATAAAACAAATTTATGCTTAATTTTCTTCTTCTTTTTTTTTTGATCATCGGTGTCTGTTTTAGTGTGGGTAAATTTGGTCACACAGGGAAGAAAATGACAGAGTGGCACAGAGTTTAACAAGTTGTAGCCTGGTTCACGGTAATTTCAAGGAAAAATGTCCTAAAAATGGAACCATTTTGCCTGAAAATATCATTTTTAAAAAAACACAAAAAACTTCCTCTTTCAAAAGTCCTGTTAAAAAAAAGTTCAATAGGAAGCAACAAGTTTCCACTTTTTTCTGCTTACCATAATAACCATAACTTTTCGACCGTCCTTACTTTCCGACCACAGTGCAGTATCTGGGAAAGTTAGGTTAAAAAAAATCTATTTTTCAACCAGGCACTAAAAACCTGTGCCGAAGTTTTAAGACTTATGGTTTTTTAGGTCTTGCAATGCGATTTTTGACATAAAACAAAACAAAACAAAACATGACGACAGCTAGTAAACTCACCAATGTTATTTTTCTGAGTGATGCATTACACAGCGCTCAGTCCTAGCCCTCACACAGTGAATGTATGTAATGCCATCTGTATTCGCCAAAGAATTTCTCTGATCATAAATTTTCTCCCATAGCTGTTTCCACCCATCAGTTAGCATTTTCTGTCTGCTTCCAGTGCCAGGGCTTGCGGGCTTATGGCCATATACACGCAGAATACACAAGCAACCACTCATCATCCGGCCTTCCCCCATTACATTATGTACTTTACACTGGCTTGCACAAACATCTGTTCCTGGTTTGACTATAGCCATAGGCAGGTACACTAATACGTGCACCAGGAGTTAGGTACTTTGTCGTGGTGTTCAGAGTCCAGAGGTAGAAGAGAATAAACTCCCGCACCCCAGGTTTCTGCTGTCGAAAATACGTTTCATTGTCACGTGTGTGTGTGTGTGTGTGTGTGTGTGTGTGTGTGTGTGTGTGTGTGTGTGTGTGTGCGTGTGCGTGCAACCACATATCCACATAAACGTTCACAGGGAAATGGATGTAAAATGTGTACTCTCAATATCCTCAATATTGACCGGGTGTACAAAAATGGTACATGTGTACTGACACTGCTCGGTGAGCGATGGTTTAATAAGAAGTTTAACACTATTAACAGTAATGCAACTGCTTAAACCTGTGTGCCTCACGTGAAGTGATGGAATGTTCAGTGTTCTTCATAGCTTATCAATGAAATTACCTTCACCACACACAAACAAATATATATATTATACACAAATAAACAAACAAACAGGTCAATACCAAGACCCCCCCCCCTCCCCAAAAAAAACAAACAACAACAACACCAAAAAAACAACCAAACAAAAACAACAAAAAAACGAACACCCCCCCCACCCCCCCCCCCAAAAAAACAAAACAAAACAAAAACAAACCACAACAACAACAAACAAACAAACAAACCAAAAAACCCCTAAAAACCAACCAAACAAACAAAAACAAAATTTTTTATACAACAACAACAAAGCAGTGCTGTCATGTATTCAAAGACACGTATGCACTTTTACACAGCCTTGAAGCTGAGCGAATAAAAAATTAAAACTTAAGAAAAAAATTAACCTTGAAGTACAAACAGCGCTGCTGCTACTCCACTGCATGCCATTCCACACCCCAGTGTCAGTAACATACACATCTACAGTGTACACGTAAATGAATCTAGCCGAGAAAACTAACTGCACGGGAAGTTTCTTGCAAACACACAAGGATTTCCTGGCAAGTTCTTGGATAAAGTTTTGCAGAACTTGTAAGTGCAGCAGCAGGGCGAACAAAAACTGGAAGACGCGATGCTGTCTTTACTGGCAGGATTTCATGTGAAAACATTCCTAGGTAAAGACATTTCTCTGTGCAAGATTTTCCACCCACAAGCAAGTGTTGCAGTCTGGTGCAGTTAGAAAGAGCATGCCCCCAACTTCATCTCAAAAATTCAAGCACACAACAACACAAAATCAAAACAAATTATATGTCCCCCCCAAAAAACAAACAAACAAAAACCCAACAACAACAACAACAAAAACCCAACCAAAACAACAACAAACCAACCAACACCCCCACCCCTAAAAAAAACAAAAACAAAACAAAACCCAACAACAGCCCCAAAACAAAAAAAAGACAAAACACAACAAGACAAGAACACACACAAAAAAAAACCAAAACACACACACACACACACACACACACACATACACACAAACTAAATAAAACATCCCTCAAAAACCAAAACAACAAAAAAAACCTATTCCCCCCCCCTCCCTCCCCCCCCTCCCTCCCCCCCCCCCAACAACAACAAAATCCCAAAACACACACCAAAAGTAACTAAAACACAACAAATGAGAGAAAAGGTGTGATGTACCCTACATGTGTGGTTGCGCTGTGCCTGTTTTGTTTAATTCAGCGTTTAATTCCTCACATTCCACTCACCACTTGGTAACCTACACCTTGGTTTTCACTTACTTACTGATCCCCACCTCTCCAGTGTACACGTCACTAGGACACACTTGTACAAAGCTGACATCAGATAGGATACACCTATAGATACCTGTACTGGGAAGTAATAGTTATTGTGCAGAGTGTGTGTGAATGTGATGCGCCGCTAGGATACACCTATAGATACCTGTACTGGGAAGTAATAGGACTTTACATTGTGCAGAGTGTGTGTGAATGTGATGCGCCGCTGAACTCGCCAGCAATGGACGACTCCACTCTTGTCAATCAAAACGACTGAGCCCCCAAAATTCAGCCAATAATGAGCACAACACCTGGCATGGTCTGGCAAACGTTTTGCCGGACACTGACACGAGGGAAGGACATGTAGGTCGATATGACTGTAACATGGAAAGAAAAGCAGTAAGTCCATTGACGTCATTTGAAGAAAACGGCCATGACAACAATCTCTTTCATCTTGAAATCAACCCTTTTTCCCCGTACAATGACGTCACGGACGTACTGTGTTTTGCCAATACACAGGAGAGTAAAGGGGCGGGGTTTTGGCTTCAGGGCTGGCCAAGTGGAGTGGTCTATTCACAGAGAAACTCAACAAGGCTAGGGAGGGGACAAAAAACCCCCACAAAAAAACAGGGGGAATTTATTCTGTTGACTTGCCTGCGGGTAACCCTGCATGACAATCTACCCACTAAAAGTATGCTTGGTAATGGGAAATTGGATTTGCTGACCTCCGAAATGCAACTATCTGCCACAAAAAAAAACAAACAAAAAACAGGCATGTCTGTGGAACAGTGGATGTTCTATTCACAGGGCTTCATACTTCAGACTGATCACAGACCTATTCTATTGCTTTCTTGCAAAGGTGGACATATAATACAGCCGATCATTTCTTCACTAGTACAGTGGACAATATTCAGGACAAAACACTTTTGTTGTACACCAAGACATTTTGTTCAATAAAAGTTCCCATAGCATATAAATAATATATATGATATTCAGCATCTTTTTACATTTAAGAGGATTAGTCATTCGAACACTGGCGGCCTAAAACATCGTGACCACTACAGAAAGTAAAGTTACACAGAGGTGGCCGTCAAAACAGGTATGCATCATTTCTCACCAAATCAAAATCAGTGTTTTTAAAAAAAAAAAAAAAAAAAAAAAAGAGAGAGAGAAAAAGAAAAAAAAAAAAGAGAGAGAGAGAGAGAGAGAGAGAAAAAAATAAAGAAGTCTGTCCCATTTCCTACATATTTCCTAGAATGGTACAATCCTAGGGTTGACTGGGAAACCAACAATACTGCTTTTATTGTTTTGCACATTAGAGGTATTTTAATATGTGTACATGTACTTGCCTTCACTTCAAAACATGAGTTAACTCACTCAGGACAGAGGGTTTTGTCCCCTTCCACAACCTCTGGATCTGCTATTTGTACACATTCAGGGAGGACAAAAAAAAAAAAAAAAAAAAGATCACCCCAAAATAATGAAGGAGGCACTTCCCCTGTGTTAGTAATTAAACTGTTGTTAAAAACACTGAATCAGCAAATGGCCGAGTGAACAATCAAGCCCATGTATGACTTCCATTAGTTCCAAAGTGCTCCATTGAAAATCATAAATTATGAATGAGGGATCCACAAGTACGTCGTGAGTATTGGTACTTACTCTGAGGTCAGTTTAATGTCAAGGATGAAGGTTTTGACATTTACTGCAGCTACAGCAGTAACATTTAGAACCCACATAGACAGTACAGTCTATCTACTGTCTATGGAACACATAAATGAAATTTGATAAATTACTAGGTACATGTGTACTTCACGCCCTGCCTTGTGGGCACATTGCAGTCTGTCCACGGTCCTACTAATTACCGAAAACAACGAAACGACCGAAAACAACTCTTAATACGGATAGAACGCGGTTCAAACATAGAAATAACAACACACAAACATGATTAAAGGTGAAAAAAGTGGCCTTAAAAAAAAGCCAAAAGGAAAAAAAGGTGATATTGCAGAAAATAACCAGTCCGGACCAGAGTCGCTTCCCTTGGGAGA
>JACVVK020000592.1:242500-314551 GCA_018292915.2 Batillaria attramentaria
ACAAACAATGGCACATGCGCAAACAAACACAAGCAAACCCACAAACAAACCCCAATAACAACATCAGAATCCACAAAATTAATCAACAAACGTAGCTAGTTTACAAAAACATGAGGTGTAAGAACTCCAGGCTCATATAAATGTATAAGACGCAATGCAGCAACTGCTATCAGTTCACTGTTGCCCTATAACATTCTTGAAGGCAGTTAAATAACCCTGGAAGAATCTTGAACAGCGATAAACCCGGAAGAGACATCACAGGGAAAAGTTTCCCTCTCAGGGTGCATGTGTAAAATCAGAGAAATGCAAGGAAGTAAACAGATGTCATAATACTTACAAGTACATTTAGTAGGTAAAATGTAAAGCTAAACTTTGCACATTTTCAGCATCTAACGTTCCCAGTACATGTGTACTGGCAAGCAGGAAAACAACATGCTCTACGGCCACACGAAGACTAACTTAAAGCAATGTAGGTACAATAATATGAAGTTTGTACATGAGATTTCTATTTATATGCTGCCTGCTTACGCCATATATTAGAGGTATGTTTACAAATGCACGGCACAATATCTTGAGAACCAAACACAGCAGTTGTTAGAAACTCTGAGGCTCCAAAAGAGACCTGCTGAAGACCACTAGTTTCATCACCACCACCCACCTGGTCATCCGAGGCAGAATCTAGAGGATAATAATAATAGTGATACTAATTGCATTAATCTCGGCGCTTCACCCCAAGTATCTGGCTCAAAGTGCCATAAGCTAAACCCAACACGCATGCTCACATAATCCCACGCAATCTCTCAAACACATAACAATCACATGGCGCATAGGGCCAGCTCAGCAATTTAAGTTTTGAAATTTTAGATTTGCATTTATTTTCATATATTGTGGGTTGAAGGGGAGGAAGCCGGAGTACCTGGAGAGAACCCCTGACGGTTGGCCCGAATGAAAGATTCTACATACAAAAACAAAGAAAAATTCTTTACCCCAAGTGGGACTCGAACCTGACCTCTCACATTGGTGACAAAGTCTTAACCACTAGATCACAGACCGCCCCAAGAAGAAGAAAAAGGAAAGATAAATTTACTGCAACTATTTTACTACTTATTGACTTAACAGTATGTAATCTGACAAATCACATCTCCTACAACATGCATTAAAGCTTCAAATGACAGCTGAAGCATAACGATAAATACCTATGTCCACCTCTTCTTAACCTTTGACAACTAACAGAAACCATACGATTGCTAAGGGAAGCGAAGTCCCCGAGCTACAAAGTAATCCACCAAGAATACCATTCAACCTTCACTACGGAGGTGAATCGCCAATGCCTGTTCTGAAACTGTGACAATTATTAAGACAACACCAACAACAACAAAAAACCCCACAGAACACATACAAGTGAGTGCATGAGCAAAAGGAAATGGGATTACATTTGGCATGGAACAACATGCACATGAGTACGACTAGAAGCTGAGCACCTGTGCTTCATCCTAATGGAATACATGTACCAACAAGATGACAAAGCAAAACGGAAGCTAGTTACCCTTCGCTACCAATGCAACCACTTCATCGATCACTATCCTACGATACCCTTGTCTGATTCAACACAATATCTCATCAAGGACTATCCTTTGCAACAACAGCAGATATAACAGTACTCTCCAAATTTCTGGTATTTATATATGTTGCAATACATGTGTACAAGGCAGTTTAACAGTACAGGGCAGGGGAAGTTCTCAGGCATTCTCCTGTGGAAAGAGGGCCCAGGTGCCTATCAAATCCATGGAACTTCTGCCCTTTTTTCTGATGATGGTAGAGCGGTTACAAGTACATGTAACAACACATCTATCCATTTCTACACCATGGACAACACACTACTTCTACTAATGTAGTTTTCAACTATTTGGCAAGTAATCTGCAAATATGTGAACGTACCAGAACTGGCACACATCGGGTGACCTTGTGAACATACCAGAACTGGCACACATCGGGTGACCTTGTGAACATACCAGAACTGGCACACATCGGGTGACCTTCAGCATAACACACTCAGTGAGGTCCACAACATTGCTATTTTTATGAAGTTTTTTGCACATTATGACTTTGTGAAACCTTTACCTTAGGAACTGACAGCCTGACTACATCATGATCAGTATCAACCGCTGTATTCCGAAGCACAGTATACTGAAGACAAACTGTATATGAATTACATGTACTGTCTCTGCTTGTAGTTGTAATACAGCAGACCTGCCTACCCAGAGGAACGCCCTTCAGAGGTTTGCCTGTGACAAAACCTCATTTTTCACTAGTTTTGAGGTCTTCAGCAGTTGTGACCCGACTTCACCTTGGTTAACAAGACACAAGCTGTAAGGAGCAGTTAGGATATATTATCATAACATTTTAGTTAAGTCCACTGGTTCATTTGTTAAATTAGATCACAGGAGAGAACATGGAAACTTCACCTCTGAAGAGACGCCACCATCCAGTCAACTAACTGATCCATTACTGTATGCAGTGCATTCAACTGATTCCTTTTGTTGTTGTTGTTGTTGTTGTGTGGCCAAAACTCGTAATTTCCACAGTGCCGTAGTTGAGGTCAATTTCCGCAGAAACTACGGACAAATTGCAGAGGTAGGCAGGTCTGAGTACAGGGATGTGGCTTTCATGTGTACGTGGTTACAAGAATGTGAGAAGGTAAGTCTTTTCAAGGTAAGCGCTGAACCGTGAAGCCAGGAAACCAATCATCTGTGGAATGTCAGGAGATCAGATCACGCATCAGGACGAGGAATCAACCCAAACTTTTCAGGCTGGAAGAAATGTTGCCGAATTTTGTTGACAATATCTTCCAGCTCTCTCTCAGCACCCGCACGATCCAAACTGCACAAAAAATAATCACGAAATAGTGAATCTGTGAAACACTTTAACTCATTCGCTGCCTGACACTGGGTGCAGATGTGGAACCACCAGACCAACAAATAGAAGAAGAAAAACATCTACATCCTTTCACACTCATGTCAACAATAAAAAGTTACCGGCCCCCGTAGTGTAGTGGTTAGCACTTCGGACCATGGACCGGGAGACCCGGGTTCGAGTCCCAGCCGAGTCAAGCGGGATTTTTCCTACCTAGGTCGGCTCCTACCCAGAGCGGGTGTGCTATGGACCCAATGGGGAGGCTGTTGCCACACAGCCGAGTTTCACCCACTTCACGGGTGCGACTTTGGGGGTGCTTCCCTTGGTATGACACGTCTTATGATGTGGATGATTACACGGCCGGCACCGCAGGTGCCGTAGTTCCCGGGCCTGGTTAATGCCGGGATATTTATGACAGGAAGCGAGGAATGCGGCCCTGTCCCGCAGTCACACGGACCTCCATAGCATCATCTTACCATCATCCTCATCTCCATCATCATGCATAATATATAAAAAAAAATTGTCCCAGCTTCCGAGCCCTCCGTGGATTCCACCCATTACCTGGGAGGAACACCACTGGAGCTGGCGAAGAGTTGGGGCAGCAAAAAAACAAAACAAAAAAAAAAACAATAAAAAGTTATACTGTCAAATGAATCTACAGATTCAACATCTGAAACAGGTAAGTTGCAGTCGCCTATTGCTTCCACTATGCACTGCTACTACACATCACACAACAACCAAGGGGAAGGTGTGTCTCCTGTTTTACATCAAAATTTGTTTTTTTCACATGTGCAGGAAAATTTCCAAGCTTTGTGTTCATGTGCATTTCATCATCAAAAGTGTGCGCTTCCATGCACTAAAAGTGTTTGTATGACCAAATATTCTGTTACTGGGCACTTGTATTACATACATGCAGTGCCAACCATATATCTGGTAGCTGAGTATGAACAGCTACCAGGAGGTGGCGACATGTTGGTGTAAAGGCAGGAATGAGAGGTGAAGGGGCTGGGGGTAGGACATTGAAGAGAAGTTAAGCGGAGCAGGTGGGACACTGATGTGGACTACATGTACTGACTTTGTATGAAAGCTATCAATGTGAACAAACGGTTCACACACACACACACACACACACACACACACACACACACACACACACACACACACACACACACAGATCTCTCTCTTACCCTTTGCTTGGGTCTGGTTTGTGCTCTGTGTAGTATTTGATTTTCGGTTCTGTGCCGCTTGTCCGTAGCGTTGCCACACAGCCGTTCTCGAAGGTGAAGGTGATCATTTGACTAGACTTGCTCACAGGCAGAACCTGCAGGACAAAGCCCATTGTAAGTCGCATGCCCATCACTGCAACCCAATAACTGTCAAAACTGCTCTGTATAAGAGATACAGGAGCATTCAAAAAGCCACAATTAAACAACACCAAACAAAACCAAAAAAAACCACCTAAACAAACACACACACAGACACAAAAAATCAAGCATAGAAAAATTACATGTTGAGAATACAGTTTCCTCCAGTCCAAAAAAAAAAAACCCCAGAAAACCCAACCCAAACCTAAAACAAAACAAAAAACAACAAAGACAACTATTATAACTCAGGAAGAGTTTTGCTTTCTGTACACTTTCCCCACACAGTAAAAAAAACAACAACAACACAACAAGTGACATACTGGTTTCTTGTCTGCCTTGCTGCTGTCGTATCCCACAGTCAAGTCTCGAACACTCTGGATCTTGTAAGGACCACAGGAATCCGGGTACTGAAACACAATCATTGTTGGCGTGGAAACTGGTGAAAACTGCTCAGGATGTCTAGAGTGTGTCGTTACTGAGCTATTCCCAGAATTGAAGCATACCCAAATTCCATGACAACGATGTGTCTAGTCCAGCAACAGTACGCGATCCCATATGCAAGTACACTAGGTTTCAATATTATTATTATATTGGTTGACTACTTTACCATCACTGTCACCATTATTATCATTTTATGTCGTGTTGGGATGTACATGTATGTATCATGGCTGTGTGTGCGTAACGTGCATGTGACGTATTTAATGGGTATGTAATGTGACATGTATTTAATGTGTATGTATGTAATGCCACTCTGCTATTGTGAGGCGCCCGGAGCTCAAGCAGGAGGTTAGGTGCCAGACAAATCCTCATTATTATCAGTATTATTATTGCTAATATGTGGGACTGGGAGTGCAGTCATGGTTGGCCACCAAAAAAAAAAGAAAAAAAAAAAGACAAACGAAAGAAATCTGGAAAATGCAGCTGCTGCAGGTCAACATGCATGTCTCCTAATCACGACCAGGAAGTAAAATATCTGCATAAAATATCAGAAATCCACAGCCCCATTTCTCCAACCCCCTCCTTAAATGTGGATGGAAAAACAATAATCTTGATAACAACTAAAACAAGAACAAAGAAAAATAAAATCCTGCACAAACTGCAATACCGGTAGTTTTTGGTCTCAGTTTACTGATCAGCATACAACTTACTTTGCCTTGGCCACCCATGTTTCTGAGTTCATCAAACATACGGCTGATGGTAGGAGGGTCGTGACAGATGAAGTAGGAGTTACTGCTCAAGTGGTAGCCGTACCTGTTACAACATACAACAGTACGTAATATGAGCCTCAGCATGCACACCGATGACACACTGCCTCCAGTAGGAGTGACGCCTGCACCCCCCCCCCCCCCCCCCCCCCCCCCGAAAAAAAACCCCAAAACGCCAAACCAAACCAAAAAAACAAACACAAAAAACCCCCCGAAAACCAACACACATAGTATTACACACACAAAAAGCCCCCCCCCCCCCAAAAAAAAAAGGGCAAACAAACAACTCCCAGCCCCCAAAGAAAACAACAAACAACAGAACAAAAACGAATGCCACCACCTCAACTAACAACAAAAACAACAGAAATCCAACAGATAGACCTGGCTGTTATAGATTATTACTTTGTATAAATGGCTTCAAGCTGCTTCTCCAGGGTCAGATTTTGTGCGTACAGCTGATTAGCAAACTCCGCCATCACTGCTGCTGCCGACACTCCATCCTTATCCAGCACATTGGTTCCACACATGAAACCTGGGCAGCATCATTTACTTACATGAGTACAAAATCTAATGGCAGTCACATTCCTTCATCTCCCTCTGTCATATCTGAGCACATGAACCACAGTGAAATACAGAAGTCATGGGTCCTAACTCCAATGCAGTGTACTATGCCTTGGCTTAAAAAAAAAAAAAAATCATTTTATATAATATATATATAATTCTTTATAGAAATTCATGTCACGGCAGTTTCTTACACCACCTCAATACACAAAGCTGTGATAAATAAAAAATACTTTCACCACTTCAATTTTTTTTTGGGGGGGGGGGGGGGGGGGGGGATGGACTTTTTTTTCCTCAGACATCTTTTCTTTTTTTCTTTTTTTAACCCATGGAACCCAGGTGCCCCTCCCCAGAAATCACAGTTCTAAGGAGAGAGAGAGTTCCCAGGCCCGAATAATCCATCCAGAGTCCCAACACACACACACACACACACACACACACACACACACACACTTACCAATGGCCTCCTCAAATGCAAACAGGACAGTCTTGCCCTTCTTTTCCAACTCATCTGCCTTATTCCCCATCCACTTGAAGCCAGTGAGAGTCTCCTGTGATGCAGAGTACAGGTCATAATCGAACAATTAGAATACCCACCACCAGCCCTCAATAACACATGGCGATAGGTAAATGTAAGTGTCTCAACATGCATCCGATGATGATCGAGTGTGCTTGTAGTGTGTGTTTGTGCATGGGGGTGGTGCCTTCAATTTGCACACACATGCTCTCACTGGTGTATTCAAGTTGAGCGCATGTGCAGGCATGAATGTGTGTACAAGCGTGTGTGTGTCCAAGCTGTGTGTGCGTGTGTGTGATAGCCCACATGTATTTAATGCGTTGTGTGTGTGTCTGTGTGTGTTGGTGTGAGTGCATGTGTGTATTCAAGCATTGTGAATGTGTGCATGCTCAATGGCGTGCATGCAAGAGAAAAACTAAAACATACTTCAAATTTAAAGCCCTCCATCGTGCCCATGGTCTGCAAAATCTTTGAAGACACCGTGCTGGCGATCATGTACACGTCTGAGGCTGTAAATGTGAAATATCAATTACCATGGTGTTGTACAGTGACATTTGAAACGTTTAACTCCTCCCTGTCTGAAACTGACTGACTGATTCAGAAACAGCACTCTGGCGCTGTACTTTGCAATTACATAAAGGTTTGGTAGTTGCAGAAAACGCTTACCTACTGGTTCTAAACAAAAAAGAGGCAGGGTGGGGTGGGGTGGGTGCTGGGGAGTTTAACGTCCTTTTCCACCACATATGGGTGATACCAAAGACGGGGCAACGATGAAAAAGGCCAGCACAAATATTTGGCCCCTAGCTGGGATTCGAACTCACGACCCGAGCATTCCAAAAAGAGGCAACAGTTACCTACCTGAAAAGCCTGTAACTACAAGTCTGTTCACCGACAGCATGCGTAGATCAAGGCAAGAATTATGTAAAGAAAGGGTTCCAAACAAAAACAGTTTTTAAAACATACCAATGCCAAAACCATCAGAAAACCATCATACCTGGCACTCCAGAATTCTTCTTCTGGAAACAGGCCCACAGCCAGGATCCAAGCAGGGCTCCGATTTCATTTCCAGAAAATATCTTCCATTCACCATTAGGGAGTTTCTCGGCCACTGCCAGTCGATCAGCATCTGGGTCATTAGCGATGATCACAGGACTGCCTACGCTGTCAGCTTTCTTTGTGGCCAGCAGCTACGAGAAAAGAAAATACGAGACTGCCTACGCTGTCAGCTTTCTTTGTGGCCAGCAGCTACGAGAAAAGAAAATACGAGACTGCCTACGCTGTCAGCTTTCTTTGTGGCCAGCAGCTTCGAGAAAAGAAAATACGAGACTGCCTACGCTGTCAGCTTTCTTTGTGGCCAGCAGCTACGAGAAAAGAAAATACGAGACTGCCTATGCTGTCAGCTTTCTTTGTGGCCAGCAGCTACGAGAAAAGAAAATACGAGACTGCCTACGCTGTCAGCTTTCTTTGTGGCCTGCAGCTACGAGAAAAGAAAATACGAGACTGCCAATTCCACTTTCTTTTAATAGACTTGAAAATGATTACAAAAGTACACAAGAGTCAAAGCTGGATGCACTGACAACAGGGGTTATGAAAGCTGAAAAATCTTGCTAGTCCTTCGGGCTAGCAAGATTAAAACCAACTAGCCCGAAACCATTTTCACTAGCCCAAAAATACATTTTGTCAAATATAGACCTATTCGTAAATAAAAAAAGATTCACAACACTTTGATAACTGTTATAAACACGCGGTCGCCATGAAGGGTTTCCCGATTTCTGGGAGGCGGCGCATGGCGCGCTTCACGGAAAAACCACTCTGCACTCACTGAGGTTTTTACGGAGAGTTGTATCGAGTGGCTCGCGCTAAAAATAGTTACTCTCACCCCAGCGTCACAACAGAAACTGAGAGGGGGGGGGGGGGGGGGGGACTCGCTGACAGTACCTTGTGCATTCAGCTCTGTGAAAATAGAGCAAGCTTTGCCTCATAATCTCAACTAGTCCGGCAGGCCAATGGTAAAACAATTTAACTAGTCCGACGGTATTTTCACTAGTCTGTGGGCTGTCGGACGAGTCTTTTCATAATCCCTGGGACAACACAGGTCCTTCGCTCACATATCAATGAGTTGTCTAACAAAATAGAGGCCCTACCGTGCACATCGGTTTCAGACGAACAGCCGCATTTCAACAAGTGTGACGCAGTGTGTGCGAAAGTAAACAGTGTTAGCCAAGTTCCCCAAGGACTTACGGTCTAAGGGAAGCAACTCACTTCACTTACCCCTGCTATTAATTTTGTTTGACTGTGAGCTGTTATCTAAACCTTACAAATCGGCCCGCCCACAGGGGACAGATGAGGATAAACCAGCACGTCTTGAATGGCGCATGCGTTAATGAAGGAACACGAATAATAACTGCCGTCTGCAACAATGTGCAATGGTACACCAAGATGGCAAGAGTGTTATGATGTGAATCACTTGATGATATCAACAATGTGCAATGGTACACCAAGATGGCAAGAGTGTTATGATGTGAATCACTTGATGATATCAACAATGTGCAATGGTACACCAAGATGGCAAGAGTGTTATGATTATCTACTCATTTAGTTTAGTTTACGTGTGTGGGTTTCTTTGATTGTTTATTCTCGTTTGTGTGTATGTATGAGTGTGTGTGTGTTCTTGGATTAATGTGACTGTGTTTGTATGGGGGGAGGGGGTTGGGGGGAATATATTGTGATGTACTTTTGAAAGCTTTGATTTTGTCCATTTAAAGATAATACACGCCACCACCAACTACTGAGTCAAACAGACTGACTGTAAGAAAAAAAAAAAAAAATGAGTGTTATGATGTGAATCATTTGATGATATCATCTTACCAGTGCTCCTTTGCCTTCCTCAGGGTTCGGATATTTCACGGTTGGGAATTCAGGATCTGGAACCACCTGATCAAAGAGAAAATGGTTGGTCACTTAATATCAGAGAACATGTATACACAGTCTCAATTTGATATTCTGGATTAAAACAAAAAAACAAAAAAAATCACTGGTGTCCTTTCCATGCCTGGAATGCAATGTATGAGAACCATTGGTATGGTGGTATGGTAGACTTCTCCTCGGTGCACATATCCATTTCTACTGAAATGCTCAAGGCGCCACAGGGCTGGAGGACAAAGCGGTGAAAGCCTGCTGCCGGTAAGCGCTACTTTATGTGCAAACCTCCACCCAGGTATTCACTCTGGTGCGTGCCACAGTATTTCTGTTTTACCACGACACCGGCACAGCCTACTCTTCTTCGAAAGATGAACGTGGGATTTTTAGCGTGCACACTTGATATTTGTGCGTGCGTGTGTACACAAAGGTGAGACAGGCACCGTAAACGAGTCTGCACATGAATTTGACTCGATATGGTAAAGAAAAATCCCACCATTGCACGAGTTTGGGCAAGAACTGCAGTGTAGGCAGACAGTCATAATACTTATTATTTATCTTGACAACCCTTGCTTTTGCAGTATTCTTGTTTTACATCCTTTAAGTATACTCGCCGTACTGACGTTATCTTGAAACCTAAGACAGCTGTGAAAAAGAGGCTCTACTGCTATTACAAAATGATGAAACTGACGAAGAGATCTGCAAGCGCTGCGGATTCTATGATGTTAAAAAAAAATCACACAAAACTTTTCATAACCTGTTCGTCAACTGGTATTGGCTGTGGAAGGCCGAAAGCTTTGAAAGCTTCTTGCACGTATGGATACCCGACACCGTGCATGGCTGTATACACTATCTTCAGTGTACTGCTTCCATTTGTGTCTCTGAGGAAAACACCAAAAACACCCAGAATCATCAACATTTATACATACATACTACAGTGGACGCCGGATATAAGCAACTCGGATATAAGAAAACTCGGTTATTGCCAACGAATTTTTTTCCCCCGGCCAAACTCTTCTTTATTATGTATTACAAAAACTCGGATACAAGAAACTCGCTTATAAGAAAACTCGGTTTTAGGAAAGCAAATTTCTTGTCCCGCTTGATACAAAAACTCGGATATAAGAAACCGAAAGTACATTTCCAAGAAAATTTCACTCATTGTAAGAAACCGAAAGTACATTTCCAAGAAAATTTCACTCATTCTAAGAAAACAGGTCAGGTCTGACGTCACTTAGGACAGGCACATGATGGCGCATGATTTTCTTTTCTTGAATTGGTTCTTTACCATTGTGTTCCGTGCAAAATTGAATGTTGGCAAGAAGAAAAAATACGAGATGCATTTGTGTTGTTCTATTGTTATATGTTGTTTTTATTATTATTTTGTTTTTTTGCCTGATTGGGAGCTCAGTCTCTCTCTCTCTCTCTCTCTGTATGTCTGTCTCTGTCTACAGGGCTCGCGTTAAGGAGAATAAAACTATCAGTATTAGACTAGCTGTTGATCAATTCCTTTCTTTGACAATATACGTGGTCCATCTTTCCTCCATCCCCCTTCCCCCTCCCAACAGAAAAAAGCTAATTTGCAGCTTTTTCAGCCAAATTAGACACGGAAAGCATCGCATATCATACTCTAATGGGACGAGTGTTTTATAGATCAAAAGTTGATACATAATGCACTTTTAATATATCCTATAAATACAAGGGAATTCTCTCTCTCTCTCTCTCTCCCCTTAGTTCTTTTTTGTTTGTTTGTTTGTTTGGTTGGTTGGTTGGTTGGTTTTTTTTTTTTTCTTTTTGTTTTGTTTTTTCTTACCACATGACCGCCAGCGCTACAGTTGGGAAGCAAAAACAGTATTTTCATGTTCAAACAAAAAAAAAATCTGACATTGAAGGACACAAGCGCACTGGTGTATATTAACTCTACACATATATATTCTGTGCAGGTCTTTAAGAGAAACCAGATATTTCTTAATTTAATGCAAAACATACACGAACTGAGAAAAAAGAAATGTTTTAAACCTTTTTTTTCACTGAACTCGGTTATAAGAAATATTTTTCAAAATACTTTCTTATATCCGACTTTCAGATATAAGAAAACTCGGATATAAGAAACCAAAAAATTGCCCCCCCTCGAGTTTCTTATAACCGGCGTATACTGTACATACATACTGGTACATGTATAAGAAATGAGAAAATCGTGCTCATGCTCTTCTCTGTTCATCTGTTCACGACATGGAAGCAGTAAATGAATAATTCAACAAGACCCAAAAAACTTCAATCAAAATTTGATCCCCAGAACATAAACCACAGCATGTTTTAATAATAATAATAATAATAATATATTACACTTGTAGAGCGCCAAGTTCTGCCTAGAAAAGCACTCAATGCGCTTTTTGCTCACGCATACACACATTTATACACATCAATACAGGCTATATGCTTAAAGAATTAGAATCAATTTTGTCTTGGGATACTGCCAATCTGTCTGCCTTCAGAAGCAGACACGGAGCCATGGCAGGCAGATTGTGTGGGATACTGCCAATCTGTCTGCCTTCAGAAGCAGACACGGAGCCATGGCAGGCAGATTGTGTGGGATACTGCCAATCTGTCTGCCTTCAGAAGCAGACACGGAGCCATGGCAGGCAGATTGTGTGGGATACTGCCAATCTGTCTGCCTTCAGAAGCAGACACGGAGCCATGGCAGGCAGATTGTGTGGGATACTGCCAATCTGTCTGCCTTCAGAAGCAGACACGGAGCCATGGCAGGCAGATTGTTGTGCATGTTTTTGTGCGCTGCCCCTGACTAATCAACTAGAAGTCATTACTGTGTATATGTACTATGTATATACATGTACAGACAAGTATAATATATTGTACAGTGTATATTTCAAGCTGCAGCTAAAAGTCTAACCTGTGGAGGCACAGAGAATTCAGTGCTTTGTTGTAACCTTCCATGGCCTCGCTGTACGGGTCCTTGCACAGTGGACTTGATTCGACTTCTGAAATGTCCCACGATGTGCCCAACGGTTGGAGATTTTCAGCGATGGACTGGGAAATTCCTTTATCAATTGGGGATACAATCTGAAAATTGATATAATTAAGATGATCCTTATAAAAGTAGCAATTGCATATATATACATGTATAGATTCTGATGGACAAATTAGGGCTGAGGATGCAGAAGGAACTGTTAATCTGTGAATCACCAGTTGGCTCTGGAAATAAAACTGACCAAGAATAAAACACAAATGTACTGAAGCGGGTGGGTGGGTGTTTGGGAGTTTAACGTCCTTTTTCACCAATTAAGGGTGATATCAAAGATGGAGCCATGAGAAAAAGGCCAGCACAAATAATTTGGCCCCAGCCAGGATTCGAACCCACGACCCGAGCACTGAGAGTCCGACACTCTACCATTCGGCTAGCCTGGCTCCCAAAACGTACTGAAGCAATCTTCCAAAGAAAATCAGATCACCACTCTAACCATACCTTATCTTCCTGTATTCCTTTACTATAACAAGAACTACAAAACAAGCAGTCATCCTTAGATGCATACAAAGAGAAAAACTTACAAAAAGCTCACCTGAGCACCATTCTCCCAATACACCTGCACAGAACATAAAGAAGACTAATTAGAAGAACAAGACAAAACTAGGTTTGAATATTTCTTCAGGTCTTGCAGAGAAGACAACCTGGTTTCTGTAATAGGAAAGAAAAAGGGACACGCTCAGTTACTGATTAAGCCACTCCGCTGGTAAAGTGGTATGGAGTTTTCTGGGACAATGATGCAGTTTCAAAACAAACCACAATTCACCTACGAACACATTACCATTTAAAGGGGCCATCTTTATGCTTTTTATACTCATTGATCGTTCTGAGCTGTTTTCACGGTGCCTACTATCACACCACCTCGACACCTGCACAGTGACAGCATCTCAAATGCTTGCACTTAGCTAACAAAACATACTCACAACGCATATGGCTAACATGCTCAGCGAGATTGTCGTAGACAACAGTTGCAGAATTTGAGTGAGTGAGTGAGTGTTTGGGACAACAGTTGTAGGATTTGAGTGAGTGAGTGAGTGTTTGGGAGTTTTACGTCCTTTTCCACCATGTATGGGTGATACCAAAGACGGGGCAACGAGAAAAAGGCCAGCACTAATAATTCACGTGGTCCCAGCAGGGATACGAACTCAGGAATTTGAATGTTTGACAGCTTGTGCAAAGCCAAAGTGTAAACAACATTGTATTGCATTAAGAGCTGTACTAGTCATCAAGATAGAGTATTTCGAGCGTACAGGCGCACACACAAGCGAGACTGTTCCAAAACAAAAGTTGGCTTAGTAAACACGGAAATGGCCAGTTTAATTATTATATTTCTACCACAATTCAAAGCCCACATGCGTGGCAATACAATGAGGAACACAGACCTGTGCACCCCCAGCTTCACAAAAGAGTAGACCCAAGGCTCAAAAAGAGGGAGATCTGGTCCGAAAGAGGGAGATTTCCACTTTCGAGAAACAACATAACCGCACGTTTTAGAAACACACAAATAAGAAGTTATAAGGCCTGTTTCTACCCATTCACACCCAGCAAAGCACACAATAAAACAGAACACAGTATTGGGAATGCGCAGTGTGTAATGTAGTCAAAAACTGCAGCAGAAAATGATTCTCATCATTGACAAATGATACGCATCACATCACAGAGCCAATGAGTGTCTAGAGCTATGTCTTCTTTGACAATTTTTGGCTCCCTTGTGTAACAATGGGAGTCTATGTATTAACCCTCCGTCGTCTGTCTGTCTGTGTGTGTGTGTGTGTGTGTGTGTGTGTGTGTGTGTGTGTCCAGAAAACTTTAACGTTGTCATTTTCTCAGAATCTACAAACAGTAGAGGCACCAAACTTGGCATGCTGATAGACTAGCACAAGACCTTTCAAAACATATCATTTTGAATGACCTTGACCCAAGGTCAAGGTCACTAAAGCTCTCTGTTTGAAAATTTTACATTGGCATTTTCTCGTAATCTACAAATGCCAGAGGTTTTAAACTTTGCATGATGATAGACATTGATAAGAACTTTACAGATATACATGTAGTCAGTGACCTTCTGTCAAGGTCAAGGCCGTACAAGATAGTTTTGTGAAACCTTAACATTGGCATTTTCTCAGAAACAATGAACAGCAGAGGTGCCAAACCTGGCATGCTGATAGACAGTGATAAGACCTATGCACACATACCATCTTAAATGACCTTGACTGAAGGTCAAGGTCATTGAAACAGTGTTCGGAAATTTTACATTTGCATTTTATCAGTATCTAGAAGAATCAGAAGCATCAAACTATGTGCGATGATTGACATTGGCAGCACCTTTACAGACATACCTGTGTTCAGTGACTTTTAGTCAAGGTCAAGGTCATGCAAGCGTGTTTTTTTTTGGAAACTTTAACCTTGGCATTTTCTTCAAAACAACAAACAGTAGAGGCACCAAATGAGGCGTGATGATAGACAGCAATGAGACCTACCTTTCTGAATGACCTTGACTGAAGGTCAAGGTCATTAAAGCTGTCTGTTGTGAATTTTAACATTACTGTTTTCGGAGGAACTACAAATGCTAGAGGCATCAAACTTGGCATGATGATAGACATCGATGAGATCTCTTTTGAATGACTTTGACCAAAGGTCAAGGCTGTACAAACTGTTTTGGGGAAAATTGTAATATTGCCAGGAACTCAGAGCGCCAGACACATCACTTAGCATGATACTGGATAGTGATAAGAGCTCTACAAACATACTTTTGTGAATGACCTTGACCTGTGTCACAAGGGAGCCATGGAGGCTTCTGCCTCTCTAGTTCTCCTAGAAATACGCTTTTCTTTCTCTGGGACACTTTCAGTCATACCCAATAGACACGAGACAGCACAGATTTTAGTTTATGATTAAAAAAGATTCCAGGGGCTCATCCCCTTGACCCCCCCCCCCCCCCCCCCCCAGCATATCACTGGTCTCACGTGCAAGCACTGCTCTTTGCAGTTGATTACCTCAGGATTCGGATCCAAGACGTCCCAGCAGCTCTACAGTCGAGGCTCGCAACGACACCCAAGCCGACTCGGCAAATTGCATTTCGCGGGCTGTACGGTGCGAATCGAACCTGACCTTTCGCACTGGTGACCGAGTCGCGTAATCACTAGACCACCGACCGCCTCCCAGCACCATAGTCTTGATTTTGGCAGTCAGCGGTCAACTTTAATAGGCGCTCCTGCTGCAATACCACCATGGCCGACATTTCTTTGCTGGATTACCAGATGACGTTGAAGAAATTACTCCACAATCAGAATCTTCGTCGTCCGTCTCTCGATTACGCTTTCGGGTAGCCATCGCTCAAGTGAATGGAGACTCCGGAGACAACCTCACACCCTTTGTTGGGGTTTTTTGCGTCTCTCTCCACGCGAGGTGATTGGAACACCCTTTGTTAATGCGAGCTCTGCTCTAATTGGCTGCATGAAAACGAGGAGCCAATCAGGACGCGCGTCTTATAGGCAATGGCGCGAACAACGCGTTTCCGTCTAAATACCGTGTGAAAGCACAAAACTGGCCTAGGAACCGAAAAGCGTGGTTTGGAGGTTCCAAAAATCGTAGTTTTCGCGACGCTGGCGTAGACGCGTAAAAAGCACTCCAAAATCGTACAGTTTACGCCAAAAGCGGGAGAGTGCACAGGTCTGGGAACATGTATGCCATTATTAAATTCACGGAAACTTAGCTCCGCTTCATTCATCACGTAGCCTTTTTTAAAAATTATTACCACAACATTACCTTATATCCATTGTCATCTTTTGGGTTGTGGCTGGCCGTAACCATGACACCACAGGTCGCTCCAAAATACTTGATGCTGAAGGGCTAAAAAAGAAAACAAGGAATGCGCGTGTCAAACAAAAAAGGAAAAAAAAGTACAACAATTAAATAATTTAAAAAAACCAAAAAACTCACACTGATTTATGAAAATACGATACAAAGAAAAAGATAAGACTAATACACAAAACTGTAACTATATGTAATTTATATGCACTCTAGTTCGATTTACGTCTTTAAAAGAGGGGGGGGGGGGGGGGAAAGGAAGAATAATCTTTGAAACAAGATCTTTTAAGATGGTAAGTGAAACTGGTCTACAAAAAAAAAAATGCTGTAAAATGCTATATTGCAGACACATATACATGTATACAGTTTCTCAAAATGTTTAGTAGGCTAAAAAAAGTAAAAATATTTTACTCAAAGGAAAAACTTACAACATACGGCGTGGGACACGTCTTGGAGAAGAGATAGACGGGAATCCCCTCATTAATGCAGACAGCAGCACTGATCTTCGCCCACCTGAAGCAATCAGAGCACACACACACACACACACACACACACACACACACACACACACACACACACACACACACACACACACACACACACACACACACACACACACAGAGTTTACATATTATGCTCTACTGGAGAGACGCCCTGCAAAGTTCAATGCATCAATGCAAATGTGTACATAAGCAGCAGCACCAGACACACATAAACTGGTGCACAGACCAGTTGAAAGACCAAAATTAAATGAAAATGAAACCTAAAACCTCAAAATATTGCCAGTTTTGATGAACTGATTTACAATGCTGCAGCTTTGTGAATTGTCAAAATCTGATCAACATGTAGATACAGTCGAACCTGCCAAGGCGGTCACCTGTATAAGCCAAACCACTGTCTAACCTGGTCACCCCAGAGGATCCCCTGACACACTAGCTGTTGACATGACACCCTGGATAACCCGGCCACCTGTCTAAGGTGGTCAGTTTCACCCAGTCCCTTGGGTGACCGCCTTACACAGGTTTGACTGTATTGACAGAATTTTTTTTTCAGACCTGTTTAAATGGCACCTGTTTAGATTCTGCTGGTGAGAAACAAACACGCGCGCACACACACACACACACACACACACATGCATGCACGCACGCGCACACACACACACACAGAGTAAAGAAAGCGGCAGTTAAAGACCTACAGATAAAGATTTTCTAGATCAAAAATACTAACACTGTACACATCTATTGTAAACACACAGCTTCTTACTTGTCACTGTTGTAACGGCCATCGAATCCGAACACAATGCCCTTTTGTCGCACTTCTGGTTTGTCTTTCAGTACAAACTGAACAAGGCCCTGAAAACATGCTATCACAAATGGAACAGACTGTAGGTCTGGATTTTGTTAACAGGCAAATTTGACTGCAGCAGGGATGAAAGCAAATGTTCATGCATGTTTGTCTTAGTCATCCATAGCTTTATTAAAGACTCTTTGTGATTTCAGTGTTGTTGTTGACAAAAGTATTCAACTTCAAGTAAGAGAGATTTATGTGAAATGTCGCGTGTCAGCCATCGCAAACCGGCAAGGCATCGAACCCGCACGCTTACCAAATAGAGAATTACGATTGGACAAAAGGTGCCTCAGCGTGCTTACGATTCTGTCTGAGTAGAAATGCGATGCTGCAAGCGCCCGCTACTACAGTAGTAACAGATTGCTTTTTGTTCACTGAGTTTCCTGGAGACTTGAAAAATACCATTTGTCACTGCAAGACAAAAAGCGTGTGTCCCCTATGACGTGCTGTTCTCAAATTTGGGTACATATAAATTTGTAAGTTTTGTGCACACCTGTGCGTACTCGGGAACACTGCTTATTAATTTAATGGGTTTCATCACTGGTTTCTTCTGATGCAGGTGATCTGTGTACAGATCTAACAGACAGAGTAACTACAGGGATGTCACTGGTGCCCGGACACAGGACTATGACCGATAGACTTGGCCAAATGTCCGATGAAAATACTGTCCAGCAGGACAGATGTCCGAGTGTTTATTTCAAGAGGAGGTCATATGTCTGATTGCGTTTCTGTTGATCGCGGACAAACTACTTTTAACTAGTGACATTTTTCCGAGTGAGGGCTGCCGCCTTGCGCTACTCGGGGAGCTTGTGTTTATGTGGTTCCTGTTTTACAATGCTTTATTGTCGCACGCCAGAATGTCCTATTGTTTCGTTCCAATTCAGGACAAATGTCCTATTCATCTGCCACCTTCCAGGACATTTGTCCTATAGGTTTCAAGCTCCAGTGACATCCCTGTAACTATATATACATGAACCACTTTTCAGTCTCCATTCTCTCTGAAACAATGTCAATGACAACAAACAACAACTGATAAAATTTTAAATATCAACCTGTGCAGTTTGAACTATAGTCAGATCATTCATCATGGAATTGCCAGCACCCATTCTTGCTCGCAAGCCTGCAAAAGAACATACAATTTTTGTAAGTAATCATGATCATAAAGCTGACACCTGAAAAATAGTGGACTAGCTAAATACGTGTAGATCTATCTATATTTCTTAACAGCACACAAAAAAACAACAAAAAACTTTTACTTCAAATGACTGGTTATTTAAAAGGCCCAAATAAAGATCTATACTAATCTCACAGGTCGTTCTGAGCTATTTTAATGGTGCCTGATATCATACCACAGACACCTGCACAGTGACAGCATCTCAAATCCTGGCACTGAGCCAAACAGAGCCTCATGCTGTGACAGGAATATCAAGAACTGAAGGAGTCAGCTATAGGGCTTGTGGCACAGTCAACCACCGAGTAAGAGAAATCGAATTTTTCAGAGCTTGTAGATGGCACAGTCTCACATTCAAAGCTCTTCAAATCCTTAAGATATACTATTTTGCGCAGTCACAAGCATAAAAAATAAGTTGGCTTCTGTGAAAATGGAAATAGCATGTTGAAAGTATATGATCTGGATTCCACAGTGAAGTCTAGAGAATCAATCAGTCAGCATTACTGCATTCCGGAAGCGACTGAAGACTCATTTCTTCAGTGCCTCACGCCAGTAATCATCTGCAGCTTTTTTTCCCCCCACTATCTTTCCTTTCAAAACCTCTCCCTAAGCACCGTGAGCACTCAGTTAGGTGGAGCCGTGCGCTATGTCAAGTCTCCATCATCATCGTCATCAATGAGTGATGTTAGTCACACGCCTGCAGTTCCAAACTCCATACGCTGAAGCAGTCGTTTCTCCAACTCTTTGCCATTCTTCTCCAGGTCCTGAGCCAAGTCTGCAATTTCTTTTTTGGTCTTCTCGTTCTGAAATTATAAACACAGACAGGTGCACTGGTTACTGGGTGGCCAATGGAGTATTCGTCTAGTGGTCAGGGTATCCGACTTCGCGTCCTCAGCTGCCTGGTTCGAGTCCCTGGTGGGCAGAAATTTGGTGGGATTTTTTCCTGTCCAAATCAAATCAAATCATTGTTTACGGTGCCTGTCTCGCCTTCCTGTTCACATGCACACATAACACCAAGTGTGCATGTTGAAAATCCCATTCCAAACAGGAGGGAAGCAAAATGGAAAACTAATCATACGCTGTGCATGAAGGGGAAAAAAGAAAAGAAAAAAAAAAAAGAAAAAAAAAAAGGGTGGCACCATACTATGGCAATGTCCCCCCAGAGGGGAGCAGCCTGAATTTCCCTTATCATGGTACATGGGACTATAGAATTTGTACTATAACTGTCTGACATACATAATTTATATATACTTTCTCTGTCAGCCTGGACATAAATTATTATGTGCCATCATAGTTCCCACAGATATGATGCCCTGTGTTTGTGAATGCACTATTCGCATGACAGTGTCCCTTGGCTGAAGTTTGCGATGGTAAGTAGGGATCTTACTAAAGCCGTAGCAGCAGCCCCATTATGCATTTGACACAAAAACATTTTTTATGCGCCTTCATACGACTGCTATGTTCAGCAATGCAGGAATACTGACATTCAATAGAACCATTAATGAAGGAGCTGGGACAATGTTGGTGTCCATGTGTTACACTTGATCTTAACTTACTACACGTGTAGTTTGCGTACATGTATACATGTATGCATGCAGTCAAAGCATTGCACCAGAAATTTTCTGCTTGCCTAGTACCTTGTGACACTTCTCTAATAACTATGATAATTAAGAACTTCTAATGCTGCAATCACAAGTCAATTAAAGAACAAAACTGAACATGTTGCCACATTAACACGCTGTCGCCATGAGAGTAAAGCAATTAATGGAAATGCCAAATAAGGATCAGTGTGCAGCCGGTGCGACATGCTTGCATGATGAATGCACACTTGTTGGAGCGACAAGAAGAGACAACGCGCACCTTATCCCAGTTTAGCCATTGCTGTACAAGTCCTTGGAGGTTTATCCTCCCACTTTCCAATCCATCCATCTTCCAAGCTCCTCTGCAAGAACACTACGCAGTTTTCGAAAGCGATTAGTGTGCAGGAAATAAACAGTAAACAAACGACAGGCGCATACCAAGCCGTCTGCACCGGGCCTACTACTTACCGCAATCAAGAAAAAAAAAGTGGCATGAAGAATCAACAAACACTGCTAAACACAAAATACAAACAAAATACACCAGTGTAACCTGTGCACACCTGCTTTGCTTTCATGAAGTATTTTCTTCGTTTTTGGATGTAACGGTAAAACCGTTCTGCTGCTTGGTTGCGGTCGTTTTCTAGTTTTGGAAAATTCCGGCAAATAGCAAGGATGCCTGCACCATAGGTTCGAGGTTGAGGTCAAGGGGTGAAGGCCGTTTTAAGTCGTAAAAAAAAGGTCAATCAAATTTTGATATAATCGACAGTAAGTGTCACAAGGACATAGACATATATTTTGTTATTTGAAATTAGTAAAATTTGTTTTCAAAGTGTTTCTCTCAAAGAGATTGCAACATAGGGGATGTCGAAAAAATAAACGTTTCGCTTTGTGGGCTCGGCGTGGCCGCTTTACGATAGCGACTGACAAGTCGATTCCCCGGGAGCTCGCTGTGAAATTACGTGCTAGTAAATTGCCCATGATTTGTAGGAGAAACAACGTCTTTCTGTGTTGAGGTGTGCCACAGGCAACAAATTCAAAATGACTATGTCCGTAGGTACCGTAAAAATCGCAGAGGACGCCGATTTTAGGCGATTCAAGGAGGTGTGTGAGGGAACGGACGGATGGAAACTAGAAGTCAACAAACAGAAGACGATGGTGTGGACTAAACTGAACGACTTGTCAGATTTTCAGATGGTAAAGGTAAGAGGAAGCTTCTAGTCTTTCTCAGTAGAAGGCGCTCGTGGCAAGCGTTTTGGTTGTCGTCGGTCACTTTTAGACGTAGATGACTGTGTAGTTTAATATGGTCAATGTTATCATCGGGAAAGGTGGGATGGGCTCAAGCTGCGTTCATAGTGTGACAGCTATGGCTGAGTTGGTTAAACTGATTAGCTTAAAAGCCCATGGCAGATTTACCATTTTGACAGCTTTCCCGTACTACTGTCATTATATGTGTTCTGTTTATCTTCCTGCCTGTTTCTTCCTGTAGGCTTTCTCTTCAGAAACCTAATATTATGAAGCTCCTTGACAGTGTTTTCTATGTTTCAGATTAGAACAGTGTTTGATGATGTACCAGCGTCAATAATGTATGATGTCATCCACGATCCATTGTATCGCAAAACATGGGACCAAACTATGCTTGATGGCTTTGAAATTTGTGTCATCAATCCAAACAACGATATTGGCTACTATGCAAGTAAGTTCATCTGTAACTAGTAGAAGTATAATTTTTACGTCAGATGAAAAAGATTTTGAAATAAAACACAGAAAATGCTGACCTCACAGAAACCTCAGTCCTTTTTCCGTACCCAACCCTTAGTGAGTAACTTAGTCTCAGGGAATCTCATCAAAAGACACAAGTTGTAAATGCCTGAAACATCATAGTATTGCTCAGTTGGTATGGTTCACCCATTAGGGGGTGCAGGTGTATACCAGTCTTTCACAAGAGAGGCAAATGTACTCCAGTCGACCACTAGGAGGGGTGATTGTATACTTGATGCTGCTGCCATTCACAGTTTCCAAGTTTAAAAGTCACACACATGCACCAGTAGAGTGATAAGAAATTAAACGGTCACAATTACAATGGGTACAAAACTAAATGCATATATATATATATATAAAACTCGGTCGTCTTAAAGTGATATTCCATCTTAAAGTGTGTCACATACAGTAAAGTCATAAAATAAACTTAGCAGCCACATGACGTCACTTCATCAGATGTTAAATCCAAAGTACATCTGCACACCCACAATACAATTGCCGCCCCCACCCCCGCTAGTGGACTACTGGACTACATTTGCCCCTCCCACGCATGACTGGTATACATTTGAACCCTCTAACGGGTGAACTATACCAACTGAGCCATAGTATTAGTAGTACCTTAGCTATATCTATACATTGTGGCAGATGACAATGTACTTTGGATGTATTGGTGCCAAAAATACAACAGTGACCATTTCAGCAGTAAAATGTTTATGTTTGTGAGGATGTTTAGTGCTTCTGCTTGCTCTTTCTCTCTCGCTCTGAAGATTGTAAACAGAGGTCTTAGCACCTAAATGTTTAGCTTTCCTGCCCCATTACTCTGGAACACATTACCTGCCAGTCTGAGAGACCTGTCGGACATAGATCATTTCAAGTCTGACTTTAAAATGCATCTGTTCCGGCTGGCTTTCGACTAGGTCTGCTTACCTCCTCCTGATTAAGCAGCGGTGTGTGTGTGTGTTTTGCATATATTTGTTGGTATGATTGCGGGAGTAAGCGCATTGAGTCACTTTGTGTGAATTTTGCGTTATATAAGAGCAGTTCATTATCATTATTATTATTAATAATAATTTTATCCTTGTAAAACAAACTCATTGCTGTCATTGATCTCACTCGCTGTCTGTCTCTGTCTTGGTGTCTGTCTTCTCACCCCACCCCCTCCAACCCCACCCCCTCCGAGTTTCATCATGTGCACACACACAGAATATGAAGACATGCACACGCAGACTCTCGTAACCTGCTGCAATACCAGACTAAGACAGGAAAACCACTGAGCATGTTGACGTCACTCACACAAGAAACATAGCAAAAAAAGTCAATATCTTACAGTCACACACCCTCAGCCCACAATCAGGGCCTCTGCTCTAGCTAGCTGATGACAGTTGACACCACATGGTGGAAAGCGGACAGAGTGTGGCATGCAGCTTGTTCTGTTGTACTATGAGCCAGTGCCTTGAACAGATAACACTAGAGGCTTGTGGCAGCATGCCAGGCAGAGTTCACAGGGGAAGCCCTGGTCCACTCCCCTGTTGGCACTGTGTGAAGAGGAGAGTGTTGAGGGTTACTCACTCGCGCTGAGGCTAGCAAAACTGTTGTCATTCTCATGCAGCTGTCATCTGGCTGTCATTATTACACTGCTGCACGGAGTCACTGTGGCTTAGGTCATAATGCTAAATGGATTATTTGACAATTGTGATTTGTTGGCCAAAATGAGAAAGATTAGTCTTTAAGGTATGTACATGTAGAGTTGATTTTATGTTTTAATTATAAATTCTTTTTCATTCTTAAGTAGTGCCACTTTTTTATGTGATGCCTTTTTGAGTTGGCACAAGCTATTTCCCTTTAAAGTTTTTCTGAGGTGCTTTCAATTCATTTCAAGGGCGGAATCGGGTTTCTACAACTTTCTACAAGTCTGAACCTATGCATAGTCAGTTGGATACAAATTTCAGTACACAAGTCAAGTGAAATCAGCAATACATGTGCTATTTTGTACACTTTTGGTCTGAAGTGTTTCAGTGATCATATATATATGATGTCATGATTACTGGGCATTTTACACGATTTGGAGTCAACTCAAAGGGAAACATGACAGTTACATAGATCTGTATAAACTTCATGTCACCACTATTGTACTGTGTATTGCATCTGTAGTTCTGACGAAGGAAATCCAAGCTGAAATATCATCACTACACCAGTCATTGTGTTGTTTCTGGTTACATCTAACCTAACAGTTACAACTGAAGTTGGTTTTACTCTGCCTATGGTAAATCAGACACTGTTAGTTTCGAGACTCATCTGTGAGATCAATCATTCTAAATGCATCACCTGCCACTCCTGTAAGACTAAAGAGCTGAATGTTTTACTCTCTGTTATTGATTAGCCCTCTTCTCTTCCTTGTCAGGCCATTTGCTGATCGGGTATGCTGACTATTTCTGGTCTGTTTGCCTGTAAAGACCCGGCTGTCTTTTTGTCTGAAGCAGGCGTTTACCTTTGACAGATCAGCAATCCTTTGTATTGCTAAGATGATGGCTGGCATTGTGTGTGTCATAACAAAGGACGTGCGCATACATACATCATTGTGTTTTTGCCAGTGGGTGAATAAATTTACACTCAGCCCTTTACACATCATCACAGTCAGTTGGGGCGGTCGGTGGTCTTAGTGGTTACGGCTTTGTCACTGATGTGAGCAGTCAGGTTCGAGTCCCACTCAGGGCAAAGATTTTTTCTTTTGGCACTTTCCATTTGAGCCAATGGTTGGGGGTTTTCTCTGGGTACTCTGGTTTAATTTCTCCCCCTCTGCTGTGGAAATTTATGTTCATCCCTGCAATTCTATATATATTCTGAAACATAAGTTGCTGAGCTGGCCCTTCACATCACATGATTGTTAAGTGTTCATGTCCAGTATCTGAGAGAATGTGTGTGATTCATGTGAGCGTGCATGCTGGGTTTAGCTTGCAGGGCTTTGAGCCGAACATTGGGGTTAAAGCACCTAAACTGATCTGATTACATACATGTATTATTAATATGTGCATGTGCATTAATACATGTGCTTTTAAAATTTGTATTGAAAATTTCTTCAAGCTGGAAAGCAAACACCATAATTCTCACTCTCATGTATTTAGCAATACTAATAACTGAGTTTTCACTGTAAGCGGTAGAATTTTAGCAAAACTAGCTTTGGGGAAAGGATAAAGGAGCGTGATATCTGACATCACGATAAATTTGATAATGCAGCTGTGGTACAAAGCTGCATTAGGTTATACGTGGAGTTCATTCAGTGAAGATAATGTTTTGCTCATGGTACGAAATCCAGATAAGAGTACACGTACTGTATCTGTGAATAAAATGTTTTAATTTCATTTTTTTTATGTGTCATCACCAGCATTTGCATTGACTTCACTATCAGTGACACAAATCAGGCATGTACTCGGCCTAAGTGCTTTGCAGAGAGTAAAATACGGACTAAAAGATTAGATTTTGTTTCAGTTTCGGCATAGCATGGTGGACATGACATGCAGATGTACACCACTTATTATTTCAGGCCTTAAAATCTTTCACCTTTCAGTGGATTTCCACCTTTGGCTAAAACTTTTCCTTACCTCAGAAAGTGTCTTTCCTTCTCTGAAGCACTTAAAATCATTCTGAAACGCACCAGATTGCACAGAATTTAGTCTAATTCTAAAAATTCGCCGCCAAAATAAAGTGTTTCCTCCTCTGGAGCATTTGAATTCATCACCTCCCCCCCCAAAAACAAAACAAAACAAAAAACAACAACAAACAAATGAAAAAAACAACAAACAAACAAAACACCACATTTAACAGATTTTAGTCTAATTCAACAGCAGAAACTCCGGGGGAGCGTGCCGCAGGACACCCATATCATAACGCAAATGCTTTGTACTTGTAGACACGTGCTCCTGACTTTGCCATTCCCTCACTAAATACCACACACACTTCCTCCTTGTGGATCATGGCCAAATGCTTTGTACTTGTAGACACGTGCTCCTGACTTTGCCATTCCCTCACTAAATACCACACACACTTCCTCCTTGTGGATCATGGCCAAATGCTTTGTACTTGTAGACACGTGCTCCTGACTTTGTCATTCCCTCACTAAATACCACACACACTTTTCCTCCTTGTGGATCATGGCCAAATGCTTTGTACTTGTAGACACGTGCTCCTGACTTTGCCATTCCCTCACTAAATACCACACACACTTCCTCCTTGTGGATCATGGCCAAATGCTTTGTACTTGTAGACACGTGCTCCTGACTTTGTCATTCCCTCACTAAATACCACACACACTTCCTCCTTGTGGATCATGGCCAAATGCTTTGTACTTGTAGACACGTGCTCCTGACTTTGCCATTCCCTCACTAAATACCACACACACTTCCTCCTTGTGGATCATGGCCAAATGCTTTGTACTTGTAGACAGAGGATTACCTACTAAGTGTTGTTCAGTTGGTATAGTTTGTCCATTAGGGGATAGCTTGCGCAGTGACAGAGGATTACCTTTTAAGTGTTGTTCAGTTGGTATAGTTCGTCCATTAGGGGATAGCTTGCGCAGTGACAGAGGATTACCTTTTAAGTGTTGTTCAGTTGGTATAGTTCGTCCATTAGGGGATAGCTTGCACAGTGACAGAGGATTACCTACTAAGTGTTGTTCAGTTGGTATAGTTCGTCCATTAGGGGATAGCTTGCACAGTGACAGAGGATTACCTACTAAGTGTTGCTCAGTTGGTATAGTTCACCCGTTGAGTGGGGGGGGGGGGGGGGGTAAATGTATACCAGTCATGCGCAAGGGGTGGGCAAATGTATACCAGTTGTCCACTTGGATGGGCGATTGTATCCCCGCTGTGCGGATTGGGTCTCACTTGGTGAAGTCACGTGACCGCGGAATCCATTTTAGGACTTCTGATTTAAGCAACTCATTATGAGAATGCAGCCATAAGATGACTGAAATTTATAAGCATTAAGTTTAATATCCGTTTTAATTTTGATCACGCTAGTTGTTGTCGAGCACGACACATCAGAACGGTGTGCGACTATCATCTTTCAACCGGACGATGTCCGTTAAAAACTCCAGACGCCCTTTTTCAATTTCAACTAAGTGTTTTCCAAGTACTCTCCTTCCCATCCTCATCAGGTTCAGTGGCCATTCAGATGTCTTCAAATACTCGATCAATTCGCCCTAGGGCACTTTCACCCTGCGATTGTCCGCCATTTTACTCAGTTCGGTAATTGCCGGAAACGCCGGCGTTGCTTGCTGAACACAGCACGGAGATCACGCGAGAGTTGGCCAATCCGGCTCTTTGTCTACAATTGCACCCGCACGCACGCAGCGGGGATACAATCGCCCCTCCCAAGACTGGTATACATTTGCACCCTTCGTGCATGACTAGTATACATTTGCCCTCCCTAACGGGCGAACTATAGCAACTGAGCAACACTTAGTAGGTAATCCTCTTTCGCTGCGCAACCGCTCCCTGATTACACTGGCAGGGGATGGCGATGGCTGTCAGAGAGGGCGTGAAGACAAAGAGTGGGACACTGTACAATGTACCGCGGTTTCAGGAGAGAGGTGTGCACGCAAAGTGATCAATTGTTTGGCTTTCCGCAGCCTGCGTGTCTGTACGGGTGTGCACGGGCACTCACAGATGATACATCGCTCTCTAGTTGTTCCCTCACGCGTCAGCTTGCACACGTTCGAGTCAGTTGTCTACAGAAGTAGAATCAATCCACTTCAGTGTAGCGTACATTTGTATAATTTCGTACGACATCCTTGCAGTTGCAAAAAAGTTTAGTTTTTGATCGAACTCTGCCTTCTGCCCTCACTGCCCATGTTTAAATCCCATATATATGAAGACCTTTCTCTTCCGTCAAGCTTTTGATAGGTAACTTCTGTCGATTCTGTTTGTGTGTACCGTGAGTTGCTGGATGTCGCTCTATAAAAACTACATGTATTATTAGTAGTACATGCAGTATTTCTAAAGTAAGCAGCACAATAAAATACGTATCAGTGTGTTTCAGACAAAAAGTAAAACAACTCTCAGATTGTCATCAAATTGAAGTAGCCATCGAGTTTTCCATGTGAGAACTAATTATTTTAGGTGTTACTCCTTTTAGGGGTATTATGCCTAACATAGATTTTCAGGGTGCAGTATTAGGATGAACTGGTAATGCATTCGGTTTACTTGAACAAGAACAGAAAAACAAGAATACTCTGTGCGTGTGTGTGTGTGTGTGTGCCCCATTGTGTGTGTGTGTGTGTGTGTGTGTGTGTGTGCCCCATTGTGTGTGTGTGTGTGTGTGTACACATGTGTGTGTTATTTCTCAGTGGTGGTGGCAGGCAACGAAAAAAAAAAAAATCATTTCCTTGTCACTTTTGAAACTCATTGTGAAACTAGCTGCTCTTGTGTTCCTTCCCGTCATTTTATTGCTTGTGTTCAGAAATAACCAAGCAACAGCAGCCAGTAGTTTCGAACAAGCATGCTTCCTGATTTCCAACCGGCCGCAAATAATCAACTTAAAGGCACTGATTCTACACTTTTGGGACTCGCATATTATTGTTCTGGTTCAAGCTGTTTTGGTGGTGTCTGTCATCACCACTTAGACTCCTGCACTGTGACAGCATCTCAAGTAGATACTGGCGCTGAGCTAAAAGAAGCGTTCTCAGTGACAGACGGAACACACTGAGCGGAGAGTGTTTTACATGTACACTGTACCAACAGTCTTAGAAAACGAATGTGTGACTGCTCGTGCAAAGTGTAAACAACATGGTGTCACAACAGCACATTTCCTACTGCATACTAGTATCCCACTTTTATAAAAAACTATTTTTCGGTTTTGGCTCTGTATGTGAAAATCTAGCAAGATGAATGGTTCCTTGACAGCTTTTTTTTTGCAGCAAACACGAGTATAATCACAGTGCAGCACTCCCACAAAGTCAAATTTAAATCCATGCAGACATAAATTAATTATGATGTGTGTGTGTGTGTGTGTGTGTGAGAGAGAGAGGGGCGACTGGTGCACGTCATCCCCAAACTTACTCAGTTACTGGACAGGAATTGACTCAGTTGAGCTCTAAGAGCTGTACTAATCTTCATGAGTATTTTGAGTGTAAAGGCCCACTCGGAAACGAAACTCTCCAAAACAAGTAAGGTGGCTTTAGTCGACATGGAAATAGCCTGTTTAATGGTAGTCAAGGTTAGCTAAGACGCCCAGTGTAAGGTTAGCCTGTGAATGCCTGAAAAATATGCCAGTATGCCTGCCAGTGCCTGTTCCTTACTTATGTCCGAGACATACTGCCGGTAGTTCGATTGTATTACAATACATGTACCAGTACTGAACAGGCAGCCGGTCACCTAGGGAGAGATTGAAAACAAATTTGCGATACAGCTTACAGCATTTGTTACCCTTGCCTGGTAAATAGAGTAAAAGTTGGCACGGCTGGTCAGCTCACGCACCACTGACTGCCCCGAATAAAAACGCACCTCCGAGTGCCTCCAAACGGGTACCTGGTGACGTAAAACGGGTACGTTTCATGGTCAGACACGCTTGATCGGGTCAGCCCACTCGCTTAATTGTGTCATGGCTTTAGGCATCAGTAGTTTTGGGTTGTAGCATTGCAGTTGTGAGTTGGAATCCCAGCTGGGGCCAGATATTTGTGAGAAGGACGTGAAGCCCGCGAACACCCATAGATCTACCCTGTAGTCGCAGCCCGTAGTTACGAAAATCAGTCAGCTGTGGTACAGGTCACCCTAACTCTGTGTATCACGGTCAGTGAGATAACAATACCGGTTTATGCATGTACACTACCGGGTCAGTCGGCAGTCAAGAACTAGGTTTCAGATGATACATGTAACTGATAAATCCCTGATCAGTTATGCGAACACGACCCCCTTATGTTATAATTGCTTAGTTTATCATCCGATGAAGAATGTGTGTGTGTGTGTGTGTGTGTGTGTGTGTGTGTGTGTGTGTGTGTGTGTGTGTGTGCACGCGCATGTTCTAATAATGATACTCGATATTTATACTCAGCGCACTATAAGCACTTACAAAATAAAGAAAAATACTGTAAGATAAAATAAAATGGCATGAAAATAATGCTAGATAAAAGACACACAATATAAGACGTGTGTGTGCTCCTGCGTGTAAGCTTCTGCATTGATCAGTTTCAATAACTGTGGTTGACAAACCTCACAAACTCCAGCTGTCTTTCCATTTCCTGTCTTGTCATTTCCAGGTGGTTGTTTTTTGTGGGGTTTTTTGGGTTTTTTTCTTTCTTTTCTGGGTACTCTGAATGTCATTACGTGTACATGTATGCATTTCTGTGTCATTACAGCCTTCATTTAGAGGCATATGTTTAAGTCTAGATGTGTCTGTTTTGCAGTCAAATGTCCACCACCGCTGAAGAACCGAGACTTCGTCACGCAACGTTCCTGGCTTGACATGGGCGATGAGTACATTATCTTTAACCACTCCGTCAGCCATGCTGTAAGTCAGTCACCTTCATGAACCTTTAACTCACTCAACACTGCCAGTTGTCTCCCTTGACGTTCCCAAGAAACTAGGCATTTGAAGGGGTTGGGAAAAGAAGAAGAAAAAAAAAACCTGCCCCCCAAAAATCACAACAAAAGTGCCCATCGTCTGACATGTATAGGCCCGTAAAGGGTGTCAAATCGTTCAGAGCTGTTTTGATGGTGTCTAGAACAATACCATTTAGACACGCGTACAGTTTTCGCACAGGCTGGTCAGTGAGCAAACCGAAGCCAAAACGCACAGCGTCTGCCAGTTTGTTATCGCAGCTGACTAAGAGTATATGTACAAGAGCGTCTGGTTGTTAAAATCTTTATGTTCGTAGCGGTGCTGAGGTGGAAAAACTGCCACTTTCGAAGCTCTGAGGCTGTTTCCAAGATAGAACAATGTTTCATTTGGCCATTGTGACCATTTTTTTTTATGTTGTTTCCATAGTAATGGAAACAACATCATAGGACGGGCTAAATTTTCCACGTTCACTGGGCAAGCATCTGTGGTACAAACGCACGTCACTGCCGATCTCCCGCAGAGACGATTTTGCAAGTGTAACTCTGACAATGACGTAACAAAACGTGCGTCATCGATGCTGACATGTACGGTCCACCGAACGCGCTTCTCCTCCTCAGTGAGTGCCGTCTGTGCGGATGTGTGTGCGTGCGGCTGTGTGTGTGTGAATTGTGTCCAGGCCCGTTTCTTCGAAAATACTCAACCGAATGGCTTCAAATTTGGGGTATCCAAATGTATCAAAATGTTACATTAGACGATTCAAGCGTGTGATGATTGCTTAAGTGATTTGGGAGTTATCGCCCTTTTGAGACAAGTTGGTTGTCTTTCGTGTACAGGCGTAATATTTATTTAAATCACTCAATTTTTTGGCAGTAGATAGCTTGAATACGGACTCTGAACAGAGTCACTACTAGAAAATGGTCGCTCTTATAGTTTTCATGTAAACCGAGCCTGAGTTGACATTGCATGTGAACCCAGTTCAGATGCCTATTTCTCCGAAAATACTGAACCGATCGATTTCAAATTTGGGGTTTCTAAATGAATCAAGATTGTTGAATAGAAGGCCCGATCCAGGTACGATTGCACACATGATTTGCGAGTTATCGCCCTTTTCAGAAAAAGTGGCTTTCTGGCGTTTAAAGGCGTAATATTTACCTAAACCACTCCATTTTTTGGACATAGATAGCATGAATACGGACTCTCAACTAAGTGAATTTTGGAGGTTGTCGCTTTTATACTTTTGGCGTAAACCGTACCTGATGAAAGTGCTGGTGAACACACTTTAGATCTCAAAATCGCTCCTACTATACATAGATAATGAGCCTGGGGTGCCATAAAAAATATACAAAAAAATTAGAAAAATTCACTGCAGCCGTTATCGTCAGTTGACTCGAAAATTTGTACTCACAGCACATTTCCTCTACAAGCCACACGCCTCACAAACATAGAAGAAGAGACGCACGCGCACTGACGTAAAGTAAGTGCGTCATGTTTGATTGACGTGATGCTGTTTTTTCTTGGGGGTGTCTCGCCACTTTCTTTCCGAATTCCTCTGTTTGGAGACGTGGTGTATTTTACTTCTACTATGTCGCCATCTTCGTGCAATCGCAGAGAAGACACGGGATATAACAGAATACAACTCCAATACTTTATGAAGAGAATATGCACGGAGAACAAATTCATGAAAGAAGAAGAACCCAGAACGCTGTGCAGGGCTGCTTACGTACTGAACAGGTCAGATCCATCGCAGAAAAGGCACGCGCGCACTGACGCAAAAGGCAGTATCAGCGTCATTTTTCCGACGTCATGTTTGATTGACGTGATACTGGCATTTCTTGGGGATGTGTCGCCACTTTTTGGACGTTCTCTATGTGTAGACGGGGAAAGCGGGAGTTTCATTGATGTAGTGTGCTTTGTTTTTCCCACTGACTCTCACCCAATAGCATAGTAGAGTGAGAGGACACCACATAGGTCTCAATGGAGCACAAACGCGGCTCGCGCGAGTCTGTGTGTGTGTGTGCGTGTGCGCGTGCGTGCGTGCGTGTGAGTGTGTGTGCGCGCGCGTGTGTATGTCTGACATAACACATAGTTAGAAAACGTTCGCCGCGCAGACTTGTCTGTTAAACATATTGGGTCGGTATTAATTCGATCTTTACACTGCGCACGCAGCAGCAACACTTCAGTTTTCATGGGCCTGCTTTCATTGCAAGAACTGTATCAAAGTTATTACGCCAAATGTATTATGCGTCATCCCAGTGAGCAAAAACGTCATAGATTTCAAAGAATACAACTTGACGTCTCTCTTCCAAAAACAAGATTGGTGTGACAGCCCGGTCAGTTGTTTCCATTCCGAGAGAGAGAGAGAGAGAGAGAGAGAGTGTGTGTGTGTGTGTGTGTGTGTGTGTGTGTGTGTGTGTGTGTGTGTGTGTGTGTGTGTGTGTGTGGATACATGGCATTACAAAAGAACGACCGTGACGATAGCAGGTGATCAAATGGAAACAACATATTGGGCTGGTGGCCATCTTGTTGTTACTTTATGGCTTGTAGCAGTTGAGAACTATGACTTTGTCTGAGCCTACGGTCCTGATTCCTGAACAGACTGGGACTCGACAAAGCTTCTAAAAATAGTCACCATAGTTACATGTTTTGAGACTTTAAGTTCTTGTTCACAGGACCAGAAGGCGTCAGTGTGTTGAACTTTTCTCATGACAACTTTAAGATAGACTGTTCTGAGCGCACAGGTGATTTTTCGGGATGCACACTTCACATTTGAGTGAGTTGTGATCTACGCTTTTCAGTCTGGAGTGCCATTAACATGATTGGCTGCGGTGGGAATGGATCAATAAATCAATTAGGCACAGCAGTATGGCAATAAAGACACATAGCAATAAAGTTTTATGTCTGCTCTCATTTTATAATTAGTAACACTGCAAACTGGAACTGGATATTATGAGGTAACCGGGAACGAGGATGGAGTTTGGAGTGCAGTGGGTGGGTGGGGGGTAGGGTATTGTGGTGACTTTAAGTTTAATGTCTTTTACCTCCACGTATGGGTGATATAAAGACCAGGTAACGAGAAAAAGGCCTGCATAATTTTTTTTATTTTTTTTTAGCCCCAGCCGGGGAATCAAACACACACCCAAGCATTGAAAGTCCGACGCTCAGCCGCACCACAGTCGCGGCTCCCAGGGTGAAAATTAATCGGGTTAGCGCGAACAGACCAGTAGTTACTCCGTATGCATAAGCGGAGGAAATGACAAAAAAATGATCGCACATGAATATCACTCCCATCTTTCTTTGCCTCTCGCTTGCAGTGACGCCCATGTCAAGCAGCTCTTGTCGGCAGGCGTGTTTTGCTTGTTTCAGTTGGTGTTTAGAAGAGAGCATTGATCTTTTTGTAGTCAGTAGACTGTGAGACATATGCCTGGGGCCATTATTTAACCACTGTATTGATTGATGACAGAGACCTGCTTTTGTTAACGCAGCTGCAGGTGCAATCGCGCTTTTATTAAAGTTGTCAGCATTCATTAAAGCAGCCCAGATGAATTCTGCTAAGCGCAGACAAGATAAACAATGCACCTGGTATGTAATTAATTCAGCTTGGCGCCTGACTGACATGATTAATTTGTGCGATCACAGCAGTGGCACTGCAGTTGAAAAAGACAACAACACCAAAAACCAAAACATTTATTAATGTATGCGGTGAAATGAACTTTGGCCTTCAGCTTTGGAGCCATTTTGTTGTGGGCGATATATACCGGCCGTTATCTACCGACGTCTAGAAAAGGGGCACAAGCGCCTATCAATTCCATGGGGCTTGGGCCCTTTTTTTACAGCTCATGTGTTTATGAACATCATGGATTAGCTCGACTTTCAAATAGGCAAAATTTGCAGTGTGTAACGTGAACTCAGTTTCAGGTTTGCCTGAATTTTCAGATCCATCACTGACAATCAGTGAGGTTTCATCACGCGTTGCTGATTACTTGAGGCGCCAGTACTGATCAGGAGCCTGCGTGCACTGTAATCTATTTACCGGGGACAGCAGCTGCAGTGTGGCAGGTCGTTGTCACATCTGTGTGGCCTAGTTAAAGCACATTGTGTCTGCCACCGCGTCAGAAAATGCTTGACGGGCAGTTCGTTGTCAGTCCTGACTTGTGTGAAACCTCTCACACGTGTGCGCTGTTACAGTTAGTCTGTGTGCAGAGCAGGTTAGGAAAACATTTTGCATGGATTGTTTCTCTCCAGGGTCGGTTGGTTTGGGGGGAGGGGGTGGGGGTGTTGAGTTCAGCATCACAAAACACAGACATATAGGAAACAGAGGCACTTTTGAAAATATGCGAGGCTATGGCACTGCAGACTTAAACTTCTCCTTAAATAAGGTTTTGCAGTCCAAATGACCGATTTTACTCCTTCATGTAAGCTACATGTACTTGACCTTGTGGTTTAGGCCTCCACTACGGATTCTGAGGTCGTTGTGGGTCCTGATTTGCAGGTTGGAACCCCAGTTCAGAGGCACACATAAGTTATGTATCATTATGTCTCTGCCCAGTTGGACAGAAATTGGGTGAGATTTTACCGGCCTCAACAGAACCAAGTCAAATTCACGTACAGACTTGTTTGCGACCCAGCCCCCGTGTACACATGCACACACAATACCAAGTGTGCGTGTTAAAATCTCATTTGGGAGGGGAGGGGTGGGGTGGGGGGTCGGAGTGGAAAATAATACACACCATGCATGCAGGAACAGGAACAAACATGGGTGATGCTCTGTTGTGGCGACGTGCTTCCCCCATGGGGAGCAACCCAAATTCCCCGTGGGGAGCAACCCAAATTCCCCGTGGGGAGCAACCCAAATTTCCCAGCTATGTGATAAAAGAGTGTAAATAAATAAATAAATTTATCTTAGTTCCAAGTATAGCAGTGGCCATTTCAGCGCAGTTTTGACCCTGGCCTGTGCGTGCAAGTGCAATAACCTGAAACTGAAGCAAAACCAAGATCACGATCAGTAAAGACCTGTACAAGGCTTTACAATTTCCCTAGGGTCCCCCCGGGGGGAACCAGTCGCCAGTCGATCTTCATTTGCCCATGTCTGATAAGCGTTGAAATTGATGAGCAAAAGAATCGAACACAGCCCTTTGTGCCCGTGGAGCATTGTCTAGACAGGTCGGAGCTGCATTGACAGCGTGTTTGGAGTAAATTTGTCTGCTGTGTTGTCTCGCTAAGTGTGTTTTGAGCATTTCTGTAGTCACATACTGCCCAGGTTACGTGTACTGACTGCATCACAAGTTGTTAGTTACCCAGCTCAGAAACATGCTGACGTTGCGTCTTGCGTACGCGCGCGGGGGGAGGGGGATGTCGCTGGGCGATCACAGCTGTGAACCCAAGCAAATTGATTCAGAATATACATGTATGGGTGTTCAGAGGGACTCGGAGTGCATAAACCACGTGTACGTTAATTTGTTTGCGCGTTTGATATGTGTGACCTGTTCAGCTGGTGGTGCATTTCAGCTGGTGTCACACTTATGTCAGCTGAATGACTCATGGCTAACCCTAACTTTTTTTGTTTTGTTATTTGTTTGTGGATGAACGTGAATTTGTAACAATTCAGCAGTCTGGATATCGGCTTCATATCTGTGGGAACTGTTATGGGACAATTATCCTGAATAAGAAGAAAACGATGGAGCAACAATAGGAGATGATAATAATTGCATTAATATAGGCACCTTATCCTGGATGTTTGGCTCAAAGCGCTGCAAGCTAAACCCAACATACACGCTCACATGCATCACACGCATTTTCTCAAACACTGGATATATAACAATCACCTGTTGTGAAGGGCCAGCTCAACAATTAAAGTTTCAGAATTTTAGAATTGCATGTGGTTTTGAATTTTGTGGGCTGAACATCTCCAAAGCACAGGGGAGGAAGCCGGAGTACCCGGAGAGGGAGGAAGCCGGAGTGCCCGGAGAGAACCCTTCACGGTTGGCCCGAATGAACGATGCCACAAACGAGACAGAAAAATTCTTTGCCCTGAGTGGGACTTGAACCTGTTCTGTGTGCTAAGGTGCATTCCTGTGTATGAAAATAGCTTTTCAGTGACTTGCATGCTTTCTGGTCTATGTACTTCTTTTACCCATCCCTGCTAATCCCTGTGGTGTGACTAGATCCTCCTGTGCAAATTGATCGTCGGCTTTATTATTCATAGACATACTAATACTGCCATGCATTGTCATACGTGTACTCTCTCAACAGTCAGCCGTGCATGTCAATGTTCCCTTTGGGGACAATAAACGTCATTATTCTAATTGCGTTAATTCGTTTCCAGAAACGGCCACCCAAGAAAGGCATCATCCGGGGTGTTTCCTACTTAACAGGGTATCACATCCGTCGCCTCGGCGATAAAAGCTGTCAGTTCACCTACGTCTCCCAGTCAGACCCCAAGGGTGAGTACCAGAAGTCCATGCTAATCATTTCCGTGCCAATCATGCATTCAGTCCTCATGAATAAACCATAAGATGAGCGAGGAAGCAGTTGTATTACTGTTAGCTGGAATATGTGTAGAGCTTCCCCCTGGCGAGAGGCAGAGTGTAAAGGCTGTGTTGACAATTAGCTATACTGATTGGCTGTTATTGCACCCGGAGGTCAGGGATCTGTCAGTGGCTTAACTGGGGATGAGTTGTGTACATTTAGTCCGGGATATTTGGGCCCCCGGGGGAAAGGTTTGTACGGGTAGCCAAGCAGAAAATCTTGTTATGGTAAACCCGGAAATAGGATCTTCCTGCTTCTGAGGATTTCTGTTTAAAGAGAAAAAGAAGTCGTGTTTTTCCTTTGGTCAGATGCCATGAAACTGTTCCTGTAACCTACAAAATGGCTGCATGTAATATAATATAATATAATATATTTCCCTTGGCTATTAGGAGAGCATTATGCCCCCACCTAGGCTTAGATGCCCTACTATAAGTTATGATTTTTGTGTTCGTCACAATTTCCTTCTGTGTGGTATTTGCTAGGGAAAGTAGGGAAGGAGGGCCCAATTTTGTGTGTCACACTGCACGCACTCACAGTTTCAAGGAGATACTTAGCATCAAAAGACTTTGCCACTTAAAACAACACCACAGTGGGGTGAACAGTGGTCTAATACGTAGAGTGTGGGACTTAGCGGGACTTAGCGGCGGGACAACTGAACGGCCGTCACCACTGTCAGAGTGATAAAGCTTGGGTTCGACCCCAGATCAAGCTTGTGATAAGTGGTTTTGGCTTTTCCTGGCTACCGGGCTGCTCATCAGGGGTTTCTCTCCGGGTTATCCGGCTTTCCTCCCGCAGCAAAATTGGAAAATAGCATAGGTAGGTTGGGTGGCGCTGCACCGCGGTGACACGCTTTCCCCAGAGAAAGCAGCCACAATTTCCTGAAAGAGAATAAAGTCGTAAATGCAACAAAAACGCAAAAAGCAACAGCCACCGCCCAGAAAACAACGCGAAAGCCTTACAGTTCGCCTTCCATAAACTCAGTATCAGTACACTGGTTACATCATGTGTTGGGAACTTACCCACAAACTCAGTATCAGTACACTGGATGGCCCGTACACTGGTTACATCATGTGTTGATGACTCATTCATTACAGGGAACTTAATAATAATAATAATGAGGATTTGTCTGGATTTAAACTCAGTATCAGTACACTGGATGGCACATACACTGGTTACATCTTGTGTTGATTCGTGTGTTGATTCATGTGTTGATTTATGTGTTGATGATTCTTTACAATGAACTTAACCATAAACTCAGTATCAGTACACTGGATGGCACATACACTGGTTACATCAAGTGTGATTCATGTGTTGATGATTCTTTACAGGGAACTTACCAGCATGGGCCATCAACAAACTGACACGCATCATGGCGCCCAAGGTGGTCAACCGTCTCTACAAAGCCGGCAAGAACTACCTGTCGTGGAAAAGCAAAAACCGCCCGGAGTACAAACCCTGGCTTTTCCCGGAGCAGATGATGACCGACCTGCCCCGCCTCGACCCTTCCGACATTCAGCTGTTCGACATGGCCGCGTCATCCGATTCTCTCGAGGAGGAGTGCAACCTTCGCGAAGAGGAGTTTAAAGATGAAGATTTATGAAGTGCTCGGTGCTAGTGGCGGGTAGTTAGGTATTTATTGAATTGTCTAGCTCCATCACTATAGCAACAGAAGTATTTAGTGCTGAATCACCCACTTTCTGTGGGTGTAGAAAACCGCAGCGACGGCTTTTCCTTTGACTGTGAGTACAGTAGCTGCACATGAACGAATGAGAGTGTGAGTGCCAGTGATGTGTTTCTCCGACTACCAGCTTTGCTCCCCATCCCCCATGCAACCGTTTGTCTAGTTAGTTTCATGCTAGCACCAGTGAGGATGGTTTTGGACTTGGGCTGTGTGTACCTAGTTTCCGTGGTTATTTGCCGGAAGTATTTGAGATGATGGAAAAGTGTGCGAGTGGGCGCTTACTGTGCTTTGCCTGTGTTTTCATGCCTATAACAGATGAATCTGGCTTTCAGGCCTGTTTAACCTTACGATTCTGCCGTACAAAGTATGATATTTGAGTTGGTTTTACGCTTGTACACAAGGCTTGCGAAAACTACCAAGTCCAGGATTTACAATTTCCTGTTGTTTTTTTTTTTTTTTTGGGGGGGGGGGGGGGGGGGGGGGGGGTATTTTGTGGTCTGAAGACATTTATACTGAGCCATTGTGCTCATCAGGCAGAATCTGATTGGCTTAAGCTCTCTTTTCATCCAGTCAGAACGCTTGTTTCAGACAGCGTGCATGTTCCTTGCTTTTCCGATTCACAGTGGTCGGGTGCCGACACACTTCTCGTACTGTGCTTTTCATCTTTGTATGCACAAATTGCTGAGTAATTGAAGTCATATAAATTGTACGTGGGAAAACAATTCTGTGTATATTTGTACATAAAAGTATTAACAAAAGCAGGGTTTCAAACTGAATGAAGGGAGGCGTAGAAATGAAACTAAATCTAATTTGAATCCCAGGACTTTCTTATCAGGTGTTCTGAAGATGTTGTTAGCAGTTGATGGAGCATGTGAGACTGGGTTGGCCGAGCTTGTAATGAAAGGGTGTATTGTGAAATGGCATTGCTGGTAAGTGTGAACTCTTGAATGTACATAATTTTTGTTATGCACATGTATTTCTTCACTACCATCGTTCCCCAGATGGCATTTGCTCACCAAATATGCATTTGTTGGCAGTGTTGGTTATCAGAATGGGCTGTAGCAGTGGTGATGGAATGATCGTCGTCATGACATTGAGATTTGTGAATATCACTGTGTGTGTGTGTGTGTGTGTGTGCACGCGCGCGCACCTGCATGTGCATGCCTGCGTGTGTGTGTGTGTGTGTGCTTATATGACAGTTTGTACATGTGTCAGCACATACTCTAAGCCCTTTTGTAGAAAATTTTTATGAGATTTCTTGTGTTTGTGGTCGGATAGCTTTTACGTTATTGTCTTTTGTTTTTGTTTCTTTGGCACATAACCATTAAAACTTATGTTCATAATCAGCACAGAAAATTCCGATTTTGTTGATACTAATGTACAGAACATTGTTGGACTGCTTTTGTCCTCATGGGGTATTCGTCCGATTCGTTGCCATTTGAATGTCTTGCTTTGTTTCATCATGCAAAGCACAGTTTGTTTTTATCTAAGGGACCAGTGTGTTTTTTTCTTTGTGATAGATCCATTTAAAATGATGTTTGCTTTTTGCATTTTCCCCTATATGCACAATGATGTTGTGATGATGTGGTGTACAGCAGTGCAATTTACATTTTCTCTCCTGTGTAACTTTGTAGAAACAGCTATGTGCCTAGAAATTTGTACATATACATTTACAACCCAGGTTTTGTACAGTTAATTGCATTGCACGTTTTGAGTAGATTTCAAATCTACATGAGAGCTGTAAATTTAGAAGAGTTTTGCCATCAGCTGTTCTTAGGTGCTGTGTTCATGCTTTCATAGATGCTTTCTATGCTATGACCAGTTGTGTGACCAGTTGTGTGACCAGTTGGGTTTGCAAAGCATTGCCAGGGGGTAACCGTGTTTGTGAAGGCGAAATGTTTGTTTGGGCAGTTACATGTGAGGAATTTTCAGCATTGGTCTTCTTGGGAGGTGAACGCCTTGTTTAGCTGTCCTGTTTGGCAGACAACTTGCAGGCACCGTTCTCCGTCTGACCTGAACACATTGAGTTTGTTTGTGTTCGTAATTGTCTGTTTCTAAAGTTACAAACAACATTGTATTTTGGTGCTGTGAGCACAGTAGTTTTGATGATAATCGCTAGGGCAACAAGGTTCTTCATACTGTGGGGGGTGGGTAGGGGTGGGGAATATGAGGGACAGCCCATCCATTCACTCCATCCCTGGTCTCAGGCTAGTGTAGCGTTTTTAATAAAAAATTAAAGGCGGGGGGGGGGGGGGGGGGGGGGGAGGAGAGTAGAAAGAAATGACACATATCACGCTGTCGTGAGATACCAAAAGTTTGCATGTGCAAGCAGTATAGGAGACAACATACTTCACTATCATTTCCCCACACCCGAACAGAGTTACAGTGAGTACAGGGGAAATATTACATTTATCTTTTCTTCTTTTCTTTTTTTTCTAAGGAGGAGAACAAACACATTACCATCTTTAGAGCCTTAAATTGCCAGAAACTGGTGTGCAGTGTCAGTCTTCCAGAGTTGTATGTGGGAATTGTTTTGTTAATCACGAGCTGAGAGCAGTTTGTGTGTATATACAGTATGATACATTTTGTGTGCTTTAGCATGACGCAAGTCTTGGAAAGTAAACATTTGGGCGTGATTGTGACTGTGTGCTTTTGCTGCTTGGCTGAAATGTCAGGACGTACATTTATAAATGTGATATGGCAGCAGATTTTTTTTTTATAATCATCGACCATGGGGAGTGTTTGGATGACGTAACGCTGCACAAAGAAACCAGTCACAGCACACCTTTTTGTGCTATCATGTCGTCACAGGGTGTTTGAATAGAGGTGAAAAATGGACTACTAAAGGTTGGTACTTGTTCAGCGTGACACCAGTTTAACGCATTCAAGACCGACTGAGTTTTCTTCAGCCATCCGCTGTAGATGGGGCCGATTTGTGAGGTTCAGGACAACAAAAACAAAAAAAAACATTAAAAAAATAACAAAAGAAGATACAGATTTTCAGGGTAGTTGACTAACATATTTATGCATCTACTGCGGAAATTTCAACCTTCAAACTTAAAAATCTTTGTTGTTAGTCATGTTTTACAAAAAAGAAAATCACGATCCGCATATATGCAGCTGTTTGTCTGAAACCGATGTGCACTGTAGGGCCGTATATGCAGCTGTTCGTGTGGAGAGAGTTAACCCAGTCACAGTGGTCAGGTTGATCAGTAATTTCCTGTATTTTACCGGCTGAAGTTTAGAAATACCAAATTTGGCTGCCAGTAAGATCCACTGGTTTATTTTCTACCGATTCAAAACTATATATGAAAACAATGTTGACTAGTGAAAACTGTCACAGTGTGTTTTCAAAAGACACGCTCTACGGAGTAGTACTGTGAGTGCAGTGCCGATACTTTGTTCGTGCTCGCGTTTGACTGATCCTCGTTCTGGTGTTTTGCTGATTTGCTCCCTGCATGATTGCAGTAAAGGTTTGAAAAACCACTAGCTTGATCACTGAATCAGTGCAGAAGAAAAATGTGTGTGGAATGGTTGAAATCACATACCGTGTCTGTTCCAGTGGTTTATTCTTGGGTGTACATGTACCTACTTCCCAAGCCCGTAGCCTCCATTTTTTTTTCTACGCTGAAAAGGCTTCTGTGTACACTAAATCCTGTGAAGCTCAGTACCAAGAATGCTTTTTCAGGTTCACCGAGATTCAATAACACAGTAATGAGATTCACTCCAATTTGCCCATGACTTTCATATGTTCACGGCATTTAATGTTGCTGCTTATCGATTAACAGCAGCCATAGGACTGGGACACGTTTTGTGTGATCATTTGCCTCTTTCTTTATGTTACTGCCATCAAAACATGTATGGAGGAATATTTCATATTGGATCATGCTTAGTTTATGTGAAATTCTTTCCAGAACTGTCTTTGACATATCAGGTTACATGTAATGTATTATTAGGTGTATTTTTCATAGTTCCCCCCCCCCCCCAAATGTGGTTAGTTCCCTAGGGTCGATGTCACACTGGAGACATCAAACATCAAAGGTTCGATGTGGGATTTGCTCAGCTGTGGCAGGTAACCGATCTATTTTAAGTACAAGGTTGAAAGTTGAAGCAGAATTTAAACATGTTTTAAACGTTGAACAAACTGCGGACAAGGTGTGAATGTTGTTTGACAGGAATGAAGGCCACACCAGGAGCATTGGAAGGCTGTGTTTTGATGTTTGATGTTTGATGTTTGTTCAGACTAAAATCATGCCCATGTGACATCAGCCTATCAGAAAGACCAGTTTTCAGGTGCATTGTCATTGAAATTGGCATTTTCTTCTGTTTTTGTTTTGTTTTTTAATAAAAACTACAGTATATTATACACTTTTGTAATTCTTTGGGACAGACCATTTTGGACATTTTATCATTGCAAACATGGCCGCACGATTTTCTTTTTGAAACCTGCACATACAACATACTTTTCACAGGCTTGGGGGGTGGGGGGCTGAGTAGTGTACATAAAATGTGTAGTGGTAATCTTTGAATTAAGGTGGCTTGCTTTTAATTTCGTGGAAATTGACACTGTCTCACTGAAAATTCACTTGTTACACTTCATTGTAGTGTGTACATAGCATAGTTTTGTTTTTTGCCAACCGAGTATTTTCTTTTCCAGATGTACCAGTAGTCATATCTCCAGTATTTTGGTTCCATTTTCTTGATTTGATTTTTGTGCCAATGTAGTGTAACCACTTTGGGTATTTTTTTCCCGCATTTACTCATAGCTTGCCTGTTGGTAAATTTGTTTGCATTTGCGTTAACTTGCTTGACCAAACACAAGAGTAAAACTTACACTATACGTACTTTTGCTGAGATTTTTGTCAGAATTTTTTCTGCATACAGTTATCTTCTGTTGTTGAAATTGTATACAGATGATTTTGTTCATCCAGGTCGTTTCTTTTCTTGCAATCTTCGTGTTTCTTTGTCGAGAGGAAATTGTCTTTTTGCTCTGAAACATTCTTATATGAAAGTAACCTGAGTAATGTATCATTGATATGTTTATTTGGTGAAAGTCTCATTTTTATATCCATCACAACAGTAAAACATCCATGAAGGAAAACAATAGTTGTAAAAGATGTACACTTCCAAAATGTGGTTAAACCTACTACATGTACATACAGTGTATTTCATTTGTTTGGTTATTTTTTGGTCCATGTAACAAACGTCTGTCACCAGGCATTTACTGCAGTATTCAGAGTTTTGAAGTGGCAAGGTAATCCCTTTACAAATGGACCGAAACACTGCTGTGTTCACGCAAAACATGTGGCATTGTACATGTAGTTTTAGTCCACTGAAGTTGAATCGAAAGTCATGTCCCGGTAGTGCGCATATGTGTGAAGTGGAATGTTATGCACCCACATCGGAATGCCATTTATTTGTTTTGTGGTGGTGGTGGGTTTCTGTATGTGCGTTTCCAACAAGTTTCATTTTGTGTGTGGGGGAGCTTGTTGTGGCTTTAACTGAATGTCTTTTGCCCATCCCTTGACTGTGATCTTAAAATTTTGATGGGGGTACATGATGGGGGTACATGCATGCACAGGAACTGAGCACGGTGTACCTAAAATATGTACATAAAAGAAAAGTTAAGTTGATGCATTAACTGTTACAGCAACAGTTGTCAGGTCTGGTTACATTTTAATTTTAGTAAATGGTAGGGGCAGAGGAGTTGGGGAGGGGGGGGGGAGGGGTGCAAGAGGGGATACAGGCTACAACACTGTCAAGGAATTCATTTTCATCAAACTTCCTACACATCGACATGTCGTCATATTTTTCAGTGTTGCTGTATGGTGGCTTAGGCAGTGTCCAGTTTCACAGTCTTTCTGACATTCATCCATTTGAGAGAATAGCCTAATTCTTGAGCTTTTTCCACGTCATGGACTTCCGCAATCACTCGACCGTACATGTACTAGTCACCAGGTTTATTCAATGACAAATGACAGATGTGTTTCAAAAAATGATCTCAGTTCATGCCTTTTGTGTTTTTGCTTTCATGAGATCCACAAATTTTCAACGTTTTTGTTGGTTGGTTGTTGTGAGCTTGACACTTCAATTGCTCTGAATATTCACAACGCGTGTATGTGTGGATTTTGGGGGGTGTTAAAACTTGAGGGGTAGAGTTTGCTCTTTAGCACTGTGATGTTTGTGACAAGTTTTCGTTTCAAAAGAAAAAGTGGAAACAAAATGCAAGACATTGCAAATCGGAATGACATGACATCGGAATGACATGACATTGGAATGCCACTGTTGCAGTGAAAATCACTTGACGTACAATGCACCTGCAGTTTTGTATAATGTGCTTCATTGGACCGAGAGAAGTCTGATACATCGAGGCCTGTTTTTTTCTTCTTTTTCAACACCCTGAAAGTCTAAATTCCGTCATGCAACGGGTGTATTCTATACCATGGCAAAAATCAGTTAGTGATGCTTTCGTTTTCGTTTGCATCCTCCACTTAATTGAGATGTTCTTGGCTGTATAACTGTACTTCAGACTCAAAGAAAACAATTGTTTGATATGTACAGGCCTTCTTTTTAAAACCATTTTGAAAGCTATCAGTGCAGTGAATAGGTATTTTCATCATAGAAGCGTAGCCACTTTTTTTGAAAATCATTTTCATGCAGATGTTTAAGATGGGATGGGTTGTGAGAATGACAATTCTAGCATTCTCTGAAAAGGATCCTGAATAAAATTTATATATATATATTGATTCTGTTGATGGTACTTGTTTTCGAATTTGGTAGCTTGTACTTGATACATGAAGCTGTCTCTCCCTCGCACACACACACACACAAAAAAAACAACAACAGATTTTCAAATCAATTTAATCACATGATTAGCTCTGCTAAGTTCAACTGAAACAATTACCAGTCACCCTCTCACTCCACGCTCAACGCATTTTCCAAGTTGTATATTCCAACATAGCTGTGAACTATTTCATTCCTTATCCCTTCCCTGTGGCTTCCTGTAAGTATCAACCCCTAAACTACTACACCATCTTTTCACTCACAAAAATCCAAACCTTCCTGTCAGACTGCTCACAGATTGTACTGAACCGTTCCCATGGTCTCTAGCATCGCACCACTTAAGATGCCTGCAAAGTGACAGCATCTCAAATGCTGGCACTGAGCCAATAAAAGGGCACACAATGACGCAGCTAACACGATGAGCAAGAGGCTTGTCAGTAAAACCAACTGCTCAGTTGTAGAATATTAATGTTGGACTGCTTGTGCAGGGTGTAAAGAGCACTGTATCACATTAAGAGCTTTACTAATCATTCAGCTTATTTTGAGCGATCTCAACATCAGTTGGTTTCTTTGAAGCCTACAAATCATGTAAACAGCAGGTGTAAACTGGCCGACATCTGTAGTCATATACCCCCAAGCCTTTCCAGTCTGCTTTTGTCACTCCAGACTGCCCGGAATACCTTTATGAACACTACAGCCTAGACCTGCAGACTTGTGGTCCTGCATGTTTTTTTTTTGTTTTTTTTTCCTGGTGTAACTTACATACGACTAGCCACAGTAAAGGGCAGGAGTTCTTGTCAGATTAGGGTGTCAGCACGGAGACTGAGGGTACACACTTGTACTAGTGATTTTTCACAAATTCGTCAAAATCAGCGTATGAGTATTATGTAGACAAAGCTCAAGCTCAGGAAGAAGAGAAAATTTCCACCATTTCCAGCTGCATTCTGTCACCTTCTGACTTACAGATTAGCATTGCCCTAAAATACCAACTGGGCAGTGCACTGCACGCAGCACATATTTACAATCAGTAGTTCTGGGTTGTAGCAACTTAAAAAGACATTTCATGAATCAACCCCCAACATCCGAATCACAAACAAAGAACTTCTACAAAAACTGATGGAGATTGTAATGCCTTCATTACTATTCCACAGGCTGCTATTTTGCAGATGCTTGGGTCTTCCCGCTTTTGGATTTGATTTCACTCATACAGTATCTTGTATACTGATGCAAAGCTGACATGGAACTTATATTTGAATGGACACACTTGAGGATTTTCGTCACAGAGAACCTGTGAAGTACACATCTGTGACTGGCTACTCATCAGCTGAACCGAACACACGGACACGATCAATCACCCACTCACACCCTACATTACCAGCCGGCTATTGCTCAAAAAATGCAGTGTTCACTTGGTAAGGGAAATCAGACGAAGGTGGCACCAGCAGACACGATAATGACAAAACCGACAAAAACACACCACCACTTCTACACGTGTATGTAAAACTGTGAGTGGAACAGATGTTTCATCAAGAACATTAGCCTAACACTTTTATCAGATTTGGCTCCCATCTCAAATGTCACTGACAACAAGCTCTTCATATCACACTTCCGGAGACCAATACCATACAACAACAATGACCAAAATGCATTTTTGAGATGTACACACCAAGTCTCTGGATGTTACAGGTGGAAACACAAACACGACGGGTTTTGAATATACAGGTAAACCACACAGAATTAATTATGACCAGTAACAAGCCCACATAATTTAACACTGGTGTAACATATGGAATGCAGTCAACTGTTGATGAGGTCACCATAAAAACATATGAAATGCAAGCACACCCAACTGAATACACTGAAAACACCAGAATTCAGAATGCTAACATGTATTTCCACACCGCAAACTGTATCCCTGCGTCTTCACTTTCACTCAACACAACTGCACATCATGCAAAAAAAAGGAAAAAGAAAAGGGAATCAATATGAGCAAATATCATTGTAACCAAGACAAAGAAAGAAAATGGACAAAGTAGAAATCACTGTAATATTTTCTCCTATCAACTACGTGATATCAGTCTGCACTGCCAAACTGGAACTCTTTCCCAGTACCCAGTCACTACAACACCAATAATTTATATACTGCAGAAGAATTTTTTCTCAAAAGACTAGCATAGACTACACAGCTGATGACAAGATTCAACACAGATCTGGAATATATCCATCTAATCATCTACAGGAAAGTCTAACAGCTTCTAAAACCAGGAGTTTGCTTCTCTCTGCCATCACACGAGGCTTTCAAGTGCAGAACCCCAGGTATATATACCAGTGTTTTGACTGGCAACACTACGTATGATATTTGTGATGGAACATTTGATTAAACAATGGAAACGCCATCAACACAAACAATCTGCTACAGTCAAGAAGTATGTAAATGTTTTCCTCTCCATCTCTCTCTCTCATTCTCTCGCACTCACTCACTCACTCTCTCTCTCACTCAGTCTCTCTCACTCTCATTCTCTCTCTCTCCCTCACACACACACACACACACACACACACACTCACTTACATTAATCATAACAAAACACACCAACACACTCCATAGTTCACAAGCTAACAAATAAATACACTGATACACATACACAGGTATATAATGAATATTGTACGGGGCATCAAAACAAATTTTTGATAACCACAAAAAAACCAACTGCACGTGCAACTCTCCCCCATACATTTGGTTTGTTCATTGCCCCTATTTCGAGGTCCGCTGTCAAACACGTTAAATATTATCACAATGTATAATATTATTCCACTCTCCAAAACTGGGAAAAACAATATACGGAAAACATTTCTATACACTCTGATTACATGGGGTTTGTCTACAGTCACCAGGAAGAAGGGCCTAAGTGCATTGGATTTTGACTGTCACTTAGGGATTTTCAAGGTGACAGTCGATGTGGGTTTCTAAGAAGGAAAGGGGACAACAAAACCTGTCTACCCACAAACAGGGAGAAAACCTAGTCTACAAAGTAAACGAGAAAGAGGTTTTGTACAAATATCCGTGAAACTTTTTGACTAACGACATCATCGCCCTCTGCAACATCAACTCAAACTGGCCGACTGTCTACAATCTGATTTCTGTAAACTGGTGGAAAAGTCCACGCTTCAGAGGTAAGTTTACATCACATTTCTGAAAATCCCTCGTCAAAAGTATAGCTTAACACCCACAGGATAAACTGCATATTTACAATACAAACATGACATATATAGTCACATCACTTGATCGTAGAAGTCTATGCATGAAAATGAAAGTCGCATAAGCTTCATCTATGGGGTATTACACATAGGGGGATGAGATGGGCAGCAGGCATAAGTTACGACTGTCTATTCGTGGTGCTTTCATTTTGCACATCCTTGTACATAACACTTAACAACATTGTCTTGCAGCCAGCTACACACAGAGTCGTACGTACACAATTATGAACTATACATGATATTGATTACAAATGTACACGTGTATAACAATTATCATATCATCACTCCCACTTTGAGTTAACTTGATGCCAACAATGTTCATTCTTTTTCTCTTTTTCTCTCTTAATCTCCTGAAGGAAATCAACTCTCATTCCTCAAAAAAGAAAGAAAGTGGTAATACTTGTAAAGTCACTCAAACCATCAAACCTCCACTGAGCCTGCAGGTCTGTAACACCTAGCACAGGCCTCAGAGCTTCATTATGCAATTTAGACACGACTGGAGCACACATTAACCACATGCACATATTTAGTATTACAAGCAAGTTCATCAGCTGTGAGTTTACAAAAGAAAATAAATGAGAGAGAGAAGGGGAAAGGGGGGGGGGGGGAGAAAGAGAGAGAGAGAGAGAGCAAATTAAATCCTAGGCACAGCTGAGTTTACAACATGAGGGCAGGAAGATGGACAACTCTAACTACTGACAAACATGCAGACTTTGACAGTTCAAACAAGTGTTGTCTAATTACAATTCTGGTACATGTACATGCAGATGATATTCTCTGTTGCAGCTCAAACGACATTGCAACACAGTCATTTCATCTGGAACATGAATATACTATCAAATTCATTTACCGTCTGAGTGACTCAATACCTGTTATTTAAAAAACAACCCCCCCCCCCCCAAAAAAAAAAAAAAAAATCCAAACAAACAAACAAACAAAAAATCCTAATAAGAGTGACAATGAAATCTTCCCAAAAGTGCGGAAACTGAAGCTAACGCGCACTGGCAGTCCTGCTATGAACCTTAACAAAACCTCTGGACATCTACACACTTGTACCTTTCTCACAAGTGTACCCTACGCAGAAAAGATCACAGCGCGCCTGAGACACCAAAGCTCTATTCTCCAAGCTAAAAAAAAAAAAGAAAAAAGAAAAAAAAAAGGCATCAGGCACAGCAGAGGAGAGAACTGTGCTTGTATGGGAATAATTAATGTTCCTGGATCTACAGATCCCAGAACAAGAGATAAACGAAAGAAGAAGAAGAAAAAGAAAAAAAATAAAAAAAAATGAAGATACGAAGGATCATCCAGTTCAATTCTCCCCTGACACACAAGCATGTATCTACTGTAATTCGGTAAAACGGCTCCAGCACTACGGATCTGATAAACACATAGGCCCTTTTTACCGTTTGATGATATCTATATACACCTATTGCCATCCACCAAGTTGTCTCTGAGCAATGCGCGCAAGAACCGCAACGGCACGCCTTTCTTCCTGTCCTCAATATGAGTAAGGAGACATCGGGTGTGATGCTACATCCGTCATTTTGTGAACACTAAAAGAAAAAGTAAGAGTGTGAGTTGTCCAAGGCTGTCAAGATGTGCTCAGTTGAAGAGGATCGACTCCGGATCCTGATTCTCCAACTGTGCGATGTGGCGAAGCACGTCTTTCTTGGTGATGATTCCGAGCAGACGTCTGGAGAACACAGCCAATGATAAAGACAATGAATCCTCTTTTTTTTCTTTTTTTTTGTCAATGGCAAAACAGGGCTTAAAATGTTTAGGTGGATTTCCACCTATGGCTAAAACTGTTTCGCCCCCCCCAAAGTGTTTCCTCCTCAGGTACTTAAAAGCATTAAAAACAAAAAAACAAAAATCCAGGGGAGCCAGCATCCTGAAACCCCTAGCATTACATGTCTGCTTTGCAGATGCACGCCCTCGTGGCTTTGCCACTTCTGCGCTAAATGCTGCATACTTTTCCACCTACTGAATCATGGGCCATTTTACGCCCTGGTAAAAGTACTGGCACAGGTAGCACTTTCTAAATTACGGCAGCTGAAGTAGAAAAAGACATAATCAAAGGAAAAAAAATTAAAAGGAAAAATTAAAGGAGAAATATGGTGCACTACCTTCCATAAGGAGACTTTTAAAAAAGTGGGTTTTTCCCCCAGGAAAGATGTTTCACAGTAATCAAAGGAAGAATTGGCAGACAACCTGAGTTTTCGAAAAAGGTATGATATCATGTATACAAGTTGAAAGACACCTGTTTTGTCAACTGTTTAACCGCTTCATCTCGGGAAATGCTTACCCATTATGTGTGACCAGAGTCTGCCGCAAGCCCAGTTTGCGGAACATCTCAACCACTGTCTCCATCGGCGTCTGGTCGGTGATGGTGATGGGTGCCTGTGTAAGAGAGTATGAATTCACCATCTGAACTGCTGACGATAGACCACTCCACTCAGGAAGTGCATAAGCCAAAGCCCTTTTTTTCCTTAGATGATGTCAACAGACCTAACTAGTTCTTCCCACGTTTCAGTGATATCAAACTGCATGTGCCCCTCCCCCCCCCCTCTTTGTAGTGTCTAGCAGAAATTTTTTTTACAAAACCATGTCATGTGTTGTGCTCATTATGGCACAGCACACGATTGGGTGAATCCTGGGGGCTGGCCCCTTTTGACTGACAGGTGTGGAGTTGTCTATTTTTTTCACAGGTGTCCGATGAAAGTTTTGCAGGGGGTCAAGATAAACCTACCAGACTTACATATATGTTTTACAATAAAATTTGTGTTACATGTTCTTACACCCAGGCACTGCGTAAAGCAACCTGTTGAGGAAAATAGCGACAAATGAACATCGTTCCAACAGTTGACGTGGCCCGCTCACCATGTCGAGGATCTTGCGGAGTTTAAGGGGTACTGGCCCGTTGGGACTGTTGGCAGGAACATGACTGCTGAAGTAGACGATAGAGTTGCTGACGATGCCCTCTGAAGTCTTTCTGGCGTTGGCTGCAACAGTGGAGAGAAAAAATGTTAGTAAAGCACACCGCCAAGGTAAAGTAAACCCATTCCTAAACAGTACGAAAGCAAAGTATTCTCAAAGAGAATGTCATAAACTGTATGTGACCTTCCATGAGAAAACCTGGCTTAAGTGCAAAACTTTCAATTTTTTGTTTTTGGAGCCATCTTAAAGAAACAGCCTTGCTCTTTACAGTGCAAAAAAACTCCTTTTAAGACATCATAATTTATGGGCAGAACTACCTGATTTTGGCAAAATCTCAATATCGACCAGATAGCATCCGCTGACCTTTGTTAGCTTCTAGCTCAGAACAGCGGCGTGCGTCTTACGCCGGGTTTTCTCGTGGGCGGTCACATATATTAAGAATTCATTACACATGTGCATGCAACAGAAACCAAAAAGGTAATGCACTCCATCAGGTTCAGCATCCGTGCTACATGGGTGACGCTCTTAAATTTTGAAAAGACTGAAACCCAGGCCAGGGCGCAGGGGCACTGGGCAAAACGCCCCAGCCAAACAGGAATTTATCAAGTTTATGGGAATTTGATAGTACCTTTACTGTCTGCTATCTATTAGCAACAGTTGTATATGACCCATGTATTGCTGGAGAAATGAAACTTCAGTCGAGGTAGGTTTACAAAATGCGGATTTCAGTCACAAAGACTGAAGAGTGTTACCCACGGTGCTGTATCAACATGAACATGCACGCAGACACTTACATGTACACGTGCACGCACGCACGCAGGCACACACCATCACACGCACGCACGCACGCACGCACGCACGCACGCACACACACACACACACACGCACGCACGCACGCACGCACACACGCACACACACACAGAAAGAGAGAGGGAGACACAGACATACCGATAGCCAGGTTGAGATCACGGCGCAGTACAAATCCTACAAGATACTGGGATTCACGTGACACCACCACCGGAAACCCATTATGATGAGTCTGTTGAAGAATTTGCTCTGAAAAAAAACAAAAAAACAAACACCCTGTCAGGACTATCATGTATTTTGTTGTTGTTGTTGTTTTTGGTTTAAACAGATTTATTTTGTTGCACTGAAGAAAGTACAGAAAAACAGTTTGAGCATTAACAAGATGTACTTATGAAATGCTCAATGTGATACTGTATGTATCATGTAATTTCTCACAGTGAAAGTGAATACAGTCCTGTTCACCCACACACTGAGTTTTGGATTTCCAAAACTGCAAAATTGGATTTCCCTATTTCCATCTCCAATATCATGAATATTCTGTGATAAAACAGAAACAGAACTTACCAACTTCTTCGACAGTCATTGAGTCTTGTGTTATGACGCACAACGGTGGATCATTCCGCCTGCAAGAAGAAAAAATTCCACAAAATACAAAATTAAAAGGGTGGGGGTGGGAGGAGGTGTGGGTAGGGGGTGGAGGTGGGTTTCTATGCAAATAACTGTACAATGTACACTGTAATCTGGACTACAAGTCACCATCACCTTTCACAACAGGCATTAGAAACGCATACAAGGTGCACTTGATTAAAACTTTGTCTACCCATAATATTACTTCAATGATTTTCTATAAATAGGAACAGAGCTAATATGATTACTTGCTGCAACTTGCAGACAATAAAACTACTTTAATAAAAGACTTCATAATACAACATTGAATGTAGCAGCTGAAATACATGCAAAACGTAATCCAAAGCACATCTGATTAAAACACACACACACACACACACACACACACACACACACACACACACACACACACACACACACCCCAACCCACACACCCCAACACACACACACACACACACACACACACACACACACCCCAACCCACACACCCCAACACACACACACACACACACACACACACACACACACACACACACACACACACACACACACCCCTGACAGCAGTGGACTAACCTGATGAAGACAAACAACAGATCTAAACATGTAAATAAATCTACAAACTTGACTTACTGTAAAACAAAAAAAATTTCACACCACAAAAAAAAAGCCATATTTATGCAATCAGTGAAGAAAATTAGCCCATGTAGTGACTCCAACTGATTCAATATCTTTCAGTGTAAACAGTAACATGGGCAAAACAGCTGGCATGTGTAACTGAATTATTCATGCAGGGGTTAAAAACTTTGAAGCCAAACTGAAAACAGCGAAACTGCAGCTGGTCATATATGAAAGTAGAAAGTGAACAAATAATAATAATAATGATAAGGCAACACCAGAGATATCGGTATCTCCGGCACCACGTACTGTACCTACTGACTAACATCCAAAACTGTGTGCATGTGGTGCACATTTGCATCAGCATTTTTTTTTTTTTTCCACATGCATGCAAGTGCATTTGTGCACACAATTATGTTTGCAAAGAAGGGGGGTGGAAATGGCAAGAATAAGCATGCATGCAAAGTGATAATCCCTTTTTATTCTGAGTAAAAAACAACAAATGAAACTTGGGGTAGTTAGGACGTGAGTGAGGCTCTTATACAAACTTGACTTACTGTGAAACATAAAAAAATTTCACACCATAAAAAAAATATTACCACAAAAAAGGCATAGTTTCATAAAAGAAAGCAAACTGGAACTACTAATTAAGACAGAAAAGACGAAGGCAAAATTCTCACAAAACAACAGAGCGGATTTCAAAAGATGTGTTCAGGCTGTTATACAAAGCTTAGTGACAACACCCACAAGAAATTTAACCACAATGAATTGCTCCACCACAGACAAACTTACACTCCAATCCCATATCTCCAATAGCTTCAATGCGTAAGTTGCAAAGACAAAATGCATCGTCAACATGGTTCAAGTTGCACAAGACCGACAGACACACACACGTTCTCTTCTACAGTTCGAACTATCGCAAACCGTGCTTTCTTTCTTAAATACAGTATCACTATCAGCTAACTCAGTGGTATGGATAGAAACAGCGTGTTCAGAGGGGAGAGGACTGCGCCTGTCATTTCAGAAAGAGCAGGTTCAAGGGAGGAGGGAGGAGGAAGGAGGTTGGGTGAGCGAGGGTGCAGGGAGAGGGGTTGCGAGATGAACAGAAGCCAGAATTTTAGGACAGGACCTAGAGGCTGCTCACTAGTTTGAATCAGCAGTAACAACACAGACCTCTGCACTAGGGGTATGCTTAATTTAACTCTTAAAAAGGCCATGCAAAATGCAAAAATTGCAATTCTAACTGAAACTATTAGGAGCCACTTCAAGCCACTATTATGCAATCTGCAGTGGTCAGGCCGGGGGGGGGGGGGGGGGGGGGGGGGATGCCTTGTGTAATAGAGACTTGAAGTGGCTCCTACTGGTGTGCGGTGGCTTGTTCTTTTTAACCAGTCTTATCATATAGTGGGCAGGGGATGGTTGAGCTCTGAAGAGTTAAACAAAGGGATAAAAGTAAACCTGGAAAATGGGCCAGATTGTGTGTGTGGATTTTTTTCTGGGGTGTGTGTGTGTGTGTGTGGGGGGGGGGGGGGTCAATTCACTCCCCTCCTAAATGGAACATCCAGTATGATTACTCCCTGTCGTGACCACAAAGAGAAGACTGTAAACATGAAAATATGTCTTGGTAAAGTTTAGGAAACACACCAATCATATAAATTTTACACAGTAAAAAGTAACAGCACACTGCAAGGAAAGTCTCAACCGTATACCAGTACACGAACTCCACACAGACTGGACATCAACAGTTAAGGATTATGGTAATGTCCACATACTTTAGTGTTTTGGTCAATATTAATTATTAGCATACCTGGCCTGCCCTTTGCTTGTTGAGAATCTAAACAACAAGAAATACTGAATAATGATAATAATTTTAAAGAAAAATTTAAGGCAGCTTTTCCATAAGATGTGAGACAGTCCTGAATAATTCATACTGCATGAAGAGGAATGATGAAAGTCGTATATTTCATTACTTTGTCCCCGATCACTCCTGTAACCAAGAGTGAGGACGTTAACCCTAACGCTGGCAGCTGTGATGTGTGTTGCGCATGTGTTTGTTGCTGATAGGCCGAGTCAATTCCTAGGCCAAAGGGAGAGTAGTCAGTCCAGACTCCAGCATTTCTTGAATGGGGTGACTTCCTTGATGGGTTAGCAGCAGAGATGGTGTACAGACAATGGCTGTGACTTGTAACCAGGGTAAGGCTATTAGAGTGTGTGCATGTATGTGGAAAACAAAGAGGTGGTGGTGGGGTGGGGGGTGAGATTAGGGGAGGGGGAAGGGGGGCAACTGTCAAAGTTAGGCTGAAGGGTGAATGAAAAAACCAAAGGTGCCAATGGTTGGTTGTCTGGTTGGTGGGGAAAAAGAGGCAAAAAAGTTTAACATCCAATACCTTGGGCCTTTTCTGAATGAACAGAAGATACACCAGTATTAGTTACCTTGAAAGAAACAGGTGACACAGGTGGACCTAGAAATGGGGAAGACAGGGGTGGAGGTGGAGAAGGAGGGGGGGGGGATGAAAAGGAGTTTGGAGAGCAGAAAAGGAGGAGGAAGGACTGACAGTACTGGGCAAGACTGGCACACATTCATTAATCCGCAATCACGGACAAGTTTAAAAACATTGATCGTTGTCATAGAAAAACAGAAAACAACAGCTATTTACCCCCCCCCCCCCCCAAAAAAAAAACAAAAAAAAAAAAAAACAACCTCAAGCAGCATCATCAGCAGTAAAAAAAAAAAGTCTGCATCACAAGCAAACACTGTATGTAACAAGCGGACAGATCAGTCTCCAGAAATGTAGCTGAAGTGCATCAGCCATGCAAGACCAATACAAGAGACCAATACCAACACATTCCACACACATAAACCTTTAAATAATAACTGCTTGTGGAATTACAACAAAATTCCCCATATAAGCATTAGTCAGTCCTGCGGAGAGCGCATGATGCAAAAACTCATTTGGAAAAAGGCACAAACTGAGCACCAAGGTCAAGATGCAAGATAAGAAATATGTTTTCCACATCGTCCCTTCCTTTGTACAGTGCAATATATATCATTCGCAAGAAGTTTAACGAAAAACATGAGCGAACCCAAACCAAATCCATATCAACCATACAGCCGGTTCTAGCGCGAGCAACTCAAAACGTCACCCCAACTCCCACTACGCCTGAACCATGTTAATGCTCAACTACCCTGTATCAAAAGTGCAGAAAATGACATACCGCGGTCGCATGACATCGGCTGCGATGGTGGTGTGAGTGAACTCTTCTTTGCTGTCCAGGTATGGGTACCCGTTCAAGGCTATATGGGCATCGTAACTGGCTGCAGTCAAGGAAAAACAAGCAAAACGTCCTCCTCTCTGACCTGATTCCATTTGACAATGTACTATGCATTGTCCTCACGCAAGTTGGACCATGCAAAACCCCACTTTAGGCAACTCCACTGACTGCTCGTTCATGCTCAGACCGAGCACAAGCTGGCAACCCTATGCTACCGCTGCCTCGAAGACCTTGCCCCTCCTTATGTGTCCTCACCCCTTATGTACCAGCTAGACGCCTTCTATCCTCCGATAATGGGCACCTTGTTGTCTCACGCATTCGGCTGGTAACACATGGTATGCGCTCTTTCTCTTTTTCCGGCCCGACTGTCTTCGACACCCTGCCGAAAATTCTCCATGATTCCCCCAACATTGCCAAATTTCAAGGTGGTCTCAAGACGCATCTTTTTCGCCCTCACCTTCTTAGTGACTGAGTGACCAGTTGTCTCTGCCGCTTGTGTTGTAATGTGTAGGTGCTAGTTTGTTGTTTTGGTAATCTGTAATGTTCTCTTTTTACGACTGCTTAATTCAACACAGAGCTTTTTTTTTTTTTTAATCCACACACATTCAGATGAGATTCTCTGAACACACAGAAAGTTGAAACTGATGCTGAAAGCACAAACAAAACAAAAAAAGGATACATTCCCTCGCGTCCGAGAGCGTCTCCCACCCACTTGCTTGTCATGGCAGCGGCCATCATGGGTACAATGTATTCCAGGCCGCCAGTCAGCTCAAACATGATCACCACCAGTGACACTGAAATGAAACAAAACGACTGTAAAACATGAAAAAAAAAAACAAACCCCAAAACACCCATATAAAACGCTTACCAAAAAAAATTGTAAGATAAGGCCTTAATTCAGCCCTTGCTCACACTCACCAGTCATGCGAGTGACGCCACCCAAAGCGGCCGCAGCTCCGACCATGGCGTAGAGCCCCGGGGTGATGTGGCACGAGTCTTGGTCACACATGTTGGAGAAAAACGCGTTGTTTGGGTTGGACCTGAAACAGAGGGTAGTACAATAGTTTCATTATCCTACAAACACTGTTTCACAATCATTTGTCAAAACCTACACGCAGAGAAAAATTATCAGAATGGCGTCAACTGTCCTGCACACAGTTTTTAATATTGTATGTCGTATACTAAAACAATACAGGCATTCCAGACTAGAACTGAAACACACTGAGCTATGACCTTACATTCAGATTTAGCATTTTTACTGCTATTTTCACCCTCTTTCAAAGCTTGGGCTGCCGTCATTTCACACATGAACAAAAGCCCTGACGACAAACATTTTTGAGTTCATGAAAGTTAGCGAGTGGTGATGATTTAGCAAAGAAAACACTTCGGCCAGGACAAAACACTGTTATCAGTGAATTGATCTAATTTTTGTCGTGCCTTCAAAGGGTTATGTCTGCTTTTCTCCACATGAGTCACACATTTTCAGATTTCGTATTTGAATTGAATCATGTATTTGCTAAGCAAATGAAAAAACAACAACAACAACAACAACAACATCTGCCTAGACGAAGCGGTGCAGGTAGTAACTGCTGTCAGCTACAGCCAGCACTGGAACTGTAGTGACAAACACTGTCTCGCAGAGAAAACAGGGGTGAACAATACAAAATATCATGAGTAACACTCACTGAACCATCTGTTCAATGCCGATGCCAAGTATCCTTCCAATGATGGCACCGACAGCCATACTAGGAATGAACAGACCAGCTGGGATCTAAAACATACCATGACAAAAAAACAGTCTGGTTAAAACACCAAAACAACAAGAAAACTGATAAAGTATTTTCCACGTCAACTTATAAGAACAAATACTTCCAAAACATACATACAAACACACAAACAAACAAAAGGCATCTAATCCATGTTTCATCATATCTGTGCATCATCCAAGATGAATAAAGCTGCAGACGATAGAGATCTGATACACAGCTCCATACCTGCATCGGACATATCCGTCACAGACCGACTCAATTCTGAAATGTTCGCTTACTTTCTCAGCGAGGCAGTAATATGTATGAGCATTTCTATGCTATGGTCGTGATTCAGGACAAAATTTCCTGTACGTTTTTGAACAGAAAGGACATTTGTCCTATTCTGGATATGAAGCCCCAGAGATGACGCAGATTACTGGTAAGTGGTTTTAACAGACGACTCCACTCCTGTCGATCAAAGGGACGAGCCCCCAGAATTCAGCCAATCGTGGTGTGCTGTGGCATAATGAGCAGAACACAGGCACGGTGTGGCAAACTCTCTTGCCAGACACTACAAAGTAGGAAGCGTGTGTAGTGTGATATGACTGAAATGCGGAAAGCAGTAAGGCCACTGACATCATATGAGGAAAGAGACCAATACATCAATCTCTTTCACCTTCAAATCACTCTTCTTCCCCCCAAAATATGTCATGGACGTACTGTGTTTTGCCGATGCACAGTAAAGGGGCGGGGCTTTGGCCTCAGGGTTTGCCGAGCAAAGTCGTCAATTAACTTAGAAACCCAAGCGGAGTTGTCTATTAGAAACCCATTCATAATGATCACTCACTTTGATGCCGAAAGTGAAGATGGTGATGATGGATTTGAAGATGAGGGCGAGGAATAGTTTCCACAATGCTGAATGCACACCATCACCGGCAAGCGCACTTGACTGGTACGGATGGGGTGTTGTCAGGTTGCGGTGGTAGTCGCTGCACACATGCGCACACACACGCACGCACGCACGCACACACACAAACACAGAAATTTACTTAATATACACTGACTCTGATTTGTCTGACTGAATTTTCATATAGGTACTTGTGTTCAAAATCAAACAGAACAGGTATATCTTTGTACTAATGTCTTTAGTTTCAAACAATCAAATCACCAAGTATCCCCACTGCGACAGAAGTGACTTCGGTGAAAATCCTTCAAACCTCCAGCAAATTTGAAAATCTGTCAGAAAATGGCGTAATCCTGCATGATATTCAATCGTATCACATCTCAGTTTTTCACAGAGTGGAAACCCGGAAATTACATTGTAGTAGTTTTCCTTTCAGGTAATGCCTCACAGATGAAGCAGATTGTGAAAACTGCAGAAAATTCTGAAACTTGCACAACTCAAAAATTCCCCACCAAAGGTTTTTGAAGTTCAGTTGGTCCTCATACACAATGGATATAGTTTTGCTTCACTCACCATAATTCTAGTTTTTCGTCCTCTGGTCCACAGCGACTAACCAGCAATCGAATCAGTTCACTGGAGTTCATCCTAAGCAAGAGACGAAAAACATATTTAAAACTCTTTACAATCTACCCTGTGATAAACACATAGCCAATCTCCACACTTGCACAATAAAGTTCACTTTCAGGGTTTTGTTGTTGTTGGGGTTTTTCTTGTTTGTTTTTTGGGTTTTTTTTTTTTTTGGGGGGGGGGGGGGGGTAACGAATATGATACTTTTGATTGAGCTGTGAGCGCCACATAAGTGCATGTCATATACTTTAGAGTATCATGGGTCTCCTGTAACAGCTGTTAAACACGTTATCGTAGACTGGTATACTCATGATTTTATCTGATTATTCTGACAAAAATGACTCAGCTAAAGCAAAGACTCACCGTGTGTACGAGTTAGGATAACTGAGCACTGCAGTTATCAAAGTAACGACCAGAACCTGCAACAGATCAGTGTCAACGGATGTTCATGTCCACAAAACAGTCCATGATCCAAAAGGAAGGAAAGTAATAATTTTATTTATAAAGTGCATATTCATATAAAACTACATGCTCTAAGCGCTAAGCGCTAACAAAAATTAAACAGACACACACAAAAAAACCAGAAAAGAAATGAAACATTAAGCAATAACAAGGAATACCCCAGAATGACAAGGAATACCCCAGAATGACAAGGAATACCCCAGAATGACAAAGCTGAAAAGACCGACAGTAAGGATCGAGAAACCCAAAGAGATCTTGTCTGAAATTTGTTTCCATTACAAATATGCTTTAAACAGGTAAGTTTTTTGACTGCTTTTGAATGAACTTTCTGATTTTATTGATCTTAAAGATAATGGCAGCATGTTCCAAGTTTTGGGGCCGAAAATGGAAAGAGAACGTCTACCATAGTTTTCTGCATTTATGCATATGAAAAGTGTGTAGTATTTAGTGACAAAGTGGCAAAGACACGAGCACGTGTCTACAAAGCATTTGCATTATGCTAGGGGGTGTCAGGGTGCACGTTTTTCCTGGATTTTTTTTTTTTTTTCATCAGACTAAAGACTGTGCAGTTTGGTGCTTTTCAGCATGAATTTAAATGCTTCAGAGAGGGAAACGCTATATTTTGGAGGCAAATGTTTAGAATTAGACTAAAGCCTGCGCAATGTGGTGCGTTCTGGAATGATTTCAAGTACTTCAGAGGAGGAGACACACACAATATTTAGCCACAGGTGGAAATCCACCAAAAGGTGGAAGATTTTAAGCTCTGGATGTTAAACGAATGGTTGCCATAAAACTGGCAAGGCCGCTACCAAAATCAAAACAAGTAAACGGTAGCAACACACTCCACAAAGACTCATCCATTCAACCCTGAACAACAAGAATAATCATAACATGCCGCACGCTCCACAAAGACTCATCCATTCAACCCTGAACAACAAGAATAATCATAACATGCCGCACGCTCCACAAAGACTCATCCATTCAACCCTGAACAACAAGAATAATCATAACATGCCGCACGCTCCACAAAGACTCATCCATTCAACCCTGAACAACAAGAATAATCATAACATGCCGCACGCTCCACAAAGACTCATCCATTCAACCCTGAACAACAAGAATAATCATAACATGCCGCACACTCCACAAAGACTCATCCATTCAACCCTGAACAACAAGAATAATCATAACATGCCGCACGCTCCACAAAGACTCGTCCATTCAACCCTGAACAACAAGAATAATCATAACATGCCGCACGCTCCACAAAGACTCATCCATTCAACCCTGAACAACAAGAATAATCATAACATGCCGCACACTCCACAAAGACTCATCCATTCAACCCTGAACAACAAGAATAATCATAACATGCCGCACACTCCACAAAGACTCATCCATTCAACCCTGAACAACAAGAATAATCATAACATGCCGCACGCTCCACAAAGACTCATCCATTCAACCCTGAACAACAAGAATAATCATAACATGCCGCACGCTCCACAAAGACTCATCCATTCAACCCTGAACAACAAGAATAATCATAACATGCCGCACGCTCCACAAAGACTCATCCATTCAACCCTGAACAACAAGAATAATCATAACATGCCGCACGCTCCACAAAGACTCGTCCATTCAACCCTGAACAACAAGAATAATCATAACATGCCGCACGCTCCACAAAGACTCATCCATTCAACCCTGAACAACAAGAATAATCATAACATGCCGCACACTCCACAAAGACTCATCCATTCAACCCTGAACAACAAGAATAATCATAACATGCCGCACACTCCACAAAGACTCATCCATTCAACCCTGAACAACAAGAATAATCATAACATGCCGCACGCTCCACAAAGACTCATCCATTCAACCCTGAACAACAAGAATAATCATAACATGCCGCACGCTCCACAAAGACTCATCCATTCAACCCTGAACAACAAGAATAATCATAACATGCCGCACGCTCCACAAAGACTCATCCATTCAACCCTGAACAACAAGAATAATCATAACATGCCGCACACTCCACAAAGACTCATCCATTCAACCCTGAACAACAAGAATAATCATAACATGCCGCACGCTCCACAAAGACTCATCCATTCAACCCTGAACAACAAGAATAATCATAACATGCCGCACACTCCACAAAGACTCATCCATTCAACCCTGAACAACAAGAATAATTATAACATGCCGCACACTCCACAAAGACTCATCCATTCAACCCTGAACAACAAGAATAATCATAACATGCCGCACACTCCACAAAGACTCATCCATTCAACCCTGAACAACAAGAATAATCATAACATGCCGCACACTCCACAAAGACTCATCCATTCAACCCTGAACAACAAGAATAATCATAACATGCCGCACACTCCACAAAGACTCATCCATTCAACCCTGAACAACAAGAATAATCATAACATGCCGCACACTCCACAAAGACTCATCCATTCAACCCTGAACAACAAGAATAATCATAACATGCCGCACACTCCACAAAGACTCATCCATTCAACCCTGAACAACAAGAATAATCATAACATGCCGCACGCTCCACAAAGACTCATCCATTCAACCCTGAACAACAAGAATAATCATAACATGCCGCACGCTCCACAAAGACTCATCCATTCAACCCTGAACAACAAGAATAATCATAACATGCCGCACGCTCCACAAAGACTCATCCATTCAACCCTGAACAACAAGAATAATCATAACATGCCGCACGCTCCACAAAGACTCATCCATTCAACCCTGAACAACAAGAATAATCATAACATGCCGCACACTCCACAAAGACTCATCCATTCAACCCTGAACAACAAGAATAATCATAACATGCCGCACACTCCACAAAGACTCATCCATTCAACCCTGAACAACAAGAATAATCATAACATGCCGCACACTCCACAAAGACTCATCCATTCAACCCTGAACAACAAGAATAATTATAACATGCCGCACACTCCACAAAGACTCATCCATTCAACCCTGAACAACAAGAATAATCATAACATGCCGCACACTCCACAAAGACTCATCCATTCAACCCTGAACAACAAGAATAATCATAACATGCCGCACACTCCACAAAGACTCATCCATTCAACCCTGAACAACAAGAATAATCATAACATGCCGCACACTCCACAAAGACTCATCCATTCAACCCTGAACAACAAGAATAATCATAACATGCCGCACACTCCACAAAGACTCATCCATTCAACCCTGAACAACAAGAATAATCATAACATGCCGCACACTCCACAAAGACTCATCCATTCAACCCTGAACAACAAGAATAATCATAACATGCCGCACGCTCCACAAAGACTCATCCATTCAACCCTGAACAACAAGAATAATTATAACATGCCGCACACTCCACAAAGACTCATCCATTCAACCCTGAACAACAAGAATAATCATAACATGCCGCACGCTCCACAAAGACTCATCCATTCAACCCTGAACAACAAGAATAATCATAACATGCCGCACACTCCACAAAGACTCATCCATTCAACCCTGAACAACAAGAATAATCATAACATGCCGCACACTCCACAAAGACTCATCCATTCAACCCTGAACAACAAGAATAATCATAACATGCCGCACACTCCACAAAGACTCATCCATTCAACCCTGAACAACAAGAATAATCATAACATGCCGCACACTCCACAAAGACTCATCCATTCAACCCTGAACAACAAGAATAATCATAACATGCCGCACACTCCACAAAGACTCATCCATTCAACCCTGAACAACAAGAATAATCATAACATGCCGCACACTCCACAAAGACTCATCCATTCAACCCTGAACAACAAGAATAATCATAACATGCCGCACACTCCACAAAGACTCATCCATTCAACCCTGAACAACAAGAATAATCATAACATGCCGCACACTCCACAAAGACTCATCCATTCAACCCTGAACAACAAGAATAATCATAACATGCCGCACGCTCCACAAAGACTCATCCATTCAACCCTGAACAACAAGAATAATCATAACATGCCGCACGCTCCACAAAGACTCATCCATTCAACCCTGAACAACAAGAATAATCATAACATGCCGCACGCTCCACAAAGACTCATCCATTCAACCCTGAACAACAAGAATAATCATAACATGCCGCACACTCCACAAAGACTCATCCATTCAACCCTGAACAACAAGAATAATCATAACATGCCGCACACTCCACAAAGACTCATCCATTCAACCCTGAACAACAAGAATAATCATAACATGCCGCACACTCCACAAAGACTCATCCATTCAACCCTGAACAACAAGAATAATCATAACATGCCGCACACTCCACAAAGACTCATCCATTCAACCCTGAACAACAAGAATAATTATAACATGCCGCACACTCCACAAAGACTCATCCATTCAACCCTGAACAACAAGAATAATCATAACATGCCGCACACTCCACAAAGACTCATCCATTCAACCCTGAACAACAAGAATAATTATAACATGCCGCACACTCCACAAAGACTCATCCATTCAACCCTGAACAACAAGAATAATCATAACATGCCGCACACTCCACAAAGACTCATCCATTCAACCCTGAACAACAAGAATAATCATAACATGCCGCACACTCCACAAAGACTCATCCATTCAACCCTGAACAACAAGAATAATTATAACATGCCGCACACTCCACAAAGACTCATCCATTCAACCCTGAACAACAAGAATAATCATAACATGCCGCACACTCCACAAAGACTCATCCATTCAACCCTGAACAACAAGAATAATCATAACATGCCGCACACTCCACAAAGACTCATCCATTCAACCCTGAACAACAAGAATAATCATAACATGCCGCACACTCCACAAAGACTCATCCATTCAACCCTGAACAACAAGAATAATCATAACATGCCGCACACTCCACAAAGACTCATCCATTCAACCCTGAACAACAAGAATAATCATAACATGCCGCACGCTCCACAAAGACTCATCCATTCAACCCTGAACAACAAGAATAATCATAACATGCCGCACACTCCACAAAGACTCATCCATTCAACCCTGAACAACAAGAATAATCATAACATGCCGCACACTCCACAAAGACTCATCCATTCAACCCTGAACAACAAGAATAATCATAACATGCCGCACACTCCACAAAGACTCATCCATTCAACCCTGAACAACAAGAATAATCATAACATGCCGCACACTCCACAAAGACTCATCCATTCAACCCTGAACAACAAGAATAATCATAACATGCCGCACACTCCACAAAGACTCATCCATTCAACCCTGAACAACAAGAATAATCATAACATGCCGCACGCTCCACAAAGACTCATCCATTCAACCCTGAACAACAAGAATAATCATAACATGCCGCACACTCCACAAAGACTCATCCATTCAACCCTGAACAACAAGAATAATCATAACATGCCGCACGCTCCACAAAGACTCATCCATTCAACCCTGAACAACAAGAATAATTATAACATGCCGCACACTCCACAAAGACTCATCCATTCAACCCTGAACAACAAGAATAATCATAACATGCCGCACGCTCCACAAAGACTCATCCATTCAACCCTGAACAACAAGAATAATCATAACATGCCGCACGCTCCCTGGTTGTCCATTAGGTGTTTCTGTGTTCCGACCCCCCCCCCCCCCCCCACCCTTTCAAAATACGTTCGTGTTGTGCAAGTACATCAGGGAGACACACCTCCCTAGGGGGAAGTAACCCATATTTCCTTTCTGGGAAAAAGAAGTCAACAGATAACGGACAAAAAGGGAAAAAAAAAAAAATCAGCTGAGACAAAGGAAGGGATGTATTACCTCAAGAATGGGGTAGTTGCCCAAAGATGAGGTCTTTCGGTAGCGACACCACATGATGTTAAACTTGATGAAGAGTTTGCCAAACACGCCCTGAGGAGGGAAAAATATAAAAACATCAGTAAAGGGCAATTCATGTATCTTTACATCCTCCTGTACAACTCACAAAAACTGAAAAAGAAAATGCAGTCCCACATCCTGTGACATGAGTAAACAAGACAACCCTTTACAGTCTGATGTGCTGTCGTTCAGCGTGTGAATGAATGTGTATGGCTGACATTCACAAGCGTGGTAAGTAATGCTTTGGGCTCTCTAAGCAAAGAAACTGGCTAAATAACATGATCATGCAAGTTAATGCTGGAAACTCCGAGAAGCTGTCTGTTATGAGACAATCTACAGGTGCCCTAAAACCTTGTTCACAGGGGACATAATTATGCAGCACAGGGGACATAATTATGCAGCACAGGTACTACAGACAGATGATAATCAATTAATCTTACTGAAGACCCTACATAGTGAGGCTTAGTTGGCACAGTTCGCTCGTTAGGGGGTGCAAATGTGTACCACACATGCGCAGGAGGGACAAATAAACTCCAGTCCTCCACTAACGGGGGCGACTGTATCCCCGCAATGCGGGAGGGGGTGCAAATGTACTCCGGGGTCTGGCGAGGTGAAGTCACGTGGCCACTGACTTCGTTCTACGACTTGACTTTATGCGCAATATTGATGGAAATGACTGGTGTACATTTGCACCCCCTAACGGGCGAACTCTACCAACTGAGCCATAGTGAGACAACTAGTTCTTTTGGCCCTACTGAAAAATCAAGAATGTTACTGAGGTTGTGTCCCTTATCTTAAAAAGGTCCTTAAAAAGGTCACTGGTACCTAAAACACAACAAACTGTGATGTGATTTTGTCAAAACAGCCTATACCCAAAAGGGCGATGCATGGGGTGGACTACAAAACAGACTATACCCAAAAGGGCGATGCATGGGGTGGACTACAAAACAGACTATACCCAAAAGGGGCGATGCATGGGGTGGACTACAAAACAGCCTATACCCAAAAGGGCGATGCATGGGGTGGACTACAAAATTGACTGAGAGCAGCCTAACTACAAGTGTTCGACTACGAAATGCCATTCTCCTTTGCCAAAATAAGAACAGTCAGAAGCCACATTTGGGGCGAAAATAATCACAGTAATCAGATTAACACATAGCAATTCTGCGTGCAATGTTTGACTGACTATTCTTGGCATTGTTCCCCAAAGGGGGGGGGGGGGGGGGGGTGAGTTTAACGTCCTTTTCCACAACGTATGGGTGATATCAAAGACGGGGCAACGAGAAAAAGGCCAGCACAAATATTTGGCCCCAGCCGGGATTTAAACTCACGACTTGAGCAATGTGAGTCCAACACTTTACCATTCGGCTACCCCAGCTCCCCCGGCTACCCCAGCTCCCCGGCTACCCCAGCTCCCCGGCTACCCCAGCTCCCCGGCTACCCCAGCTCCCCAGCATGTTTCCCAAGAGATAGTCACATCTTGACAAACCTTGCAAAAGTGATCACACAAAACCGATATATAATAATAATAATAATAATAGCTCTTATAAAGCGCTAGTAGTCTGCTCAAAGAGCACTCAGTGCGCTACACACACACATTCTCACGCATACATGAAACACTAATTACGTGTGCGGGGGGGGGGGGGGGGGGGGGGGGGGGGGGGGTATTCTGCCTGATGTTTATGTGTTATGGACGTGTACTCACCCCGAAGGCGCCCAGCAAAATAAATGGAATGAGCTCTTGAAGGGCCCACTGCTCATTGTAGTCAATGTAGAACATCACGAGGTGATCGTTGCCAAAAGGGTTAATGGAACGCAGGATGAAGGCCGCAATCAGGGCGCAGAAAAACGACCGCCACAGCGTTTTCAAGGGGAAGTAGTAACTCACCTGCAAAAAACATACAAACACATTATGTTGTTTTTTATTTGTATTAAATTTCTGTTGTTGCTGTTTTTGTTTGTTTGTTTGTTTGTTTGTTTTTTGTTGGTGTTTTAGTGCTTTGTTTTTTTGTTGTTGGGTTTGTTTGGGCTTTTTGGGGGGGTGGAGGGTGTGTGTGTGTGTGTGTGTGTGGGGGGGGGGGGGGGGGTTGGTAGACTAAAATCTGTGCGACTTGGTGCATTTTGGCAGGATTTTAAGTGCTTCAAACGAGCAAACACTATCCTAGGGGAGGAACATTTTTAGCCAAAGGTAGAAGATTCTAATCCCTCAACACATGCTTCTCACCTCCTCCAAGCTAAAGAGTACACCACCGATGGGTGCACCAAAGGCCACACTGACGCCTGCTGCAGAGGCTGCAGACAAAATCTGCACAAAGGATGTGAAAAACATTACTACAAACTTATGTGAAATACATTACTACAAACTCATGTGACACACATTACTGCAAATTTATTTCAGGCAGCATGCTCTATTCTGTTCTGTACATACTTTACCCATTATCATTAACAACGGACTTGATATGTTACCATTGGTAAATACTGATGTTAATCTTCAAGCAAATGATACTATTACCCAGAAATCACAGCTCTGTTCAAACAAACTTTTTCCTTAGATCTGACAGTCTGTCTGCTGCATTCCTATGTAACTCTTAAAAACCCACGCTTAAATCGCAATTTTACTTGACATCTTCGGATCTCTAAACGCCACTTTGGGCCACTATTACGTAATCTGCGGTGTTCTCGGGCCTAGTAAGGCCCACGCCTTGTGTAATAGTGGCTTGAAGTGGCTCCTACTGGTGTGCAGTGGCTTGTCCTTTTTCACAAGTCTTATTATGTAGCGAGCAGGGGGTGGTCTGGCTCTTATGAGTTCAAAAGAAATACACATAATCCCAGATAATGATTCATCATCCCCCCCCCCCCCCCCCCACCCCCCACCCTCCCCCCCCCCCCAAAAAAAATGAAAAACAAGGAATTAATAAAAGGAGAGGCAAGCAAGTGAGAAAAATCCAATTAAATTGTCATCCAGTTAAACTGTCATCGTTCAGAAACTGTTACAAAATACGGAAACAGTGTTTGCCATCTCAGCATGACTCATGTGAAATGTGAACCCTACATTCTGCTGCGCATTTCCCATGACCCTGAACAAGTGATAAATGCAGTGCACAGTAAAACAGCAGCTGTTGTTTGTAATGCTTCTCGCATACTCCGGTTTGTGAAACACGTACGTGTAGGATGTCGTTCACAATGAGTCAGCAGTCTCTGATTCACAGAGACAATAGACTGCTGTGATTAAAACAAAACAAAACAAAACGAACTGTCCAATATATGGGTCGCATCTGTTGTCAGGCACATACATCGCGCTAACAGGTCAAATTCATACCAGCCCAAATCCATTTCCACCAGCATGAAAAGGAAACTTACAGCTTACCTCCCTTTTCTTTGCCTCATTGCGCCCGTACTTGGGAAAGAGGTAGGAGAAGATGTTGCCGCAGCAGCAGGCGACGTGGACGAAAGGGCCTTCCTTTCCTAAAACTGAGGCCCGCGGACACCGCTAACATCATGCCTACTGATTTTATCAGCAACGTCCACTTGCCCAGGTAGCCGCGGATGATGAACCCACTCAGGATGGTCTTAATCTATGAATACAAAAAAATGGTAGATGCGTGGACCTCCATAGCAGCATCATACCATCATCCTCATCCCCATCATCATAAAAATTGCCCCAGCTTCCAAGCCCTCCGTGGATTCCATCCATGACCTGGAAGGAACACCACTGGAGCTGGCAAAGGGTTTGGGGCAGCAAAAAAAAAAAAAAAAAAAAATGGTAGATGAGGATTGGTGATAAATGATACATGTAATAAAACATTTTACAAAAAGAAAAAAAGAAAAAGCAGCAGGCTGGGCTTAAAACTGTCCTTGGACCAAAAGGAGAAAAGTGTGTAGGAAAGCCAGGAGTGCACACCTGCAATGCAGACACATTCTGCGAGGGGTGTTTTTTAAAAAAAATACTTTTGCATGATTTTAAGTCTTTCACAGGAGGAAACAATTTTTTTTTTTTTTTTGGGGGGGGGGGGGAGGAAAATTGTTAGAATTACATTAAAATCTGTGCAATATGGTGAGTTTGGCATTTGGTGAGTTTGGCATTTGGTGAGTTTGGCAGGATTTTCAGTGCTTCTGAGGAGGAAACTTTTTTTTTTGGGGGGGGGGGGGGGGGGGGGAGGGGGATTTTTTTTGCCAAAGGTGGAAATCCCCTAAAAGATGGGAGATTTTAAGCCTTGAGGTGGAAGTTTGTATCCTAACATCCAAATTCTTACCTCGGGAATACCTGAACCACAGGCGTACGGCGCGAACACTCGCACCAACATGGCCGCCAGCAGACCAAAGATGAGGGCCCAGGCAATGTACATCAGGTATCCCAGGATGTAGGACCCGGCGCTGGAGGCACTTCCCATCAGCTTTGGCCACGTATACCACTGAAAGCAGCACAATAAAGTAAAGAATAATAAAGTAAATGTAATCAGTAATTGTCCACGACAATGCCATGGTAATGTGGTCAGTGAGAAATGGCTTGTGATAATAATCATAACTGTGCATGCTTTTCTGAAGGAAAGTACTCGTAAGTTGGTAACGGAGTTGTGGATTTGGATGCAGCACTAGGGAAGTTGTTTTGTTTGTGTGTGTGTGTGTGTGTGTGTGTGTGTGTGTGTGTGTGTGTGTGTGTGTGTGTGTGTGTGTGTGTTTATGCTGCCTCAATTCTTCACCAGCTCCAGTGGTTTTTCTGTTTGGTCAGAAGTTGGGGCAATTTTATTAGGCGTGAGGATGAGGAGGATGCTGTTATGGAGGTCCATGTGCTTTGAGACTGTATGATAGGGCCATGTTCAACACTTCCTGCTGTAAATATCCCAGTGTTAGCCGGGCCCGGGAACTATGGCATATGTAGTACCGGCTGTGTAATCATACACCCCTGAAGTGGGCGCATCTTGGCTGAGTGGCAACAGCGTCCCCACTGGGCCCATACCCGCTCTGGGTAAGAGCTGACCTAGGTAGGAAAAATCCTGTTTGTCTTGGCAAGGAATTTGAACCCAGGTCTCCCAGTCCATGACCCAAAAGTGCTAACCATCTCGAAGGGGTTCCCAAGTTCAAAGCTGCCAAAACAG